>QLNU02015360.1:16551952-16596468 GCA_006491805.2 Dysdera silvatica
AAGCACCTTTAAACTAATAACACATTGAGGGCAAATATTATTGTCCATGAATCCAAATGACAGGTAGCTTTCGTCATACTTGCGCTTCTTCATGTTCACTATCCACGATCACTATCTACTATGGATTGTGCCGCGGTTTACCCTAAAAGTGCATCGTCTAAAAAAGATTTTATAAAAGTACACATAAAAAATACCTTTCAATTCAGAATACCGACAAATTTCCAGATCTTTTTTAAAACACCTCATTTTGGAACTAATAAACTAGATTAATAAATTTAGTTAAGAAACCACAATTTTTCCAATTCCTGAATATTTTATGCCAATGTTCTTCGCTGAGCACCAAAATATTCCCTGCGGAGCCCTGGGACTCCGGGGAGCACAGTTTAAGAACCACTGCTCTAGAGGAATCATATTTGGGGACCATGGAGGCCAGATGAATGTTTCAACCTCACTTCTATGCTTGTAGAACCACTCTTATGCAGCGTTTGACCGCTGGGGTGGTGCATTATCCGCTTGAAAGAGCGCATTGTTCCGTGGCAACACCTTATGTAGAAAGAGGTGAAGATGATCTGCCAACAATTCAAAGTAGCTTGAGCCTCTCAGGGTTCTATCCAGCGTGATGTGAGGACCATGTAAAGATGCTCCAGACAGTTACACAGCCATCACTGTCTTGTAAAACGCCTGTCTGACATGATGGTGTTGTGCTTCGTGTGGTTGACAACAGAGTGGACTGGGTCCTCTCGAAGGGCGCATACCTTGGATTTTCGGAGGGCGCGAGTCCTATCGCCCATGAAGGCGCACCTGCCTAAGGGCTGGTGGCCAACTCCGCCCCTGTTTGACGCCACATAAAGGCTCTGCTATCTGCCAGTTGCAGCTGAAATCGTGATTCATTGGACCAGATCACCTTTCCAGTCGTCTATTGTCCAGTAGTTGTGCGTTTTGGCAAATTGCAGCCGCAGCAATTTATGTCTTGCCGTTAGCAGTGGAACTGGAGATGGACATAGGCTGTTATAGCCTAGTTGCACTAATCGGCGACGAACAGTTCTTATGCAAACACTGGACAAAGCACCTGCATTAAAATATTTCCTAATCTGACATAAGGTTGCATTTCTTCCCGTCGATACGATACCACAGTCTTTGAGCATCATATGCATCAATCGCTGGTGTATGGCCACATTTTGCACGATTTACACCGGTTTTTCCACTTTTGAGGTACTGTTGGTACACCCGTGCCACAGTACTGGGTGACATGCTCAGAAGTTTGGCAGTTGCTAATATGGAATATCTGACCTTGCGAGCGCCAACAATTTGTCCGTGATCAAACTCACTCACATCGCCGCTTTTACTCATGATAACATTTGTTGGCATGCCCGTAGATACTCGGATATTTATACAATATGGCACTGATGTCAGTCGGCTGATCATCGATTCCCTTCATGCTCATTTACATAGTCGCATCGCTGGTGTGTATAATAATTTGTCTTTTCAGTGACATATACATAAAGAAATGGGGCTAGAGTCGTTCTTATGATATACTTCATTGGGGAAAAAAGCACTCACCACTAAAAGTAGTGAGAGCAGAAAAACTAGGTTTGCAAATCTTTCAACTAGGTAAGAAAATGATTAAAACTTCCGGCGCACACAAAAAGGGTATATCCTGAGGCTAATATAAGCAGTACTGTTTCACACATGGAACTTATTCTTTCTCAAAAAGATATAAAGCTATCTTTTCATGTAAATATGTAAGGACAGAAGGTGTGAGAAAAAATATGGTCAAAGCTGAACTCTTTAAAAAATAAAGGAGGATGTGAAGGGCATAGGCGTAACTTGGGGATTAGATATAGCGTAAACTGTGGGGAGGAACAAAATTGTATGGTAAAAGTACGATTATACCTCTTTTCTAAAAAACTGGGGGGCAACTGCCATCTTGCCCCCGTTAGATCACGCCTATGGTGGAAGGATAATTAAAAGATTACTTAGTTTCGACGCTCCACTTTTATATAGTTCTTTCCTAGAAGTTGTAATTTGGGTAGAAAAAAATGCCACGCATACTAGACTGGATTTGGATCAGCGATCTTTGGGTTACCGTCACAATACTTTGGTTGCTGGTTCAAATCAAACCTGAGCATATAAAATATTTTGTTTTTTAATTAAAAAACAGGTTCTAGTATAAACCATCTAAAAGTAGAGTGTCCCAAAACTTAATAGTATTTCAAAAACGGACTAAAATTTTGAAGATAGCGATTAGAATGATGTTCATATTGTGAACACAAAAACATATTAGAAATCTCCGGTAGTTTGTGAGTTTAACAACCTAACGATAGTAAAAGCAATACTGTGCTGGCACCCACAGTTTTTCAAAGAATCCAAACCCAATTTATACCCAAGGAACCAACCACTGGACTACAGTGAGTTGTTAAACAGTAACATTGAAAGCACAAGATTTTGAAAGGTTTCTGGTTCAAAATTAAACCACGCTTCTTCTATAGCCTTTTTAAGTTCTAAAACGGACGGATATTGCTTTCCATTGGCATACACAACATTCGTTAGTATGCCCCATACATTTTCGATGGGATTACAGTCAGGACTAAGAGCAGGCCAATCGAGAACTGTAATATTTTTAGCGCTCATCCATTCTTTTGTTGACCTGGATGTGTGGATGGACGCATTATCTTGTTGGAAAACCCAGTTTCGTCCACATAAAAGTTCGCCAAAAGGTAATAGGTGACTTTCAAGAGTTGCCTGGTATGCCTTGGAATCTTGTTTTCCATTCAAAAACGCCAAAGAAGTCTGTCCATTGAAGCTAAAGGCTCCCCAAACCATGACTGAACCTCCTCCTTGACGTCTGCTGAACCGACTTAAGGGGCGTTTTCGAAGATCGTGCCAGTAGTGCGAAAGGCCATCGGGACCATCTAAGTTCCACTTTTTTTCATCACTAAATAACACCTGCAGCCATTCGTCACTGTATGATATGTGCTGCCTTGCCCATTGTAGTCGTGCTTGTTTATGATGTAATTGCAAGCAGGGCTTGCGGCGCATTTTTGCATATCTCAAATGCCTGCATTCTACAATCCTTCTACGTATGGTTTCTCTTGACACTCGCATTGCTAACGTGTTTTTTATTTGATTTGCAGACAGGCTTTCATTTGAAGCCAATCTTCGTATTTGTCTATCATCCCGAATGCTGGTCACTCGAGGCCTCCCAGATCGTGATTTTGGTTGATACTGATCACCCCGGGATAACACTCGATAAATGCCTCGCTTTGAACGGTTCAATGCAACAGAAATTTGAGTAACAGATTTACCTTTAGTTTTCAGCCTCCAAATCTTCAAAATCTCGTCATTCGTAAATTGCTTTGACTTCGGCATCGTTCTAAGCATTCTAAATTATTTCAGGCCTTATATAACAACTCTGGGAAACGCCCCTTCGATCACTTGGGAACTTCGCGCCGTTAATTTGCATAAATCTGACATATGTGCCTAAACATTTGTGGCATGCAGATTCCAATATTACGGTGTTGGGATATTTTGTTTCAGTACTTTTGGTAATCTTTTAAGTTGCACAATTTATTATTGGTTCTAGGATTATTTAGATACAATATCGGCGAAGTTCAATGCAAATTCTCGCTTTTATTTATAATTTGCCTCTGTGTCTAAACTTTTGTGCAGGCCTGTACAAGGAGGAATTTTATTTTTACAAAGAAATTAAATAACTCTATGAGAAAAGAGTAGTACATTAAAATAGTCATGGGTCCTTTTAAGAAAAGAATGAGGCAACAACAAGATGCAACATCAATTAGCAAGCAGATATAAATACATCCATAAAAATAATGAGATTGTGAATGTTTTTAATATAAAAGGGTGGAAAGTTTGTTTTTCTTTTTGTCCTATGCCCACCGTGGTAGGTAGTTAACCGTATAGACGTCCGGCAGTTTTATTGTCAGTTGAAAGTGAAATATTCAGCCGCTTCTTTATAGAGATGCTATACAGGTGACTGACAACATCCAACATTCTATTTACATATAACTTAGCTTACTTGGGAGTCAAACCCAAACCCAGCAAGTGAGAAGGTGGTGACTATACCCACTGGGTCTTCAAAATTTAAAGTTAGAAAGTTTTAATAGCTTACGCAAATTTCGAAAAAACACATACAAAATATCTAGAAATGTTCTGACAAGTTTAATATTGTAATTATTGTTCTCAAACATAAATTCATTTTAATAAAATTATTGAAAGAAAATGGACAGGAAAAATTGGAGTAACTTAAAAAAACACAACTCTGCTAGAAGTACTGAATCGTCAAATCAAGTGATGAATTCTGATTTGGCAGGAAAAAAGACTGTACAGAAATTGAAAATGCATCGAAATTAACTGCAAAAAACATGCACAGCTATTTCAAGTAGAGTGGGTGGGAAATGGGTATGGAGAAATTACGTTCATGTACAGTTGAACTGGAGACATCTGCCTAGTAGTGTGTAGCACCCCCTGCCCCTCTTTCGTCCTGATTATGATGGTGATGCGGCATGGCATGGCATGAAATCCACATGACACCAGAAGTGTTTAAGAGCCATACTCATCTATGACTGCTGCACAACCTCTCACAGTGAAAGGAGATCGTTCGTAGCAAAATCTACAGTGCACACATCATTCTCAACAGCATCTCAGATGTGTTCGATAACGTTGAGATTGGGTGACCTCGGGTGCTAGGTATGCCTCCTCATGTCCGTGAAAGGTTTACCCAACCACTTACTCACAATTCAAGAGTGGTGGGACGGTGCGTTGTCCTGCTGTAAGTACAGGTTTCCTGCAGATTGCTATAGGTGCAAAAATGGGTGCGGACAATCTACCAGCAGATCCCAGTATCATTTGCCAGTGAGGGAGTAAGGGATGATGGCGCATGTACCAAAGGACCCATTTTATCTCTCGTAAACACTCCCCATATAAGGATACCACCACCCAGGGGCGGACTGGGCCGTCGGTGTGCCCTCATGGGCTATAGGACTCGCGCCCTCCGATAATCTAATGTATGCACCCTTTGAGAGGACCCAGTCCGCCCCTGCTGACATGAGTGATCCATCGCTGCATGTGCTTGACGATACACTCATGCCCTGCCATTGACATGTACCAATGTGTACCTCAACTCATCAATCCCACTGACTTTTCTCCATGGGTCGAGGACCCATGGCGGTATTCTTGCACCCACGTTAATAGTTGCGCCTTATGGTGTGCAGTGAGAAGAGGTACCTTAGTGGGGCAGTGGCTTTTGTACCTTATAGTGAAGAGATGGTTCTGGATGGTATGTTTGTTCAGAGGTCGTTGTGGTCCAGCATTGCATTGGTGAGTGATCTACTACACTGTGGCTTGTCTATCCGCTCTTACAATCTGAGCTAGCAGCCAGCGTTCACTGCCATTGACACCATGTATTCCACGAGAGTTGTCCCTGGCCGCAGTGGTTTTAACTGAATCCATGCACTCATGATACACTCTTGACATGCCGGCCTGTGAAAATCACAGTGCCTGCACGACTTCAGAGATAGTATACCTCATGCATTTAGCCCCAATGATCTGATCATGATCAAATATGCTGAGATCTTGTTTCCTCCTCATTCTGTGCTCGAATGTTACTTAGACGGTCAATACTGTCTGACGACATCACTATCATGCGTGATGAGGGACTATTCCGTTAGCTGGGGCGATCACAATGCCATTTGCCAACACGGCAGGCGTCTCTTATTAAACTGCTCATGAGTGTAATAGAGGAAAACATAAAACTGACTGCATATATATATACTACGTAAAATAATATTTAATTTGTAAATTATAATGATTTACCAAAGAAGGTGACCATTAAATACCCATACAGACACATAAAAATAGAAACATAAAAAATTTATCAATAAAAATATGCATATCATTTACAATTATTCTTATTCAATTCTAAATTATTTAACTATTGTTTATACGGCCGTGGTGTACAATATGGTGGGGTGAAAATGGGCCAAAAAACTATTTTTTGAATTTCAATTAGCTAGGTATGTCAAAAGGTACCATTAGATCAATAGAACACTGTGTAAAAATTTTAAGACTTTTGAACAATATTTGGGTCGCCCTTCGCAACCTTTTATTTTGCAATACTAAGCGACATTACAACAATATAACGATATAATCAATAGTCAGTTTAGTCACCTTAAAACTTAGTTATTGCAATCAAATGTCACAAAGAGTTCCAAGGTGAAGTGAGAAAAGTCACGTTTCAACTCGAACGTCGGCATTAGCTGTCGAGAAGCGATGCTTGCACGGATGAAGCCGTCGCGCGATTTTTGTCCACAAACAGCTTTCGCCGCCTGGGTCATCAGCTTCACGTGTCTTTCCGCAGCCTGTGTGTGGTTGGGGAATTTTGAGAAAATGAGAGTTGGCACTGTCGGCAGAATCGGCTTGATCTTTGCTCTTAACGGTCCTCTGCTTCTTCATTCGTTTGAGATTGGCTTCCGCTCTTTCATCTTTCCTCTTCAATTTTGACGTCTCCTCTTGATCTATACTGCCGATTATCATCTTTCTTGGTCCTCTCTGGTCTTGAAGGAAATGGCGTTCCTTTGCCTGAACTTTGAATTCTTTCGCGCATTCGCAGTTGGAAACCATATCGAAGCACTTGCATTTGCTGAGATCAAACAGACTGTTACCTCTGTCGCGAAAGTCCGACAGTCTCCGTTGGTAGTTGGGTTGATCCTTTTTCCCTTCGTAAATCTTTAGGATTGTGTTGTATTTGTCGTGAAACGATCTGAGTTTTTCACTCGCTTGTACGTGAGTTACTGTTGGAAGTGAGGCCCTTTCCCAGATCTCTTCGACTTCATAGCACAGTTTGTGAGATATGTCCAAAAATGGTGAGTATTTTCCATTGCTTGTCCTCATGCCTTGTCGCAGTTGAGTATATTTCTTCATAAGATCGGCGTAGGTCAGCAGATTATTGGTCGGTAGGTTTCGTGGAGCGCAAAATATCACGCACGATACTTTGTCTCGTGTAACTGCCATCTCTCTGAAAATGAAAGGATTAGAATATTTATTATTTAATAAGCTAAAGCTTATTTATTTTCTATAACTAAGTAGCGAAGCTTGTTTTCAAGCTCATTTTCAAACTCATTCGAACCAATTAATAGGTCACACACAACACACGTTATCTCCAGGATGTTCTGAGAATATCCTGAGGATAACATTGTCCCCAAGATATACCAAGGACATACTGGGGATAACGTGTGCTGTATAGGTAAGCTTAAGATGGACAAAACCTTTTTAATAAGTAGCTCGCTTGGCTTCGCTACTATCAAAGTGGCTTTCAGCGGCTTCGTTGTAACAATGAGTGCGGTCCCTGCAATGTGGCATTAACACTTCTCGAAGCACATTTCCATTGCCAATTTAAATTAAAGAAAATTTAATTATGAAAGTTCAGTAAAATCTATGTTACGTACCTGAAATTTTGTCCGGGGTCAAACTAACTACTTCGAAATTTTTTGTTACTGGATGGCGCCACATTCTGAGGGTGAGACTGACGTCGGATCAAAAGCAATGCAATTTCTGCTTTCCAGCCAGAAATGGTTAACTATGGATCACTATGGGCACAGGTTCGGGACAATATTATTATCGTATTTTTATTTCCTATTTTATCGTATTTTCAGCTTGAAATCTGTGAGTTCGTCAAATTAAACCTCAATTAAATTTATAAATACTAATTGTTTTAATTTTTTAAGCCGCGTAAGAGTGAAATAATTTTAATCTGATAAGCAATTTTCTAATAGCTTATGTTAACGATAATGCTGCCATCTAGTGGTATCGATAGTAATTTTTATTGCATTTGTCAAAGTTATCCTTGCTGTGTATTAAAAGAAAAAACTACTTACAAATGTGAGAGAATAGCTTTCTGCGAGGGTTACTGATGTATTCACAAAAAAAAAAATAAAAGATTGGAATTTTTATTTAAATAGGACTAACTGTAACGTACTATAAAAATAAAATTTACTTTCTTGTTTACATATCTCAAAAATAAATATATTGCTTGCCTAAAGGAAAATGTCACCGCACGTCACTGTTAATAAGCCATACTGAAATCATACTGAATCAGGCTACAAAGTCATAAAAAGGGTTAAAATGCCAATTATTTCAATAAGGTGAAAGGCGGTGAAGGAGTTGACAGAAAATAATATGATTTTGCAGGATTCTTTCTATGGACATGTGGCACACTTTCCATAGTCTAGCTTATAAAAATTATAAAAAAAATTTCACTCCACCCTAGTGTACAAACGGCTTTAAAAAAGACATAAGTAAATTAGAAAACCAACAGAAATATTTATTTCTTAGCTAGTATCTAGCATCCAAAACAAGAATTGGTAATTAATTATCCCATGTAGTAAATAGCATATTCGCAGTAACAGAGCAGAGCCTATTACTTTTTCAGAATCTAGTGCCTTAGATCTTTCTCTACCCGGTCAATTATGAATATATATTTATAGCATTACACTCACGAAACTAATGATGGGTAGTTCATTTAACAATTGTGCAACGTCAATGTAAAGAAAACTCTTATTGGCCATAGTTTTAGATCGAAACCAGTCTAAAGTTTCTAAACTAGTGATATATCTGGGAAATTATTCCATTGCATTTCCGACTCCAGCAGAATATTTAGTGGTGAAAGGTAGTAGTGTTAATCGCCAGGTTACAGTTGTCTGATAGTTATTACAGGTGGGTGTAAAATACTGCTAACCAAAAGATGATAAGAACGAGTGGGAAAACGTTTAGCTTACCACCAACGATAATGAAATTCCAATCAATACAATGGTAGGGGGGGGTTCTAACTTTGACATTCGGTTATTGTGGAACTTCTTCCCTTAGATAGGTATTCGGATTGTACAATTTTAAGAACATTTGTAGAATATATACACTTAATTTTTACATTTTAATATAGTTTCTTCAAAATCGTAATGCTGTTTCTAACCACAAGTCAGGACCATGAACTACCTTCATCCAGAATCCCAGATCAAAAGCTCCCTTGTTCCCTCTCTTATTTTTGCTTTAAATCCTTTGCCTACCAACTCAGCCAAACATGTCCAACACGGCAGCACCCCCACCCGGCCCAATCGAGCTGGGTTCCAAGGGTGAAGGTATCTAGAAAGGTATTCTGACTTCCAAGTAAGGAACAGGGGGTAGAACACACAGCACTATACTGATAAACACTCAGCAGAAATCCTGACTAATGGTCATTGTTCAATCTGTATAAAATTTTCAAAGGTTAACAGTTTCAGTGGTTTTATATTTCTTTTCTTTTGAACTTTCTGTATTTAGGGTGGAACATAGTTTTACATTTCAAGTATTGAGCGAAAGCTAGACAACACAAGAATGGCCTTAACTTTATCTCCTGCATTGACTTGTCAATCAGGACTCAGATAGGAGTATATTTTTGGTATGAATGGGCAGCATAGGTTTTCTTTAATATTCCTGCAATTGATCTTTGTTCTGAAAAATTAGATGATCTAATTCTGTGATTGTTTGAATAATTCGAAAACACTGTTTCAACTGTACCAAATCAGGCTACAAATTTCACCGAAGTCGCAATAAAAATAGATAAGTTACAGGAACTTGGAAATTAGTTTTCAGGCTTTCGTGAACACATGGTACAATTAAGATTCACAAGCTACGATCTGCGGAAAAAAATTCCTGAAAATATTTTGCACTGAATTTGGATTATGGAGGTAGAGGGGGAGTAAGTATATAGTTTATGGGAGTCCACTTTGTTTTCGTCTAATTAAAAATTAGCTGCTGATGATTAGATGGCTGTGTAGAAGTAATAAGTGTTTAATTTATATATTTGTGGAAGGGAGATGGGGGAATAAATTAGTTTGTATTACGGTTTAGACAGAAAGGAACATCAATGTTGGCAAAAAATTAGCTATGAGGGGCAAAACATGTACACACACAGGACTCGATTATGACAAGTTAGGGTCCAGAGCATGACCTTGCTTAGATAGAGTTTGGAGGCCCCTTCAGCATGTGCGGCAAAAATTCAGCATGTAATATCATATAAATACCAAATTTTCGGACCTCTAAACGAAGGGGGGGCAGTGTCTGATGGCCAGTGCGGTAATCAGGGCCTACACGCACATACGAACACATATGCATATTACAATAGAACCTGAAGAAATTCATAGGATAGAAGATGGCAACCATCTCCACTACCCCACCATCTTCGGACATTTTTGAGGAGAGAACATACAAATGTATTAAGTTGTAGGATGGATAAAATTACAATCTGCCACGTGACGTTTATTTTACTCAATTAAAAGTTAGGCCTACGAAAGCATATGCAATGATGGAGCATAAATGATATTTGGTTATGGAGAGAGTGTGTAGGTGTAGGAGGATATATAGAATATTATATTAATATGTATATATAGCTATCAGAGAGCCACATAAATTAGCAGGGATATAGAGAAGGATAGCGGATGGGATTGTTTTCGCCTGGGCCCAAGCTTCCGTTAAACGAGGCCGAAAATTATGTAAAAACATAATATTAACAAATTTGTGAATTAAAAAATTCAAGCAACTAAAAATGCTAATAAACAAACATTTCGAAATCAACACGTTTTGCCGTTCTTCAGCACTTAAAACTGTAAATGAAGAGAGGAAGACAGAGAATGACAAACAATGCGATGAATTACAATGAATGATGCGGAAAATTAGAGCCACGCCCCATAAACGTGCCATTACTTAAAATAATATGTTTTTGCCAAATTTTACGTAGGTCAATTTCTAATGAAAGGAACGATGAAATTGTATAAATATTTTAATATATTTTATTAACAGGCATTCTGTGTATATTCAAGCACCCCTCCTGCCCCAAGCTACGCTGGAGTACACATACAACATATATTTTAATGAAGGTTTATTTTTGTTTACTTCTTTTTTTAATAAGAATATATACTTTATGCCTATGTAGAGACAGAGGACAAGGATAATATAACGGTAAAAAAAAGGAAAAAATACAGTGCAAATGCAATAAAAAATTCTGTGGTGAAAATAAAAATAGCATAACCAATTTATAAAATAGAAAACGATACGATGGAAGAGGAAGAGGGAGTATTGAGATCATGGAAAATGAAGATCATGGAGAAGAGATGGAAGGAATATATGGAAGTGATGAGGGTGAACTTCGGGAGAGAGACAAGAAAGTGGAGAAGAATGGAGAGGAAATAAGGAAGATTGTAGAGAAGGGTATGGCTGAAGTTGGAGAGATCAAAAGGGTGATAAACCAAATAATAGAAGTGAATGGAGAACAGAAGGCAAAAATTGAATTACTAGAAGAGTACATATGGACACAAAGAAAGGAAAATGGGGAAGAGAGAAAACGTATGGAAGAGTGGATGGATAAAATGGAGATGCAGATGGAAGAAATAAAGCGAGAAAATTGTAGAATCTTTGAATCTTGGACATGGACAAAATTGAAACATATAACAGAAGAAAAAATATAGTGATCTGGGGAATACCATACACTGAAAATGAAGATTGTGAGAAAATAACAAAAGGAATTGTGGAACAGTTGGGAATTATACTGTAAGATGATGATATTGAAGTGGCTCATAGAGTAGGGAAAAGTGAAAATGGAGATGGTAAAATACTAACAAAATTTCTTTCAGTGAAGACAAAAAATCGTATAATGGAGGCAAAGAAAGGTACCTATATACAAACAAAAGATACTGGTCTAAAGGAGGATAACAAAATATTCATAGACGAACATTTGAGTTCATATCAAAGCTATTTTTTCCTAAAAGCATTAGAGAAGAAAAAGCTCCAAAAATATAAATTCTTATGGACAAAAAATTGCAAAATAAAAACACGAAAAAATTAACAAACCAGGATAATACAAATAAACCATATAGAGGATTTAAAGAAGATGGATTGACTGCATGAGAAGGACATATTTGAGATAAATAAAAAAAATAATGCGAGTGGAGAATGATGGAGATGGAATACAACAGAATAATATAAGTAAAAAAGAATAAGGAGAAAAGTAGTGGGAAAGAGATTTGATGAGAACAAGGAAGAAAAATGAAGGATACTGTATATGAACGCCCAGAGTTTAAACAATGAAAAAGGCGAATTTAACTACATAATAGAAAAGTACAAATACCGTGATGTAATACAAATAACAGAAACATGATTTAAAGAAGATAGTCACAAATACGAAAATTACAACGAGTACTGTTAAACAGAAAAAACAAGAGAGGTGGTGGTGTGGCTACTTCCATAAACATTTTGGAAGATACAAATATCGAAATAATAAATGAATTTACAATTAGTACAGAAGACATTGAAATGCTAACGCTAAGGGAAAAGAAACAGAAGGAAACTACTATAATAACCATTTACAGGCTGCCTGCAGGAAATATGAAGAACTTTATGACAAAAATGGAAGAAATAAATGAAAAACTACGAGAGCAAAACAGGAGATGTTATAATAACAGGTGATTTTAATATTGACATTGAAAATATAAAATCAGCAGGAGCAGAACTACTAACGATAATGGAATGTAATGGACTATTTGTACACAGAACAGAACCTACTAGAATTGAAAATGAACATAGTTCGCAAATTGACTATTGTTTTACGAATATAGGTGATATAAATGTAACTGTACAAAAAATAAGTTTTAGTGATCATATGCCATTATTAATTAAATATAAAACAAAAACTCGGGAAAAAATGAAAAACGATTAAAATATAGGGAATATACTCAAAAAAATATGATTAATTTTAATAAAAAAATAAAAAGTTAGAATGGGAAAAAATATTTATAAATGGAAAAGATAAATACCAAACTTTTCAAGAAATTATAAAATCCATATATGAAGAAACTTTAACCATAAAGTTAAAAATATAAAACAAAAAGGAAGTAAAGGTTGGTTTGTCAAAAAGATAAAAAAGAAATAAAAATGCAAAATATTTATAAAAAAAAAAAAACCTAAAATAAATTAGAATAATTATTAAAAAAAAATCAGAAATCAAACAAATACACTAATAAAAAATGTGAAAAGAGATTATTACGAAAAAAATTTTGGGAATAAAAATATGAAAATAATATGGCAAAAACTAAACAAATTATTAGGTAGAACCAAAAAAAAAAAGGGGACAAAGAAAAAATAAACGGATTAAAAACAAGTAAAGGATTAACAAATGACATAAATGAAATATTAAAGGAATTTAACATAGTATTCAAAGACATAGCAAAAACTCAAGAGGGGAGAACGAATTAAAGGAAGAACCAAAAGGAACTTTTGGTAAGGAAATAATAAACACATTTGATATGAAACAAATAGAATAATTAGAGGTAAATAAGATAATACAAAATATAAACTCAAAAAAGGGACCAGGCTATGATGGGATGCATATAAAAGTTATAAAATATAATATATTGGAACTTATAAGACCATTAACAATAACAAGAAATAATGTAATTGAAACAAAAAAAAATACCCAGAAATATTAAAAATATCTAAAATCTTACCAATTTACAAAAAGGGCGATAAACAAGAAGTTATAAATTATAGACCGATATCTATCTTATCAATAGATAAAATGATTGAAAAAATAATTTGCAATAAAATAACACCCTTTTATGAAAAAAATTATGTTTTAACAAAATATCAATATGGCTTCAGAAAAGGACGATCCACTGAAGATGCATTGTTAAGATTTACAAAATTTTTAAAGGATAAATTAAATAATAGAAAAATAACCACAGTAGCATTTTTATCGACTTAAAAGAAGCATTTGATCTAATAAATAGAAAAATTTTAATAAACAAATTTGAACACTATGGCATAAGATATAAATTATTGAACATAATAAAAAGTTATTTTACAAATAGAAAGCAAAACATAGAGATTGAAGGAAAGAAATCAAAAATGATAAACACTGAACAAGGGGTACCACAAGGTTCTAATATAGGACCACTTACTTCCATTACATATATAAATGATATAGTAGCATAATGGAGGGGAGAAAATCGGAGAATTTAACTAGATTAGAAAAATTGGACGAACTACTTACATTATTTGCAGATGATTTTAGTATTGCAATAGCTGGAACGGACATTGGGTTAATGAAGGATAAATTAAATACAAGATTACAAAAATGAACAGAGGCAAATGGATTAATAATAAATACAGAAAAAACGAAAATAATGATAATAAAAATAAAAAAATAGAATATGATAAAGATTTTATAAAACTAAACAATATCATATTGAACAAATAAAAAAAGAAAACTTTTAGGAATACATATAGATAAAAAAAAAATCATGAATTGAACATATCAGTCAATTAATTATAAACCTTAAAAGAAATACAGGAATTATAACACTAAATAAAGATACCCTACCATCAAAAATATTAGTACAGTTATATAATACTATCTCTAATACTATCAAAAATAAATTATGGAATAACATCATGGGGTACTACAGGAAAAACTAATATAGTGAAAATTCAGAAGATTCAAAATAAATTCATAGACATACTGAAATATAAAGAGAAATTAACAAAAATTGAAATAATAAAACGATATAAATTATTAAACATAATAGAAAATATGGAATATAATACTACACTTATAATACATAATAGAATTAAAAATAATAAAAATGAAAACTTCGTAAAAATAAATGAAAACGCATCGAGGAAAAAAAACTAGATGTAGATGGAATTACGTAACACCGAAACCAAATACAAACAAAGGCAGAGAAAATATAAATTATTTTGGAATAAAATTATGGGGAAAAACTACCGAATTGTTTAAAACAAATAAATAGTTATTCACTATTAAAAAAAATTAAAGGATTATTATACATCATAAAGTTGATAGACAATTTGATGTAATGGTGAAAATGCACATTGAAATCTTCTTTTATCTGATTTTTTTTTTTAATACTATTACTGGGGTTTGGGTTTTTTAAGACTTTTGTTTTTTAACCCGTATCCCACACTTTTGTACATTTGTTAAAAATATTTTACATTTTACTTTTTAAAGAAATTTAGAGAAAATTTTATTTCATTGTTGGAATTTTTAATCTACAATGTACAAAAGAGAAAATAAAGTTGTATGTATTGTATTGTATACTTTAACTTATGAACACACATGTGTATGCAAATGTTGCAATGATCGCCTGAATCACAAGAAATTTACCTCATGTGCGCTCCCTACACCTCCTCCGTTTTCCAAATATCCAAGCATTATCTCATCGTCTAATACTTTATGGAACATGTGTCAATACATACATACACATATAACATACATATATTTTAAAATTACCTTTTTTGGTCACATATTCAAATACATGATTACTATTAATTTTTCATTAAAAGTGTTTTTTAAAGACTTTTATTAAAATTTTCTATATATTACTAATCTACAAAAATTGGACGTGTGCATGTATAATTTATTAACTGATTGCACGAATTAATGACTCATTATTATATCTCATATTTGTCTTTGGAGAGGGACGGAAATCGAATACTACAATTGAGAACTAAATAGAAAATAAAATTTTTAATAAAATAGTTTTATCGACGTAACACTGAACACATCGTTTGCAATTGTGAATGCTGTAATGCAAAAACTATATATCAGCTATATTTAGATTTATGACGGCATTAATGGAACAACCTTTAAATAAGTGTGATCAATCTGCTAGATTTAGAACATTTTATGTTTGAATCAAACAACAATATAAATCAACGTTTATTGGCGTAGTGATACCAGCGCCGATGTTATGGCGTGATTAGATGGTGAAACGTTCGAAAGAAAATAAATATTTCTGCGTTCGTTGGAGTTCAGGCCTGTAACCCAACAGAATTTCACAATATACTGTGCGGTATTTATACGTACGATTTGTTTCTGAAATCTATGGATTCCAGTGTGTGTTATGAGGTGTTGAATGAGGTCAGGCTTTGCAGAACACTGAGTGAATCTGTACAGATGACAGTTGGAGATACGGCATTATTCAAGATGTATTGTAAAGAATATTGTAATTTCTTATAGAAGTTGTATTGTTATTTTTAAGCAGTCTCCTGAACAGCAAGGCGGGCAAGTTGATAGGTGTTAATAAGGTGTTTAATATCCTCTATGTTGCATCAGAAATCACGACAGTTCCATTGAATAATAGAGCACAGAGCCATTATGGATAGGAAATGGTTTGCCTATTCCCAGTTTTTCTCGCCAAATCAGCTTGTTTGCTGAGCAGAGAAAATGTGTTTTTTCTTGAAATGAAGGGTATTACTTCATACTCAATTTCGAAAAAGGAATTTTCACCGTCTTCTAAAGAGGTGTCTTGCCAATAATTTTTTGCTTTTTTTGTAATCTTTTTAGGGTCGGAATTGGGAGAATCCTCCCTTCGAAGATGAATTTTTTTTTGTCATATTTTTTTTAATTTGACCTTTTTTCTTTGTGAGAGTAAGAAGTTTCTGTGGTTTGGTTTTTATTTTATTTTCCGTGTTAGTCGGGCGGTCTGAATCAGATATTGTTGTTCGTGTTTGAACATCTATTGTTTTTTGAATGGTAGGCTGGGTAACTGCTGAAGCACATGATTTGTTTTGTGTTGTTTGGTTCAATTGGTATTGTTTTTTTTGCTTCGCAATATAATACATTGCCAGTGACTTTTATTGCTGTTATTTTTTTTCTCTTCCTGCCATTTTGGACAGGATCGAGAATATGCCGGATGCTCCCCTTTGAGATTGATATAGCTCAAGGTGTTACTTTAACATTCCTCATCGCCGTGACCTACCATGCTACACTTGGAGCAGGTGGTATTACCACGGCAACCAACGGTGGAATGGCCGTATCGTTGGCATTGGAAGCATCTGATGGGGTTCGGTATGTAGGGTCTAGTCTTACATATTAAATAGACGGCTTTGATGGTGGTTGGTAATTTAGGTTTTTTTTTTTAATTAAACGTTACGATAATATGTTTTGTTAATATTACCATCTCTGCGTATGTTTATTCTTTTGGCTGAGGTAACTCCTTATTCTGAAAGTCGTCCTTGTTCTGTGACTATTTCTTCTTCGTTTACATAAATTAAATCGATATCGGAAATTACGCCACGACTGCTATTTAAAGTTTTGTGTGGAGAGACTCTGACTTCTATATTATCTATTTTTTGGTATTTAAGCAGAGAGGATGATTGCTGTTGGCTATTGGTTGCAATTTAGACGTCATCTGACCTTAGTTTTTTAATGCTATAGACTGTACCACATATTCCTTTGATTGCTTTTTAAATTGCAAATGGTGACAATTTCTTGGAGTTAAATATACTGATCTGAAATAAATAGCAGTATCTCTGGGTGGCCCCCTCACCACGAGCAGAAACCTACATCGAGGGGTTCCATCAAGATTAAAGGAATTCTTATGCGTTCAGTATTAAAACATACCAAGTGGCCAAAATTGAAATACATCTATTCAATGCCTTCTAGTGGGAAAATGCTACCAAATTTGGTGTACATACATTTTAATAATAATAAATAGTTACATTCACGAAGACTTTCACGGCGTCTATTAATATACATCATAGAGTTTTTCTGGATATTCCGCAACGTCTGTTTATTAAAAACACTTAACGTTTCACTCCGTGTTATGCGGAGCATTCTCAGAAATAATACCGACCAAGTTTCCCTCTGTAAAATGCAAGACTTTCGCTTAGTTGCTTGGCGGTTTTTCTGCCAAGCAACCAAGTGAAAGTCTTGCATTTTGCAGAGGGAAACTTGGCCGGTAACTACTTCTGAGGATGCTAGCATAGCACGGAGAGAAACGTTAAGTGTATTTAATAAACAGACACGGCGGAATATCCTGCAAAACTCTATGATGTATAATAATAAATAGTGTTACCTCCCATAAGGAACACCACTATTTAATGGATGATTCCCTTGGTCTCCAGTATGTGTTAACACATGTACCTCCAAAGGGATAAAATATCCGGTCTTGTGGCTGTCCCTTATTGGAAGTTAACACTCTTCCAAAATTTGCTTATAGGGGTAAAGTGGGCCTGTTAGAAAGTAACAGAGAAGAAATTTTCACATTCTACAAGTTGTGGAACATGAAAGTTAACGAAAATTGGCCTTGGAACATTCTCTAGAGTCGTCAAACATATTTTCATGTTTGAAGGACAGTAAACACCCAATACCACTACATTTAAACTGCAGGGAATTTGTGTTCCCCAGCTTTCAATCCAAGCATCACCTTAAAGTTCTTAAAATTATTGGGGGGCAAGCACATTTTATGTATGTTTATACATTACAGTATATGTAAAATCGCAATTTATTTCAGATTATTGGGGAGGCTCATGCCCCACCTAACTCTACACCTATGAATCCACGTGACAGTTGATTTTGGAGCTAATTGAAAAGAATGGTAAATCAAGGTACAGTTAACAATCTGCAAGTCTTAAGTCATGCAGCATGCACAAAATAAGATTAATTGCATTCTGCTGTAGTAAACATAATCTGATGGTGTCAATTTTAAATCCAACACATTGAACAGTTCCTCTGATCTTCTTTGGTAGCAACCTGAAGTATATTGTATCATTTTGTTTATAGGATAAGTAAATATATTATTCATTAAAAGCATCATTTTTCCTCTGTCAGCAAATTTTTAATGTTGAAAATGTTCTTACCAAGGTTAATTCATAAAAATATTCACAAACTTTTTTCTCTACCGAAGACCAAAGCTGGGTTTAACCACAAATAAATTTTAATAGTTGGTAGACTTGTATCCTAACAACTGGGCCATGTTTTTCCATGCTGTGCGTTCTAAAGTTCTTAAATAAAGTTAACCTAATTGTTCAATATTAAACAACTAAAATGATTTTACGGAGACTGTTGCATTAACCATAAAACATGTCACATATACAGTAGAACCTCCATATAACGAAATGGATGGTTCCATAAAAAAAAAATTCTTTATATAGAAAATTTGCTATGTGGAAACGATGTATTCATGAACCAGGGCAGTGCAATATGATACCACAATTAAAATCCCGTTTTTCAGTAAACGACTGTTTCTCATAAATAACATTCAACCATTTAAAAATAGATGTTTTTAAGTGTGAAATATACATGCATATAAAAGAGAGTTGAACGATTATTACCTTAAAATGAAAACGTATTTAATGCTTCTTTCATACATGCCACCGGTAGGTTTGATTCCCCTCACCCTCGATAAAGGAAGAATTCTTTCCACGAGAAGTCAGCGTAGCTATTCACACCCCTGTGGGAAATTTGCAAGGTCTGGATTTCTAGTATTCAAACGAGCAAAAATACTGCTATTAAAACAATACCGTGTTATTTAAAAACAGTTGGGGCCTGTTCATAGCCTAGCAGCTTCGCACTGTATGAGGCAACCAGACGGGTAAGTGTGCTTAGGAAAACTCTTTATTAGGGAGTTTAAAGTGCCCCATTCTCTTCGTTTGCCACTTACCTTAAAACCATATTGTGTTCTCATGGTATGAGGGAACCCGATGTAGCTGACGTGACCACTCGATTTTCTGTTTTGGTCGTTAAAAATTTTATTATATAAAAATTTATTTCGTTATATAGAAACACTTTCATATGTAATGACCATGGGGATTTAATACAACTTTGCTATAAAGGGAATTTCGCTATACGAAAACTCATTATATGGAGGTCCTACTGTATATGAAACGAACATATATAAGTGATAATCAAAGGACTGGGTGATTAAAAATAATCAACAAATGACAGACAAGTAATAATCGAATGATCAAGTGATAATTGAATGATCAAATGATAAAGCAATCATCATTCTAAAATGCAGTTGTGTTTCCTTGATGGCAATAGGCAAAAGTAAAGTATTTTTTTCTAAAATGCAGAGTTTTTGTTTGTACTTTCTGCATGACAATTAAGATGTAAAAAAATAAAAAAATGTCATTTTCAACATTATTTTTTTTTATTTCATTGAAAACTTTTATGGATTGGTTTCAGAACATTTCCAATGTTAAAAGAATCATATTTTTTAACATTGAAAATGTTCTGAGGTTAATCCGTAAAAACCATGGAATTCTGCAGCATCTTTTCCTGTCATAAACAGTTCATTATTGGAAGTTTTTCCCATTGTCTGAAACACATGAACACCAAATTTGGTGACCTTTTGCTTGCTAGTTTTCTTGCAAGAAAGCTATGAAAAGATATACTTTAACTTAGACTATACTGTATACGTTAATGCTTAAATCCCAGGGTATTTCCTTAAAAATTGAAGAATATTTAAAATGTATATTCAAGGCCATATAAACCTATAATTGTAGTATGTTTTTTGTTTCTTTAATAAATGGGAACTGCTTTTACATGTATACATTTTTATGTATGTTTGGAAACTTGCACATATATAGGATTAGGTCTTCCTTTTAATGTATTTTTAGTTGGTTGCATTTCCATGATGTAAAAACAGCAAAGGTCATTCTGCACCAAACAAGGTGAAGCTGCACATACGACTGTATGTTTGAAATTGAAATGCTTAAATCAGTTTGCATTATGCATTTACAAGCAAGTTTTTTGAAATTAAGTATTTGGTACAGTTATGGAATGAAGAAGAAAATAATGAACACAGAAAAAGTAAAGTAGTGAATGTAATAATACATTTGTCAATATTATGTAATAAGGTACACATTCAGTCAATTTAGATGAAAGTAACTAAAATTATTATAGTTCCAAAGATGGAAGTTTGTCTAAAACAACACGAAACCTGGAAAAGATTAAATTAGTTTTAAGAAAGATACAACACAGAAAGGTGGCATTTTCTGTAAAGAAATAAATGTTGGAGAAAAATAGCAAAATGAGTTTATGGCAGTCTAAGTGACACTGGTTACACGTAGTGTATTATTTGAATAATTGTGACGCACAATTGTCGTAACGCATGCGTGTTATTTTCTGTTTAGAGTTTAAATATCAATACGTAACTAGTTTGTACTCTCTTGCTTTTTCCTTTCGTTCTGGACCTGGCTTTCGGCCGGCGGATAAATTGTTACTATGTTGCTCGAACTTGGAGCGGGTCATTAACACATTATGTTGTTCTAACCATTTAAAGTTTAATTAACCAGTTCTAGTCATCTCCAGTATTAACAGTGACAAAAAAGAAGTTGTAAATATTGTTAGTGAGGTTTGGATGAATAAACTTTTGCACTACGTTAGTAAAAGGTGAGCTTATTTTATTTAACGCCATTCTGAACCCAGACGCACAATATACAGCCATTCTGCTAAAAAAATAGATGGAGTCAGAAAAGTAAAAAGATGTATATGCCCTGCGATGCTATATCTTCATAAAACGCTTATGTAATGGCATTCCGGACGTCTAGTAGTTCCTTACATTTACAAAACAAGTAAAAATGCTATATCAAATATATACTTGAAATTTATAGTTGCATTATACAACTCTCAATTTTAAAATTGTGAAATGCATCTGCCAAAACTTGTTCCAAATTACCATCAAACTGGGTGACAGATGTTATATATTGGGAGGGGGGGGTAAAAAAATTCAAAGTTACTGTTCAGTTCTAGGTGTATTAGTATAAAACTGTCAGAATTAATATGAGCATATACAAATATTAAAAGAGAATATTGAGTATTTTTGCAGAAGGGTAAAATTTAAACAATTATGCTCCCACATTAAAGCACAAATTAGAAAGTCGAGTCCAAACAATCACACTATTTCAGCAAAAACAAATTTATTCAAAAGTTATACATTATATACGTGTTTAAACTTTCAATAAACACTTTCAGTATATCAGAATAATAAAGACATTTAATATAGGGACATGATAATTACTTTGCGCGTGACCTAACTAAAATTTTTATGAGTATCAATCCATACATATAAAGTACGCCAAAATACTGCAAAATTTTAAATTCAATGCACATTTTATTTTTACAGAAAAAAATTACGATGTTCTGCACAAAATACATCTTTAAGTTCCAAAAGAATAATGTAACTTATGTTACTTATTTTTATTTAGAAACTTGAACATTTACACCACAGTTCAATTGAAATGAATATTTAGAAAAATGGTAACAAAGCATTTACAATTACTGTAAGCACAGAAGTATTCCAAGATAATAGTGAAAAAAGTGACTATATTAATGTTTTTATAAATTGCATCTAATCTTAATAGCAAAATTACAAATTTCAGGATACTACTTTTAAAACGTAAATGGAAAGGATTTGATCTTAATTATCTTAGGATCATAAATTACAACATAGCAACATCATTTTCCATGCATTTTAGCATACCCTATCATAATTAACATTTAAAAGTTGTAATTATTAACACTAAACTGCTGATAAAAATCACCAGGACTTTTCTTTCTGCAATCTTGTATCACATTTTTGGTATTGATTCGATGACATTTACAAAACATCTATAACAAGCACCCTGGAATGAAAATCCTACAATGTTAAATTGCTGCATGCTTACATTAATTGGCTCTTTAATTCACCTAGTTCTGGACAGAAAATGATCATATTTCAAGCTAGCCTTGAACCAAAAGCCTTCAGATTTCCATCTTGACACTCTGGCAACCAAGTTCAGTCATATATATTCTTAACTTTGGATTTATGCCATCATTAGTACATACTGATATCATGTTCGGCTCCTCTGTAGTTGGCACAGCATCAGAATGGAAACTAAAGGCTGTTTGGCTAGAGGCTAGGTTGAAGATATTTTTCCAAGTTCTGAGTCAAAATGAGCTCCAGCATAGGTAAAAAATATGGATATACAGAAATTAATCCTATTAAAATTCCAAATATGCATCCTACCTCCATGTTAATGAAGTATTTTCAAGTTTTGGAAAAAGTCACATCAGTGCTGATGAGGATAACTGTGGCCAAGATATGTAATAAAGTGTTTTACTAAGCATGGAGTCATTAATGCTTTGAAATATATTTATACATCAGTAATTAAACAATGATTCATATTAGTATGAAGTCAATATTTCCAATAAGAAATTATATGCAATATGGCCATCAATAATAGCAAGTACCTTACTTAACTAGTACTTTAGACAAAAAGATGACATGCTTTCAAAATTAAAATCATTATATCAGTTTTTTAGATGACCACACATCCAGAGACAATTAAAATTTTTTTTTTAAAATATCGATTTAAGCAAAACAGTTTTATTCAGAATTGAATTTTACACCCTGAGAAGCAGCAACTTTAATAATGTATAATTATTATTATATTAAAAGCAAAATTAACGAATCCAATTCATTCACATTATCAAAACTTCTGAGTTTGTATTTTTACTGTGCAAAGATAGCTAAGGTCATGCTACATCACAACCTATAGTTTTATGAGGAATCCAAACTTCTTTCACCTAAAGGATCACATCCCAGACTGTGGATCTGTAGAAAAAGAAGGCAAGAGCTGAGTATATGTTGGAATCAAACCCTGCTTATTTGTGTGGTAGCCAAATGCACTACCACTATGCCATGAATAGATGATTAAGGGAACTTGAACCTCCTCTCCTTTTCATACGGTAATATTTACATTCTCTAGGTAGATTTTTATGAAAAATTAAATATTGCGTTTTGGATGAAATCTGCCACTTTGCCCTCCCTCTGGAAAAATTATATGGGCACCCACTCATGCACTATAGGGTTATCAAAATATCAAATTACTCTATATTTAAATGCAAATATAGTCCACATTCCATTCTAGTACATTTGATTAGAATATGTTTGAGGGAAAAAAATGATACATCAAGCCTATAAAGGTGCCTGCAGATATATATATATGAGGGAAAAAAAAGGAAGAATATTTGCAGAACTTTCTCAGTATCTAAAAAAAAAACTGACACTGCTTAACTCCCTTATATAAAATTACATGACATATCACCCCCATCTCATAATGTTTGCTTACAGAAATCATGTTATATGAATATAAATATGGCATATTACCAACTACAGTAGTGCAACATTTATTAATCTGAGAATATGCTATACAACTAAAGGAAGTCCAATTACATAAATATTAACTTATTTACAAAAAAAACAAAACAACTGAACAGCAAATAGAATAAATGATGTTTAGTAATGCGTTAAGATAACAAGTAAATGAAGATGTTTTAAGAGCTGCCATGTGATATTAACCAATAAATAATAAGAAAAAAAAATGGTCCCAGTGGTAATTATCACATTGAGCATTTGGGACTAATTCAACTTGAAAGACAATGAAAGATACAATAAAAAGCATGAATTTGTTTTATTTGAAACTTTTTTGAAAAGTGAGTATTACAAATTTTGGCATACAAAATTATTACGCAGCTAACGATTGCAATAGAATGAACTGGAAAATATGGAATGTTAATGTTATAAAATTTTGAAAATTTACAACAAAGATGGATTTTGTTCATATTTAACATTTATATTCATCTTTTCAAATTTCTGCACAAGGTAAAATTTACATTAAGCTCCACTTTATTGAAATTTTAGGATACTATATTACATGCATGTATCAGTCATTCATGTGCAAGTCATTTCTACACGTTATTTTCTAACCATTTATATATATTTTTTTACCACTACTGACAAGTACGTCGCATGTGGTTTCGGTTTATCTTAATGTTTTTACTGATAAGATATACTATATATATATATACCACACAAAATAAGTTTTGATAATGGTTAGAACTTCAAAGTTTAAATGCTTTTTATTTAAATATAACAATTTCATAATAAACACACAATTCAAAAAAATGAAAAAGCTTCTGTGACTTATAGCATAGGAATAGCAAAAGTCATGCTGCACCAGAACCTACAGTGTTCAGAGAAATCAACTACTGTTGTCTAAGGGAACCAAACCCTGGATTATGGTAGGCAAAAAAAGGGCATACTTTCTGTGATACCACAGGGAATTAAACCCACGTTAATGACACAACAGATGAATATCTTACCCCACTATGCAACTACAGGGTGCAGTGAACCTACATTTTCTTGAGGAATGTAAATCTCTTAAGGCATAGGGAATCCAACTCCGGGACTATAGCAAGCAGTTAGTAGACAAATGTTTTGTTTTTTTTTTCCTTTCTTTTGGCACCGTCAGAAATCAAACTTGGATTAACAGCACATTAGGAAAACATATCCCTACTGTAGGGCCCAATTTTAAAGTCACTTTTGTCTTTCTACTCACATATCCCCCTGCACCCTAATATTATGAAATTATACGAAAACTACCTAAAAATGAAACATGCATATACTAAAAGAGCATAGTTAGCAAAGTCAACAAAAAAAAATGCAAATTTTGCTTTAAGAAAAGTAAAATAATTGTAATAATGAAATAGGCAAAAAGGGATAAAAAAGGCAATTTAAAATTTCCAAATCTGATATCAGTAGGCCGGGAGCTGGAGCATGTGTGAACACTCAATATGCAATAAAATGTGTAATAAGAATGGAGCAAAATTTAAATGTCAAACATGCATATGTACATTTAAGAAACACAAAAAATCCCATGGTGGTGTACTTTTGGGATTATTGAAGCAAAGATGATATTTTTAAAGTAAAATGCCAGTCAAGCAGTGTACTCATAAGAACCTCTGATTATTTCAAATAATATTCATAAAACTATGGTTATAAAATTTTAAGACTTTTTGTTATTTCAAATTTATGAAAATCTTACATAGTAAAATAATTTTGGCTGAATTCTTAAAATATTTGAAAAAAAGTTGCTGGTAATACTTTGTGAAGGAATACATTTAGATGTCAAATAGAATTTAATTTTTTACTCCAGAGAACACAACAAAAACATGGCATGGTAAAAAAAAATTATATTCACAGCATTTATATGAAATGTGTAATTTAATTTTTCAACTTGTAAATCACTTTAAATAAATATTGTCTTTATATCAAAGTATTTGTATATTCATAAAGAAGAGCAATACGAAAGTGGAAGCAGTATAGTGGATAAAATTCAAGTATTAGGAGAATTTACTGAAATAAATAGTATATAGAAACTTCCATTGCAAGTAGCATTTATTGATTACAAGGCCTTTGACTTGATCTAAACATCAGTAATAACTGAGTCCTTGAAATCAACAGACATCAAGAACTCGTACACTGATACAGTTGAACATACATATAAAATAAAAATACTACATTTTGGTTACTTAAGGATGCTAAAGGTAACAAAATTGGTAAAGAAGTAGCGGCGGGAGACAGTGCATCTCCAAAACCTTTTACATCAAACATGCAGGTGCTTTCAAAAACTGGAATAGCAAAGAAATAAAGATAAATGGAGAATATACAAATCATTTTAGTTTCATTGTTAACACTTATTTTTCCAAAAGATCTTCCAGAACTTCAAGACATAGGGCAGCAGGAGCGCTCTAACAAGAAGTTGGATTTGAAATAAACTTACAAAAGACTAAAATCATATACCATTATTTCATAAACAAAACAAAAATACAAGTTGACAACATTGAGCTAGAAATTGCTGAATTCCACATTCATCTTTGTTACTGATACTAATGGAAGGCAACATTATTAACTCCACAGACATATTAAATTAAGCTGAAGTGCATTCAGAAGAAATAGCTTTACCCTTAAGTGGAAATTGCATTTATCTCTTTAAAAAAAAAAAAAAAAAATTGGGAGAGCAAAAGAAGATAAGGGACATCATTGTTAAAGTAAAAAAAACCAAATTGACTGTAAAATGAGAATGGGCTGGGCATATTTTAAGAATTTAACAATTATGGACAAATGAAATTTGCACCTGAATTACAAAAGACTAACAAAATCCTAGGAAACATCTCAGACTAGATGCACAGATGAAATAAGAAAACAGGTTGGAATAATACAGAAATAAATTGCCTAAAATAAACATATGTGGAGGGTACTTGGAATGATAACACAATTGCCAAATAATGGTCAACACAGAAAAGCCTCCGGGGCGAGATTTTTGTGAGTTTTTCGTGGGGGAATTTATTATACAATAATTTTTGCCACCCACGTTTATGTAGCTCAAACTAGAGCTTTTTAATATTTGAAGAAAAATCCCTGTGAAAGGTAATAATATCTTATATCCTCATATACGGAGAAAAATGCGTTTGTTCTTGTCCTCGTTCGTCTAGTAGGTCAAGATACCGCTTGCTAAACGCGGGGACCCTGGTTCGAATCCAAGATGAGGACGGCGCCTCTTTTTCTCCAAATATAAAAAAAGCTCTAGTTTGAGCTACTTAAACGTGGGTGGCAAAAATTATTGTATAATAAATTCCCCCACGAAAAACTCACAAAAATCTCGCCCCGGAGGCTTTTCTGTGTTGACCATTATTTGGCAATTGTGTTATCCCTGTGAAGGGTAATAATATCTTATAACAATATTTATCAATGTTTTTTGGCGTAGTGATACCAGCGCCGGTGTTATGGCGTGATTAGATGATGCAACGTTCGTGGGTTCAGGCCCCACCGAAGGCAGAAATATTTATTTTCTTTCGAACGTTTCACCATCTAATCACGCCATAACATCGGCGCTGGTATCACTACACCAATAAACGTTGATTAATATTGTTGTTTAACTTTAATTGCATGTGTCTTGGAAACTGTTACAGATAGTGATACAATTATTTTATTTTCTTAAGTCACAATGATTTTTTGGGGCTTTTTATAAACAAAAGAGCAATTTAAGAGTGTAAATGTAATAAAAAAACTAATCTAAAGAACAAATCCTCAAAAATACTGTGTACAGAGGGTGTTTACACATATTTATAAAGACTTTGATTTTAAATTAAAAAACAAAAAAACCTAACAGCGACCTGCAAAAATGAAGAATTACTCTTGACTAAAAATTTAGTTTGCGCTGTGAAATGGCATATCGAAGGAACGTGTGGCTTGAAGGCCATATATCTGTCCGTCCTGAAGTGAAATATTCATATTCAATAATTAAAAAGCGATGCAAGAAGCATGGTTTTCAAGTTTCAAAATATAAAACGATATTAATGTAAAAGGAAAAAAACATCAGGCTTTAATGTCAAGAGGAAAAAATCCAAAAGAAATATCCCCAAAAAGTTCGTACTATTTCTAATATTTCTAAAGTGCAGTCTACGGTTTTACAAGAAAATCCAAAACCTCAAAGAACAGTTGCAAAAGCTGTGCACACATCAGCATCAACTATAAATAAAATAATTAATAAAGATTTGAATTTAATTAAAAAAAATTTCATTTCGTCTGACACCTTGGCATGTTGCTAAGCAGAAGATTAGATGCAGATTGTTATACGAAAGTCATTAAGCAGGATATAGATGGACAAAAATGTTGCAATTGACGAAGTATGGATTTATTTAAATGATTGTAATAAAAAAAAAAAGACTAATTTATTATCGAAAAAGAAGCCCAAGAGACTCAAAAGTTTGGTTCAAAGAGAACAAAGGAATTTTCAGTAAAGGATTAATGGTTATTGCTGGCATCTTTCATAACAGAAAATTAAAAATAAGAAAAGTTGAAAAAATCCAAATATCAACTCTACATATTATCAAAATAATGTTCTGACTCCTATTTTTAAAGAAAATATTCCAAAATTGTATCCTACTGATTTTTAAAATGTGGAACTCCATCAGGACAAAGCGAGCAGCCACACCTCCAAAAGTACAACCGCATTTCTAGAAAAAATGAGACAAGAAATTGGAATCAAGTCAACACCAATTAGCCATATTCCTACCCAGTCTCCAGATGTAGCACCGATGGCTTATTGTGCATTTGGACTTTTAAAACAATCTCTTTCAAAACGCCGACCCACTACCTTGGATGGACTGTGGGCGAGGAATGGGACAAAATTCCACTTGTGACTTTACAAAAAGCCCTACTATCGTGGAAATCTAGATGTAATATGATAGTTCAAAGACAGGGCTATCAGATAGAATACATTAGAAGACAATTTTTTATTGTATGTACTTTACTGTTGTCAAAGTCGTTATAAATATGTGTAAACACCCTCTGAACATAAACTGTATTTTTTTTTGTTTTAATTTGTAATAAAATGTATTGATCGCATTCCACTTCTATTTGTTCATTGTGTACCTTAAATACATAAAAATTAAAATACTATTCTATCTGCATTTTAATGCACTATCTTTTTGTGTTAATTTAACCAAAGGAGATAGGAGGAGGAAACTTTTATCAGTTTGTAAAGCATTTTAAGTAGTTTTCTTATATATATAAATTGCATCCTTCATAAGAGAAGGTTTTGAGCTAGGATTAAAAATTGAAAATAACACAATTTTTGAGTTTTTTGAAAAGTTTGAAATCATTTTTATTACACTTCTAAATCGGCTCTTTTCTGGTTAAAAAAGCATAAACCATAATTGCAGATTCAGAAAAAAAAATAAATATGCACAATAGTTGAGACAAACATAATTAATGGTTAGAGCATGACATGGAAAACAAGACGAATGAAAAACATCACCATTTGGAAACTAAGCATGTCCAACCATGACCATATGAGGTGGGGGGTTCTTCGACAAAATGGACTATAGCTTCTAGCCTTCCCATATGATCAACTGGTAATGGGACACCCTATATATGTATGTACATACATGCATTGTGATCATGTCACTGCAACTCTCTATTGACCCGTAGTAATCTCTTTCTCTAAAAGTTATACCAACTTAAAACACAACCACATGGGTTCACATAAAAGCAGCAGATCAACAATAAATATTAGCTGTAGCCTATTGGGTAAAAATTAGTTCAGGGTGGGAGAAAGTAATAGTGGTAACTCATCACTAGATGGTTGCTATTAAACACAGTACTGCACTTAGACTTGAATATACAATATTTAGTGGATGTTAACAGATAGTCGACTTGGCACACATATAAGAAGGCAGATCCCATAACTTCATTTTAACCTTAAATAGTTTGGATAATGTAATTATTAGACGATAAAAATTTAGCAGGATAATTTTTTTTTGTTTGATATTAAAAATGCTAAACAAATTACATGCTTTTTAGGTGTGCTCAATGTCACATGAAACAAGTCTATGTCTCTATAGACATATTCATGAAAAAGTGATGAGATCAAATATACATACTCACACAAATGAAGGCAAAAATGTGAATTAAATTGTGCAATAAGTTAACATGAAATGAAGGAAAGCAAAATTTACTACCCTGAAAAAATCATGCTTCCAATAAATAAACGGATAGACTAGAGAGAAGGGCTATTGGTACAAAACTACACATTTTGGAAATGAACTGAAGACATTAAATAAAATGCAAATTGTAGGAACATTTTTAGACTAGGCAAGGGATAATTATTTTACAATAATTATAAATCTAACGGCAATCAAAACATGTGGAGACTATTTTATTGTATATTAGTTAAAAGCAAATAGAGGAAAGTTTACAATATTTCTTAGGATCTTTTAAATTAAGACAAAGATTTATATTATTTTTTTTTCGATTTCTTTATATTAATACAAGTTATATGTCTTCCCCTCCATTAAAAACAAAGACAACCAGAACAATGCATAACTGTTAAAAATTAAGTCCGTTGTTAATTCTTTTGAATATTCAACATTACAGATAAATTCTATGCACTGACGAATATTCCACATATCCAAAATACTTTTAATACATATATTATCTATTTTAACACGAAAATTTCATACTATACATAAGTAAAACATCAGTTTGCTAATTCTATTTATTTTTCTTATAGAAAGTTACATAAAATATTTTTAAAAATATTATTTCATCATTTTAGATGGTAATGTCACATTTTTAAGGTATAATTTTTTTTATAAAATGTCATACATTTGATAATATTCCATTAACAGTTGAGACATTCAAAACAGAACATTAAAATCTGAAAGAGAAAAAAGTTACTTTAAATGTTTCATTGAGAACATAAACTTCCATAAATTTTAGTGTCTGGTGTTTCAAATGTTTAAATATAATCACAGCACACAAAATCAAAACATTTTTAGACAGTTTGTATTCAATGTCCAAAGATTGCAAAATGGATTGTGTAGCACGGGACTGATGGTTTAACAAGATCATAGAACCGTATGTTTACATACAACCAAGTTTATTGAGATTCAAATACTGCCCAGAAATCTCAAAATCAAGACCACCTGAGCACATTCTTAAACAAGAAACAGATGCAAAAAGACACTGTTTCTGATATTTACATATATCTGGTGCAAAAATAATTTCGCATTCCTTAAACTAACAAACCATAAAAAGCACAAATGCACTTTTGATGAAATTAAAAGTTGCTACAGTGGCGTAGAGGCAAAGCATTTCTTTGATACCCTGAAATTATGGATTTGATTCCTGGTAGTGGAATAAATATGCTGGCTATAATTTGAATATCTAGTAAAACTATGTCTATTCTTGCAGTAAGCCTTTGAATGGGTTTACAAGGCTTGAAAATTGAAGTTAATAGTGGAAAGAAAAAATTGTTCTATATTTTATGGTGCAAACGAGAGTTAAGGTCATGGTATATTAGTACCTCCACTTTCCTGGGAGATTCAGACCTCTGCTACCATGGGAATCAAATTCTGAACCATGGGACAGTTAAAAAAAAAGTATTTGTGTTGAAATTGACTCCATATAAATTATTCACACTTAATCACCAGAGCAATGTAACTTTCAAAATTATTATATTTCTCTCTTTCTCTCACTGTTTTATCATTATTTTAAATGTGTTATTTTACAAATTTTATTTAGCAATAACACTGTATTTAATTGCTCCAAAATAAAACCAGTCAAGTAGTGTTAGAATATGATTTCTATGTGAAGTCTATTTCTTTTAAGCCTTTTAACAGCAGTAGTGTCAGTTCTTTTACAGAACAAGAAAGTCACAACAGATTAGAAACAAGGATTGTCATCTCTCAGTAGCAGATTATCTAGAATTTCTACAATAAAGGCCCATATTAATTATCAGATTTTCAAATATTTTTGCAAGTCATTTTATTTTGACTTTTGCACCTATTCCTATGCATAAAGATTTGGTTTAATTACTACATTCATCAAATATAGAAAAGCAATGTTTCTGGTGAAACAACACATGGTCCAGTCTGAAGGAAAACCATTGTGAGAAAAAACAGTACCAACATGAGGGGGGGCAAAAAACACTATCAATATACGGAGGATCAACTGTTCCAGCAGAAGAACAATGATTAGTTTGAGGTTTTAGTATTTAGGCCAACTACCACTACTGCTCCTGGTGACAGAAAATCACATCACTCACAAATCAATATTCACCATTATGAATATCCAGCAAAGAAATGGAAGCACATGCACATCAAGCAAGGGTAAGGAAAAATTGTAATAAACACATTGATATCTCCAGATTTTGGCACTTTCCACCATTCGACTTTCACCCAGGAGCAAATTTCCTACTGCTGCACTCTGCACTTTTCACATAAAAAGGAGCAGGCAAACACTATGCACATTGCCAAGTCAAGGTCAGTATCATTAAGTTAATGCAAGCAAGCGAATGGACAGCACCCATTGCCATGGTAGATAAAATTTGTGCTTCATGGCCCAAGGGCTGCTAAGATTATGTTGTGCTGGGACCTACAGTTTTTTTGAGGAACCTGAATCTTCATTGCATAGAGAACCAAAATCCTAAACTACGGTGGTTAGAAAATGGCATGCATTCCATAGTACCATTGGAGTTGAACACAGGTTAACAATGCAATAGACCAACACATTACCATTCCTCCATAACAGTCCAGATGATAAATGTGAATTAAACAATCAACTAAAAGTCTGGCATCATGCTGATTTAGAAAACTGAGCAACTCCCACCATCATAATTAAAAAAAAACTAGTAATAATAGCTGAGTTAAACCTGGCATCACAAAGCCAATAAACACAAGTGAATGGGTAATCCCAATTAATATAATTTCAAAAATCAATATAATGACAAAATTAAAGTTGACATCACTGAAGCAATTGAAACAAGTGAATGGGCAACACCTAATGCCATAGTTAAGAAAATTGATCAGGAACATTTTTGCAGCCACAAGGAACTTTTCTTATGAGAAAAATTGACAAACGTAATTTCTAAAATGAACATATACTTAATTGCAATCAATCAAACACTCGAAATTTTAGTCACAACTAGATCCCTGTATGGCTTTAGAGCAGCAGTTTCTTACTAATTATGGATAAAACAGAATGACAAATTACATTGAAAACAAGGAAAGAAAGCCAGAAAGTCAAATAGAATATGTAGATTTAGTCAGCTGACAAATTGCGAACAAGAAAATATCGCACTTAACCTAAACGTTACATTGTCTGTTGCATCTGCTGAAGGAAGCATGCCAGTTACAACAGAACCTGAGAACTCATATTGGCAACCTCAAAGAAAACACACTTCTCAATGTTACTGTACCTCCTAAACTTCAGAAAACTGCATTTATGTACAAGGGTCATGCAGAAAGTAAAGATCGTTTGGCCGTAAAAAATTATAATATATATATATATTCAAATAACTGATTTCCCTTACGTAGGTGAACTTTACTTCTATACATACTCGCCACCTTCATTGGAGCATTTGTCTAGAAGCTTTAGAATCCCCTTGTCATATTAGACTGAAACCAGTCCATTAAGCCAGTTGTTCACTGCATTCTTGACTTTCAATTTTTTTTTCTGCTCAGAAACTCCTTCAGTTTAGTGAAGAGGTGAAAATCATTTGAAGCAAGGTCCAAACTATAAGGTGGATGTTCAAAAACCGCCCATCCAAATGTGTTCAGCAAATTATGGGTTACACCAGCATAAAAAGTGTCAGTGTTGAGCCCATTCTCTTGTTTTTGTGTTGATCAGTCAATTGATGGGGAATCCATCGTGCACAAATTTTGTGGTACCCAAGATGTTCTGAAACAATTTCTCCAAGCAAAGAAGTGAAATGTTTAGGAAGTAATGATTAAGTTAAAAATGCAACGAACAACTGACTTAATGGACTGGTGGAAGTCGAGTATGATGAGGAGACTAAAGCTCACGGACACATATGAAAAATGCTTAAATGAAAGAGGTGATTATGTGGAGAAGTAAAGAAATGTTCGCTTATGTAAGGGTAATAAATTATTTGAATAAAAATTATATGTTTTTTAATTTGCTACAGCCAAACAGTCATTACTTGCTGGATGACCCTCGTAATTTTATAAGCATAAAGACATTTTAGGGATGCACATGTAAATCAGTAGCTCAACAATAGTATTGATTCATAGTCATATATCGAAGATTCATTCAAGCACTCTGATCTCTGCCATGCATACAAATAAGCTCACAATTCAAATACAAGTCATGGTGTGAGTTCTAAGCATAACAAAATTATCATCATGCAAGAAATATACCAACCTGTCCATTTTTCACTCAATATCTAAATTTAGGAAAGAAAGAATATTGTTAACTGACTTTGTGAACTGTTACCACTTAAATCACCTGAGCAATATATAATTTTTACAATTATAATACCATTATTTAAATGTATTACTATTTTATACAATTGTATTTGGCAATGCTGTATTTTATTGTTTTAGAAATTTAGAATCAGTCTAGTATTGTTCCTCTGAGGTTTTTATTTTTTTAAAAGATTTTCAACAGTAGCAGTGATTATTTTTTATAGAACATTAAAGACACAACAGTTCGGTATCTCATTTGGATTTAAACCAGGATTTTCTGCACCATAGCCAAATATATTACCACTACGCCACCATACTGCACTAAAAGAAAGGTAATTGAAATATGGACACTAAAAGTAAATTAGGTTTTTTGTTCTACAATTTCAATCTTCATCTTTGAAAAAATTTTGTTTTATGGTGCACAGATAAACATGACACACCTTTGGGGAAAAAATATTAACTAAACGAATACAAGAAAGTGCAGTTACACAACAGTACACAAAATAAAAATATACGCAATATCGACACCAACAATAAATTGGCTATTTTGAAGATTTCAAACTTGAGTTCTTCTTAACCAATTTTCAATGCCAAAATTGCATCAATCACTTTAGTATTTTTCAAGTCCATGGAGCAGTTTTTAAGCTTTTCAAGTTCAACAAATAACCCTGGTGAATTGAATGATTCGTAGATCATATCTGTAAAACATTTATTCAAGTTGCATATTAATAGGACGAAGAATACATAAAGGTTTATATAAAACAAAAAATTCAATAGCTTACTGCATTATTTTCATTCATCCCACATAACTTATTTACAGACTAATAGAATAAAATTACGCACATAATAACTGATATATATATATCATCATCAACGATTTTCAATCTATTGCAGGATGGAGGTTTCTCTTTTATCACACATACATGTAGTAGGGTGAAAGAAATATTGAGGGAGTGGCCTTAATTTCACCATGTTGGCAAGCCAGACCTACAGTTTTACGAAGAATCCGGACTTCGGTCACCACAGCCAAAGTCATTGCGTCAAGGTGGGACTCGTTGTGTCACCTTCTTATGGATTGACCACTAGCATGGCTCCCTCGAAGCAGTGCTCTGCCAAATGCCGGTATTCTTGGCAGAGCAACAAACGAAACTTTGGTACTGGCTTGGTAACAAAAGAAACTATATAGAAAAAAAATCACACGAGATGAGAAACGCTAATATTAGATAAAAAGTTAAAAATGATTTCATGATTAAAAGAATTGCATAAAATGTCACAAAGGGTAAAATTATTTTGGTTAAAAGCTTATGACCGTTCCTGGTTAAAATTTATACAAGTGGTTAAAATGTGTAAATCATTTAATGGTTCACCACATGTGGCACACATTGAGGCATCTTCTCCCTTTAAAAGACGTTGATGGAAGAAGCATATATTCTTGAAGCGAAGTCTAGCCAGAGTGACCTCTTTATGACAGTCACTACTATAGCTAGACTGCCACACCTCAATACAGGGTTTAATGAGACAAAGTTTATTAAAAAATTGCTTGTCCCATTCCAACTGCCATTTTTTGTACAGATGGGATAAGACATGAGTGTTAAAATCTCCAAATGGAATGGAAATACACTCAGGTTTTGCAGTTGCTGTTTTCACAGCAGCTTTAAATCTTAGTGAAAAGTTTTTAAGACAATATAATTACTGACCAAACCAAAGACCAGCAAAATCAAGATTGAAATCCCAAGAAAATTTCCTTTTGAAAACTCCTGAATTAATGAATAAGTTCAACATCTCAAATCTGAATAGGCAATCACCTTAAGTAACCATGATCCCACCAAAGATTTAAACTTAGTATGGAAGCAAAACCTGATTTAACAACTTCTGTAAATAAATTCTACAGAAACAGATTTGAGAGCAGTAGCCCTTGAAACTATCTGCAATAGATATCCAACCGATTCTTGGTTGCCTGTCTACACTGATGGCTCTGATGAAAATGTTACAAGAAATGCTGGATCTGGAATTTATTCCAAGTATATTTGTGAGAAAGAGTATACCGGTGAGAGGAAAGAACTATTTGTAAGAGGAGAAAGAAGGATCTTTGTGCTGTTGAAAAGGGTGAAATGTCTAATCTTCTGGCAAAAAATGCTTGGGAGAAAGGACATGCTTCTGATTGGAATGCTGTAAAAGTTCTTCATAGAAATATAACTTATCGCTCTCATAGACTTTTCCTTGAATCTTGGGAGACTTTCCAATTGGCAAATTGGGTCATTATCTCAAAACCTATGCCAAATCACACAGGATTTGTGCAAGAAGGTGGGGGAAAACCGAGATAAAGTTCAGGGAAACCTGGGGTGGGACTGCTCTTGAAAAAAACCAAGAACTGGGTGAACAAGAACAGGACATCCTCACTTTCTCGACACTGCACTTGATAATGAGAACAGTAGTTCTCTAAAAGTTACAATATTTTTCTTATGCTGTTGGTAAGTTTTTTTTATCCTTACGTTTTCTCTATTTTTTTCTACTTAATTTTCTTTTTATTTAATGGTCTTCCTTTTCCTTTATTGTCCTTTACTTCCTTAACCTTTTCTAATTTATTTTCCTCTTTTCGTTACTTTTACCATTTTTATTTCTAATTTACTTATTTCTCTTTTCTTTGCTTCGCTTTCCCTTTTCTTTCACATTCTGGCCAGTGACAAAAAAGGAAATTATTTTATTCATCATAGTGTAGTGGGAATTTGCTGTGAGAACTTTGATGGGGAAGTGGTTGCAGTTGCTTTGGCTTTTGATGCTATTATTGCTTGTTCTGAAAATAACTTAGTGATTTTAAGTGACTTACAAGCATCCATCACCACACTCGCATCTCAATGTTGTAACGACTCTTTAAGAGTACAGTGCTGTCAAGAATACAAAAGCTTGGCAACTGACAGCGGTAAATCAATTACATGCCAATGGATCTGAAGTCATTGAATATGTTTGATAATGAGAAGGCAGACCAACTTGCTAAGCTGGGATCATCTCTGCAACAACCTAATCTTCTAATTGAACTGTTAACACTGTTAACTGTTGAAGGAATTATCAAATCTAATTTAAAACGACAAAGCCAATTACAATACCTAGATAAAAGCATTGGAAAAAGTTATGACTGTCTCATTAAATACACAATATCAAAAGCTTTCAAGGAAGGTCAGGGTAGCTTGCTCCAGACTTACAACTGGACGTAACTACCTAAAACGTTATCTGCATCAAATCAATCTAATTCACCTATATGCACCTTGTGTGAACTTAACCTAATAACAAGGACCTACCTTCTTTCATATCAAAGTTTAGAAAATATCATGGACGATAATTCTGAGAAAAATCCTTATTGTGTTTATTTCAATTTGTCAAACCGATATTGGGCCCCTAGAACACTAATGGCCGAAAGGATAGAAAGTGGCATTAGATTAGTTTTGTTAAAATTATTAAACTGAGAATGCGCAGTTGTGAGGATTTAAGTAGGCTATACATAACAAAAGGCTGAATTTCTAGAATTAAAACAATATATACTTCAAATTGTTATCGATTTAGAAAATGAAAATTTACAGCAAGCAATGGGTGGTTAGAAGATTAATCATTTATTATTCTAAAAGCCTTAACAATGTGTATGCACATAGAAACATATTTTTTGAAAATGATAAATCCTTAGGAAAATAGCATAATGCACTCATACAAGTGTAAGGTAAGAGAAAAAAATGGGATGAAGGTTATGTATTCCTCCAGGTAAATCATGAAATTCCGTAATTATGATCTGAATATAAACCAAATGGCCATGTGTAAAACTAGAAATGCATCTATTATATTAAATATGCAAAAAATATATATTACAACCACAAACACTAGTAAATAATTCATAAATACAGTATTAATCCATAATTAAGAAAATGGTATTAACCTGATTCAGTCAACTTTCCCATGAGAGCCAAAGTAATGTCTGCTGTTTCCAGACCAGCTTGGAAACTACTAACCAGAGCTTTAATAAAGTCATCTAATTTAATTTCTTTTTCAAGAGTTGCTATAAAAAGTAAAGAGCAAAATTAAAAAACAAATATGGAAGGATTAACAAATTATGTACGAAATTACAAGAAATCATAGTCATAAATGCAAAGAAATATATACACTTTCAAACGTTATGTTGAAATTACAACGTTTAGAAGTGTTCCCAAGTTGAATTCATCCAAACTAGGACAAGGGATATATGGAATAGACAGAGGAAGTGGTTAAGGTGATTTTTTGCATGGAAAAAGGGGTTCCCAGTTAGGCACTGGAGGGAAACAGGCCACAAGCTTCTTGATTGTTTTGCCCTTACTTGGCCGTGGAAGACAAAAGCATGGAATGAAACTGATGTCATGTATGCTGTTACAAAAATATAAAGGCAATGAATTTTATTATCATTATGGAATTAGTTTAACTTCTTACTCTAGCATGGCCTGTTTACTCCATAACACCAAAGTTTACCCTATAAGAAACGATAAACTCAGACATCTTGGTGATATTAACACTGAGAGCGGTGAGATATAGAATACAGGTTATTACACTGCTGAAATGCAGTCAATGTGTTTATAATAAGAATCAGTTGCATCACAGAAATGGTATGCAAAAAATATAGCATTAGTTTTAAGTGGAAACCCAAGGGGCACATCTTTAACGTTTTCTAATATGCATGCAGTGAATGTAATATGAATCACACAAAAAACAAGAATGGACATTCTAAAGACAAAATTAGAGGTTTGTGTTAAATGACATAAGGACAGCACAGGGTCCAACTGTTTTCTGAGGAATACAAACCTTTCAAGGCCTAAGCTACCAATTCTCGGACTACTGTGAACAGTTAATCAGCATTGCTGGGAGTAAAACCCGGGTTAACGGCATGGGAAGCAAACACATTACCACTGCACCAAAAGAGGTGTTTAAGAATAAACATATTCGTCACCTTTTTCATAAAATTGTGTTTCAAGAATGAACTCAAACGATTTTTATCGAACTTCAATAAGTGGTGCCATACCATTTTATGGTGTAAAAACAGCAAAGGCAAAGATGTGCTAAATAAAGTGCATGTTTATATACCGGACGCTACGTTGTAACTGTAAAAGTTGAAGACTGGTTGTAGTATTTATTGTTGATTTTTCTTTGTCCAGTCATAATTTATACAATGAACAAGAATAAAACGTGTAATAATAGTACTCAAGAAGATTCTACAAAATGACTAGTTCATAAAGAATTGTTTACATTGCTGTGAAAGAGACAAAATTGGTTGCATGATGTTAAGTCACAAAATCCAGTGCATACTAATCTACACACATATACATAATAATAATAAAAAAACCAACCTAAGCATAGAATGGCAAAACAATGTATAGCTGAAGTTCCTTCAGATCGCATAATTGAATATTCAGAATGCAACATAGAAACAATTGGTGGCAAAACCCCACAAGATAACATTTTTTTGCAAGCATCTTTAGATTTGTGACAAATTGCAATCTTAGTAAGAAGGCGCTCAGCTTCTCCTGTAAAACATATGTACATCAAAACTTAAATCATAAAGTTTATAAAGAACCAGATAAAAATTTATTTTAATATACAGCATAAAAATTAATAAGCATGGAAACCTTAATACCCATTAGGATAAATTACTAATGTGATTATATTTTTATGTTTAAACAATACTTGAAGTGAGAAGTAAAGTTATAAGCAGAACAAAAGTAGCTATTCAAATTGCATGATAGCTCTGGCATATCATTGCACATTTTGCCAAGGGGTTAAGCACTTGATGGAAAAAACATCATTTCCTTATAATAATTGTTTCTACTTATTTTCTAGTTGAGAAATGAAATGTTTAGCTGTAACTACAAAACTAGTACCTTGGTGGAAGCTACAATCTAGTATAATAAAACCAAAAATCAAATCTTAAGATTTAATTGATAATTAGGGGATTTCTAAAGATTTGATTGATACTTAGAGAACAAATATTCCCCTCCCAAATATAGTACCTTTCACTCCAGCATGGTCTTCCACAGTGGACCAATGCACAACTCTCTTAACAAACATCTCATTCATCCCAAGCTCTTTGGCAGCAGCCTCTGAAAAAAAAATTGAAGTTATACAAGTCATGACCAAGTGCTATTAAAAGCTTAATAATTATGGCATGTATAGAACAATACCAGTTCTTTGTTTTAAAAAAGTTGGAAACCTTTAAAACATACAGGGTACTGAGAAAATATGTGGCCAAATTGTGAAGGATAGAAAAGGAACTAAAATAAAAATTTTTAGCCACAGTGTGTACGGAAATGATGTTGTGGCATACAGTTACATGCTGGTTTAATAAACGTAGTGTGATTGCACACTGTTGTCATGCCAGTTTAATGTGAACGCAAGTGTCTGTGTAGAGTTTTAAATGCTTGAAGTTCTTCTGTTGTATGGCAACAGTTTGTATGATGTCACAGGACTTTGAACTTATATTTAACGAGTTAGATTAGGCATTTTTTACTCTGCTGGCCAGTAAGTGAACTATGTTTTTGTTAACGTTTTAATTTGCTTTTTTTTTGTATCGTTATTTTATTCTGACTACTAATGACTGTAGTATGCAAGTTGTAATAGCATACTTAATGTGAACTTTGTTCTAATCACATTGTAGGTGCTTAATGAGATTTTAGTTGGTTCATTTTTTTTTTAAAGTGGACTGTATAAATTTTATTTAATTGTACATACCTTGAATTCATTGTTTTTTAATCCGAACGTAAGGTGAAGAATGAATATCAACCAGCAGGGATAATCAAATGGTGAAAAAAACACACTAGGTTTGAAATAGCACTTGTCACGAAAATAAAAAAAGATTTAATGGTCTTGAATAAGATTCACAACACTGATGCACTCATAACGAATGATACATTTGATTCACTGAAGTACGAAGACTTCGAATATAAATAACCATTGAGGTTATTGAATTAACATAACAAGACTTACAGATTTTTACTTTATGCCATCAGCCGACACCCTTAACTGACGCTGATTCCAGAACTAAAACCAAAGGATTTTAAAAATACAGAAAAAATGAATAAAATATCACAATTTGTGGCGCCATCTATTATGCACGATTATACACTCGATTATGCTTTCGATCATACACTAAATCAGTTCAAGACTGAACACACATTTAGAATCGAAGGTATGGTAACGGCGATGGTTACTGGCAAAAAAGAAGTGATGTGCTTCGTTCATGAACTAAAAATTAAGGTACCCAGCATTTTCTTGTTATTATTCACGTACCTGATGAAACTTCATTGCCTGGCAAGGTCATACTACCTACACACACCCCCAATATCAGTTCTTGCGCTTACAATTTAACAAATTGGACTGCTACTATCTATCGCCGCCATGCGAAAAGGACTCGGATATATGCCACAAAGCTACAGTATGGAACAATCCGCAGTAAATACCTTCTTTGGAAATTAATGCTGTTCGAATGAAACAAAATTTGGTATCGTACTTCGAAAGCATGTTTAGGTGGTAGAGGGTGTTGTTCAGGTCAGTCGATAGCATCTTGCAGTGGCATAAGGTGTGATTACCTGCTGGGATTTTCAACAGCATGCATCGCTACATGAATTCAGAGCTTGCAGATATCCATTTGATGTACGGGACTGCAAACAGAAATGGATGAGCTACTCAAAGGTTGTGTGAAGGTGTTATAGAAACCATTGGATGGGTCAAAGTAAACCTCTTTTTTTGGCCACGATGCTCACTAAATTTGAATCATATTTGAATTTCTTCTTATGGGGTACCTGAAGAGCATTATGTACGATACAATACTCCCCTTGACTACAAGCAAGATCTCGTTGGCTGACTGACTGTTGCTGTAGGAATTGTTTGGGAGATGCCTGGAATTTTTGAAAATATACATGTGCCGACAATGTGAAGCTTATGTTTGTGTTGGAGGCCGCACTTTTGAGCAACAACTGGAAAAACAGTACACACTAAAAGTTTTGTTACATTTCATTCGCATGTCTTTAATGTCACCTTTCAAGTCTTTCTTAGCCACCAGAGCTTAAATGCAGCATTTCCAGATATGTATTCTATGGCAATAAAAGCTTATTTTGTTTCCCTCTACCCCCTTTACAATTTGGCCAGGAATTTTCCTAGTATTCTGTATAAATATGTAGTCAATCGCCACATATGCACATTTAATGGCAATTTTTTTCTTTTGCTTACCATTAGTATTTATGACTCTTTAAATATGCACAAAAAGTAAAATGGATATGCACCAAGAAAAATAAGTACGTAAAAAACAAAACTTTTAAACGAACATTGAAGAATATTAGAGACTTCAGACGAAATCTCCAAAAATCAGAAAAAATCGTTTCATGACCAGAAGGTTGATAAAATATCAGAAGCCTTTAGAGCAAATCAGAAGGATTGGCACCTATGCGTATATAGACTCATGGACAACGAAAGTTGCACACCAAGACGAAAACATTCTACAACTGCAAAATCAGGCAGATAGCTAGAGGGTGGGCTGGTAGGCAAATGATCTTAGTTTGGTGTGATTGCACATGACCATACACGCGCGAGTGGCACTGCAAGTATGAGCCAGTGACCTTATAAAACGGTGTGTAGTCGATGCTCCATCAATGGGCAAAGCTTTGGCTGATGCAAGCATGCATATGGAGTAAAAAGAATGGTGGGTAGATGTCAGAAACATCAATATACACAACTGACAGACTTCAAAAGAAGCATAATCATCGGACTGAAAACAGCAGGGTGGTCAACATGTTGGATAGCCTGTGAAGTGAATCATTTGGACTATACCACAATTCTTTCCCGACCGCATTGTGAGCACTACTCATGTGATGCTATTCAAACACTGAGTATTGACTATGGAGGGACCAGGCATACCATGAGTACAGAAGCTCGAATGATAGTGCGCCAGGCATGTATAGAGACCACGGCAACTTGATCCGCGATACAGGCACAACTAGGGGCTCGTGCGTATCTACGAACTATATCTAGACACCTCAAGGAAACAAACCTGTGATCCTAGCATCCTTTACGTGCCCTGCCGTTAACATGAGATCATCGGCGTCTCCGTTTGCAGTGGTGCCAGGTCAGAATAACATGGGATGCTACGAATTGGCAATGTGTGGTGTTTAGTGATGAGTGCCGCTTCGTTTTGGGGACCGATGATCATTGTGTCTAGGTTTAGAGGACCCCTGGACAGTCACAATCCCAACCTCACTATTGAGCAACACAGTAGCCACACTAGAGGCATCATAGTCTGGGCAACCATACCCGATGACAGTCAAACCACTTTAGTAGTAGAACCTGGAACATTGATGGGTCAGCGGTATGTCGGAGATTTTACGGACCCATGTGCTCCCATTCATAGCTGGGATCCTAAGTACAATATTTCAGCAAGATAATGTTCGGTCGCACACGGCTCAGGTTGCCCAAGCCTGCCTACGTCATGTCCAGACATTTCCATGGCCTGCCCGCTTCCCAAACCTTTCTCATATCGAGCATGTGTGGGACCATTTGAAACGCCAACTATGTTGTTACCACAATCTCTGGGATTTTAAGTTTAACATCGAACAGGTATGGAGCAGTCTAACGCAGAATATCATCAAGCATCTGTTCCACACCATGCCGGACCATATTGCTGCTGGTATCGCAGCACAAGGCGGTGTGACAAACTATTGAGGATGACTAGACTGTGTACCACAGCTCCTTCTATAATTGTTCTGCTGATCTATTTTTTGTTATCATGTACATCATTCATCTGTATCCGTCCATCAATAAAATTTCAGGTTCCCCATATGCTTCCTTCTCGGTGCACAATTTTGTCCATAATGTTTATAAAAAAAGATCAAATTAAAAAGAAAAAAACCCAAATACTACCTTTATCATAGAAGTTCTGGATCAGAATTTATATTTCTGAACAGATGTTACAGTATTCTTATATATTATATTCAGTTACGGAGAACGTGTTCCGCACATAAGTAAGCATGAAAATGGTTCTGCAAACTTTCACTAGGTGGCATACAGTAACAGGCTA
>QLNU02015360.1:16603618-16633523 GCA_006491805.2 Dysdera silvatica
TTTCTTTTAATTAAAATGTAACTAAGAATGCTTTGCTTTTTTTTCTTCAAATATGTATTATGACAGAAATTTTCAAAAAATGGGTCCCTGAAAAGTGAAAGGATAGGATGCCTTTATATGAAGTGGCCTAGAGAAAAATTCAAATCCTCCCCCCATTATGATTTAAATTTTTTCCTGGAGTAAAACCACCAATGTGTATGATGAAAATCCGCAGGCTTTACGGGCTTTGCGATCATCCCGAATGATCAAAAAATGATTAAAAAAAAGAATTGATCGATTTGAAAAACGACTTGATCAAGAAACGATTCTTTTCGCCTCATCAGGACATGACGTTGTGGGAAAAACCTCCGAGTTTGAGTGGACACACAGGGAAAATCTGTAATATGATAAGTCCGCATGTGTGTAGCCACCTTTAATTAACAGAACATCGGAACAGGGATTAAAGAAAGGGGTCGCTGACAAACACGTTTATTTTCTGTTTTTGGCAAATCAGACTCAAAGATATTTGGGGGGGGGGGCCGCTGCCAGTTTTGTAAAATGTCGAACATGAAATCTTAGTATTAAATCGCCGTCTCGCATTTTCTGCTACTGGGGCTAAACACTTCACTGGCCACCTATGTTGCCAGATTTCTCACCCGTAGAGCACACTTGGGAGCTGATGGGAAGGCACCTTCGACCATCCCAGAATGTTGGCAAATTAATATGACAATTAGAGAAAATTTGGCAAAAAATCCAGCAGGATACCATCTGCCAACTTTATGATTCAATGCCACGCTAGGTAACAGCTTGTACCCTTTCTGCAGCTCATTCTTTTGAATAAATCATCAGATTTTTCTGAAACTGTTATTTCCTTTTCTGTACATATATATTGCATCTACCAATTTTTGTCCCAATTGCCTAACTTTTACTCCGTGAGTCAATATTTTGTCTTACAATGCACCCATCCTTACCTCCTGTAAGTATGATCGTCATCAAATCTGAAGCTAATTTGCAAACATTCACTCTATCACTTTGATCAGCTTGTGTTTCTAAATCCTTCTTTACAATCTCCAACAAAGCCTCACAAATACCAAATTTTGCAAGCTTAACTTTATATGTATCTAAAAAGAAAGTTGAGAAATAATTTACAATTTCTGAAATGTGAAATAACATTATTGAAACAAATTTTAAATGGTAACTTAAAAATTTCCAGTACACAAAGCAATAACGAATCTGATCATCAACTATTAACCTTACTAGATTTGGCCGGACTTTCTGCTATGTGTATATTCTCAAACTCCTTTTCTGATAAGATACAGGACAGTGCAGTTTTAGACACATATTAAACACATTACTCCATTTATGTGAATCTACTCTGTAGATACATATAAGTAGTATAAGAGGGATATGCCAATAGATCATTGAGTGAATTCAGTAGGAAAATTACATCCATGTGAGAAGACAGGTATATATCATTGCATATTTTCCATTACGAAAGCAAGTAAAATTATGACAAAGAAACCAACTGGTGACCACCCTTAAGGCTTGTGAATAACATCATAGGAGATTTATTTTGATAAACATGTTCATTTGCATTAGGACCCTGTAATGTTCTTATTAAATAACCTGTATTACATTTTAATAACACCAATTTTTACTGAAAACTATTCAAAACAGCATTTGGAAGTTTCTTACATGTGTAATATTGCATTTGGTTTAATTCTATATGTGAAGTGCACAAGAATAATTTGAAAGAAATGACTAGCGTCTTGAAATAACCATTTTATAATTAATTTATTACAGAATATATTAGCGAAATAGAACATTATGTAGCTCACGTTTTAGGACAGTTAGGGTGTCATTTTGGACCAGGACCTACAGTACGAAGGAATCTAAATTCCTGTTATCTGGGAAATCAAATCTCAGACTACAGTGGGCTCAAAAAACGACACACATCCTACAGTACCACTGATATGATATCCAAGCTAATGGCACAATAAACAACCTTGATGCCACCAGAGGGCTGCATGGCTTGTGATGTCAACATACATCGTACTATGCTCATTGACAAAAAAAATAATACACCCAAATAGAAGTGTCAGACTGCTGCAAACTTGGCATGCAGTTAAAAACATTTGTTAAAAATATTTTACTTTTTAAAGAAATTTAGAGAAAAATTTATTTTATTGTTGGAAATTTTAATATACAAAAGAGTAAATAATGATATGTATTGCAGTTCCATCTCAGGCAGATATGTAAATTATTGCAGTTGTGGTATGATTGTGTGGGCTCTCACAATAGAAATGTTCACTTTACAGGCTTTCTTAACTGTTGCCATTTACAAACGGAGGAAAACAAACTTAAAAAGTTCAATTTCTAAAGTTGGCACCATGCGGAATCGTTGCTTATTGCATAGTTTTCAAATACTGTATAATTATATTTTTACTTTTTATATTTGGCAACAGTGTGTGTAATTGTTTTCCGAATTCTAAAATCAAATCAGACTTCCGTTTACCATTAAAGTGTGCACACGTCATTTTCAAAGGCTCCGCCAAAAATGCGTACTAAATTTCGTTAGCATTGTATTGTAATTATATTTATCTTTTGGCATAGTAATCAACTATCCTAAACATTTAAAGCTCTAATAAATATTATTTCAACTGGATTGAATCTCGGTGGAAAACGAATTTACATGGAAGCGTCATCAGTACTTGGCAGCAAGATCAGACATGTGGCTATCATGTTTATACTTATATTATCTCCTATTTCAGTTCTACCGTGGTTCTTAATAATTTCCTTTTCTGCTGAGTTGTATTGCTAATCTGCTTTGAACTCGTGACGACTAGTAAGAACAAAAATAAGATTAAAATGAAAAAATACATATACAAGAAAGTACACAGTGAAATATATGAGGCACTGCGTGTGAGCTACTCTGAAATTAACGTGTTGGCCTATGCTTTGCCTCGGAAGAGACTGGACGTGGGGCATGGCCAGGGCCAGATTATTGCAAGGGCTTGCGCCCGGGCCCCTAAGAATTTGACAATTTTATTTAATGTAAAAATCAGCAAATTGATACAAAAAAATTTCATTCTTTTTTCTACGGATTTACAATCCAAAACGAATTCAGCGGAATTAACAACTGGTATCCAATTACAACTATGACGTTGGAGTGACAGTGGAATTGAAAAGCATATTCTTACCTATATTTTAAATAGGAATAAAGGTGTGCACATTTTTCCGATTTATATCCAGTATTTATATGGGTTGGGGGGCCTAAATGCAAGATGGGGCAGAGCCCCCAATAGTCATAGTTGGCCTCTGGGCATGGCGGTATTGGTCTTGCGATAAGTGCCAAGTAAGAGTAGTGTGCTGAAGCATTTTTTTTCTCGTCAGATTGTGTCAAACACTGAATTCGACGAGTTCCAAAGCCAACGAGTGCCAAAGTACCACTGTATGTTGTATTTGTTTTATTGCAAATGTTTTCATTTATGTTTTAGCTCAATATATAAATAAAACTAATGTTTTAGAAAACCTTATTACATAATATATTTGTATTAGAAACTACAATACAAACATTTTGCTTCTCTTTTTACTCTAATTAATCATACATTTCAAGTGAGATTGTGGAGAAATTAAAATATACTGAGTTTTCATATTTATTTAGTGTAATTCTTATGTAAAGTGTTTTATACCCAATGAATTCTTTTAAACATCAAAACAATATCTGTAATTAAAAACTAACAAACCATTTATGCACAAATTACGAAAAATTTCAAAGATAGCATCAATAGCATCTGCATTTGTTGTAGTTTTCATCATTTCCATAAGAAAGCTTAAGGACTGTTCATCCATTATCTTGCTTTGGCCATTTTCTAGAAAATGAAATAAATAAGCATTTTCATTGAATATGCATAAGACATGAAAACAGTTATAAAAGTCCACACTACATAAAGAGTAATACTTGAACCACAAATCTGACATCAAAGGCCAAGGATTTGTTTACATCCTTTAAAATATAAGACATTTGAACTCATAAACTTTATTTCATAAAGTTTAAATTTCACAATAAAGTACACTGAACTGCACAAAACATTAGGCACTTCTATATAGCTTCTGAAAGGCATGTAGTGAAATCTGTATAGCATCCCATAAATAAGTGCTCTATAGAGTTCAAATTCAGGGAACATGGTAAACAATTGAGTAGCTGGAATTTCATAAAATGTTCATTAAACCAGTTTTGTGTTACTGCATGACCAGTTATGTGTTGCATGATGGAAGGGTTGCATTATCCTGTTGGTATAAACAATGACTACCGGGAAACACAGCATTTATAAAGGGGTGTAAATGGTTTGCATGGAGATTTTTGAGTTTCATGGTGCAAGGGTTATGCTGCACCAGAATCTACAGTTTTCCAAGAAATCTTAACCTCTCAAGGCCTAGGAAACCAACTCTAAGACTATGGAGAGAGTTTTTTTAATACACTTTCGAGTCAAATCTGAGATAACTGCACATTATGCGAATGAGTTACCACTGCACCACCACAGGGCTGTAAGAAGATCTATGTATGGCGTTTCTATTACAAAACACATCAGTAGCACTATTGGTCCTTGTATACTAAAACAAAACACATCCTTCACCAAGACAAAAAATAGGAAAAAGTTTGAAACAGAGTAAGCCATAATGCAAGATATATCATGGAAGTTCCAACAGTAACTGTCATTTCTAATGAAACACAGTACAAAAAAAAAATATATTACAATTAAAATAATAAATTTATATATAGTCGGCCCTACATAATCAGGTCAAAAGATAAACGTATCACCTACTTAAACGAATCCATGAGAACCAAAATTTTCGCATATGATCAATGTTAAATTTCTCCGCTTTAATGATTATCCCTCACGGTCATCCCTGGATAATCAAATAAAGACTGGATGATAATAGCATAAAAATCAGTGCTTCCGCTTTAATGATTATTCCTCACGGTCATCCCTGGATAATCAAATAAAGACTGGATGGTAATAGCATAAAAATCAGTGCTTCCGCTTTAATAATTATTCATCACGGTCATCCCTGGTTAATCAAATAAAGACTGGATAATAATAGCATAAAAATCAGTGCTAAAATGAGGGAAAAATCGTGCAAAGGAAAAATTCTCTGGCACAATTGTCACTCCCCCCCCCCCATTTCAAGGTCTCTGTTTTGAGAAGTGTAATAAAAAGGCTTTGACAGAGTTCTTTAGGCAGGCATAAATAATGCAGCATAAGCACGTGAGGCTACAATTTTTCTTCCCTTCAAAAATATGTAAGTACATACTAGGCCATGAGCAAGGATCTTTTAGGTGCCATGAGAGAATATGTTTATAAAATAAAGAAATAGTATGTAATAGCAAAAACAATATTGAGTTTTGTCTGCTTGAACATATTGGTTTTAAATAAAAATCCTACATAAAGACTTAATGACATAACTAAAACTACTCCAGTGACAACACAACGTTACAACTTTGAGACATCATCCCAGTCCTACTACCTACACTACACACAGTCAAATACAACATGTAAACAAGAACATAAATTTTTTTTTGTTTGTTTGTAGTTTTAAGGCTCAAAGATTACAAAGGTCATGCTGCCTGGGACCTGCAGTTTTCCGAGGAATTTGAACCTCTTAAGGCCTATGGAACCAAACCACAAACTACAGTGAGCAGTGTGATATTTATGAGATCTATGAGTAACCGTTCTTTGCACTATTGGGAGTCGAACCCGGGTTAACGGCACACTAGGCAAATGCGTTACAACACTATGCCACTGCAAGGAACAAACACATCAATGACATCTCAGATGCCACACCACTAGCACTGCCAGTGTCGTATTTTGTACTAAATATGACACTGGCATAGAATGGCACTAAATTATATAGGAAATAAATGAGTTGATGCATTCAACAAGAATATGATTCCTTGCAAATGCTTATAAAACATTATGATTAAGGAATTTGACACCCACGTTTAAGCTTATACTAGAGCTTTTTTGGTACTAGAGAAAAAGAGAGGCCGTCCCCATTCTGGATTCGAACCAGGGTCCCTCCGTTTAGCCCGGAGTGTCTTGGACCGCTAGACGAATGAGGACAGGAAACAACGCTCTCTTTCTCCGTATGTAAAGGTGTTAAGGTATTATTACCCTCCGCAGGGATAACACAATTGCCAAATAATGGTCAACACAGAAAAGCCTCCGGGGCGAGTTTTTTGTGAGTTTTTCGTGGGGGATTTACATTATGATTAATAAATTTGACACCCACGTTTACATTCATACTAGAGCTTTATTGGTATTGGTTCGACTCTAGGATGTTGACAATGTCTCTTTTTCTCCAACACCAAAAAAGCTCTAGTATGAATGCACATGTGAGTGTCAAATTTATTAATCGTAATAAAAATCCCTCACAAAAAATTTTTCCCAGTGACTTTGCATGTTGACCATTATTTGGCAATTGTGTTAGCCCTGGGAAGGGATAGTTTTCACGTCCATTGCGGTCCACTGTTGGGAAAAAAACATAAATTCACGTTTAACGAACTCACTTTACTATCTCAACCAAGGTATCCACTCAAACTAGACTTTTTAGAAGAGTATTATATTAAAGCCAACTCTTCCAACATAAGTTAATGACCATAAAACCATACCTTTTTCCAGCCAAGCATCGACCACCTTGCTACCAGAGACGGCACCAACAACAGAGCCTAAGAACAGTGACCGAAATAGCTTTTTAAAATAACTCTTCCAAAGGATAACAACACGCCTCGTGTTTACAATGTTGTTCATCTCATAATGAAGACCAGCATGTGACTGGTTGAAATGCAACTGAGTTCTTCTTTGAGTTTTTATTTGTATCATACGCAATAAATACGTTGAAAATTGCAATTTATTTTTAATTTCGAATTTTGCGTAGTATGTCAACAAACATATTTTCAAGGGTAATAATATCTTACATACATATGTTTCTTTCTGAAGCAAGACAAACACTACATACATAACCTAGTCATTTGAAGAATGACTTTTCTCCAGTGCAATCACTGTCGTTGCTGTATTGTGGCGACATCTATTAACCATTATACAAACAAAAGTACAATTGCTGTGTTGCCACCAAATAAACCGAAAAAGCAAAATATTTAACTAAATGCAACAACCATATTTCTGTTGACCTTGTTACCTGCTGGTGTTCAATTTACAATTACAATTCACAAAATAAAGGACAAAATGGCCATTTTGGAACAAGAAATCTAAAGGACAGAGCAAATAAAATAAAGGATGTATGGTCACTGTACTTGGGTAAGTAAATATCTATTAACAGTACCACTTTTCCCCCCCAATTGGCAAATTTTGGAATTGTATCATTACCGAAATCTTTTCCCAATTGTCTAGAATGTATGCACATCAAATTTGGTGACATTTCGTTTGCTGGAAAGCTCTAGCTAAAAAGTTCTCAATAGGCATACTTGATTTTGGGTAATCCTGTATATGTGTGTGTGTGTATATGTATACATATATATATTGTGTATACTTACCAGATTCGGCTAAATCACAAAGAATAAGCCAACAACGAGTGGTAGCTTCAATTTCTTCACACTGAGATGGGGTCAAATGCGTTTTCAAATATTGCAAAATTAATTCAGTTAAATCAATATCTAGTGCTTGCTGTTGAAGTTTTTCTATAAAAGATTCACATTTATCAGATTACCATAAAGACAGAATACAGAGTGTTTCAAAACCAATGGAACAAAGGAGGATGCCAAAAATGGCCTATGGGCGTTCCACAACAAATCAAATGCCATTCAATGCTTCTCACTGAGTAGACAAAAAATGTCAATGGGTGCAAAGCTGTCAGATCATGCAGTCACACGTTATAGGTCATACATAGAAGGTCATCCTGTGAGAAGGATTTCCAATATTATTCGGATTTTGTCTATCAGTGTTCCACACCAAATCAGATGCCATTCGACATGTCTCACTGAGTAGATAAAAAATGTCAATGGGCGCAAAGCTGTCAGATCATGCAGTCACGAGTTAGAGGTCATAGAAGGTCACCCTATGAGGAGGATCTCCACTGTTATTGGGATTTTGTCAATTAGCATTTCGTAACAAATCAGGCGTCATTCGACGTGTTTCACTGAGTAAAATATCATTAGCTTCATCGTTCTTTCCATCATTTAAAAGATCTCATGCTACAATATGCATGTTAATGCCGTTTTTAAGGACAATAGTCATAAGTCAACGAGACCACCTCCTCCTGGTGACGGCGGGCAACAGGCCATGCCTGGCTATGGGTCCTGGAAATCATTTAATCTGTCATGGCAGATGATAAGCATCACAGGGTCTCGGGTGGTACCCTCTCAAATAAAACCTGCATTGGTCAGTTAGAGGCCGACCATTGACAAGTATGCTACAGTCTCAGATAGACCTATAACTCGTGACTGCATGATCTGACAGCTTTGCGCCCATTGACATTGACACATTTTATCTACTCAGTGAGACGCGTCGAATGGCGTCTGATTTGTTGTGGAACGCCGTAGGCAAAATCCCATAGACATCTGGCATCGTCCTTTTCAGAGTTGATAGAACACACCAAAACAAACACTTTTCATCATAGAATGCATGGTCAAAAGTAAAGAGATTACGCGCTACAGGACATTTCCATTTCTCAACAAACACAAACAGTCTTATGCAATGCAAAAACAGGATGGGCATGAAACATTAAAACAAAACTTTTGCTAAGACTACACAGAACGTTAACAACTACTAGACATGCCAAATAAAATCTAAATTGAAAACATTAAATAAATGTACAAATTAAAGCACATGAACAATCAATCAACTCAAGTACAATCTCTTCTGAGGTGGCCAGCATTATGACATGACCTGTATCATGCATGAACCCGTTTCGGACAGTTGGCAATGCAATCGAGAAAACATTCTGTGATCGCAAACATGCCTGTTGCGGAAGTGCTCAAGGTAAAGCCTTTACGCTTCCCTGCCATTACCATTGGCGAGACCATGACAAAATGCATGTGTACTTTCTCCACACTGCCATACCGATTTATTCTGAGTCACTAATGACCTTGCGTATGAAAACCAAACACTTTTATACAAGCCTGGAAGAGCCCTCTAGTGCCTTCTAGCATGAAACCTCTTCACTGGCGACCATGAATTCGATGTTGTTGAAAAACATTTGTTTCAGCGTGTTCTACCACTCCTGAAAGTTCGTTAAACCTTTAGTTTTGAAACACCCTGCATGTGCGTTACTTTATTATTACATATTATTTGCTATATAAGAAACATTAAAACAAGATAAAGCATCAGAAGCTTACTCAACATACCGCATGACACTGTTAAATTTAATATACATCCAAATATTCTAGAAGCTGGTAAATTGGAACACTCATCTTTATTAAGACTTTTAATGAGCTCAAACAACTTTTCCATTCCATTTTCTTCATATACAATGTCCCTAGCATCATCTATTACGAAACATAGAAAATAACATATCAATGTTCATGCACTTAGAATTGAGATATGAATTTTGCATTTTTATGCGTCAGAAAGACAGTGAGTGATCACAAAGCAGCTGATATGCATCTACCTGAATTTCACTGGTTGCCATAAGTTAAGGAAAAATCACAAAACCAGTAACAACCAGGGTTAGCTTTCTGTCGGCAGAAACTAGTTACAACCAGCAAAAAGTGGGAGTAAATAATAAAAGTACTTAAAACAGTACTGTATCATTTAATAAGGAAAGATTACAAATATATATATATTATGACAATAGTTTAGCATATTATACAGGTTTATATTATTTCCATAATTAAAGTATGTTAAAATAATTAAAAAATACTCAGAGTAAATCAAGGATTCGTTACAAAACATCTTTCGAAGGCCATATTTTTTAACTTATTATGCCTATTTCGCCTTATTTATATTCTCTACCTCATTAGACTTTTGGCTATAAAATAAAAAGCAACAACATTGACATCCTGGCTGTAAAAAAAAGTCTTAGATGTTTATGACCAATTGGACAAGCTGTATTACAGCTAATGAACCACACTTTTTTTTTAAAAGTCTGTTGAAAAGCACATGGTTTAGAAATATTTGAGAAATCGTTACAGACAAGGTGCTTGGCTAAAGGAATACATAAACACTGTAAAGCCACAAATACCCAGCAATATAAGGTGGAAAAGTTAGGTAGATTGCTTGGAATCGTTCATAAAGAATCATCCATATTACTTGCAGATCATGAAAATTATATGGATGATATATAAAGGAGCTGTTCAAGTTATAAATAATCGGATGATTAATAAAGACGTAAAAAGACTTGTTGCAGCTTTTAAAATCTATTGCTGTAATGGCTTCTATTGCAGATTCTTGTCAAATTTTGTTGACACTAATGGATGATGATAATCTGAGAAATGAATTAAAAAAGGGTAAAAAGTAGACTTAATCAGCAATAACTCTACATCATAGGTTAGTTTATATGGTTCATCCAAAGTACATATGTCTAAATTGACACATGAGCAGGAAGAAAGTACTACGAAATTCCTTAATGTCATTAACCTAAATTTTGTGCTTTACTTTATAGCTTTTTGAGCAAAATCATCTTTTCCAGAAACACGCTAATTCAATAAAATCTTCAAAAATGTCTCAGCTCCTATGTGATGGTCTAGTTCAAAGAAAACAACTACAAATGAAAATTTCTAACTTTTGTCTACGCAGTGATGGTATTGCCTGCAATACTGATGGGCTTGGAAGAATATTTCTATCAAGCTTTTCGTCTATTCATAATAAAGAAATTATTTGAATTAGAAAATAGCAGGAAAACTGATCTTTTGCTATAGACTGCTTTATCGAAAAGATCAGCCTGAACTTAAATGCTAGTGAATTTGCTATGATGTAACCTTTGAATAAATACTATACACATTTTAATTAAACTTATTTTATTTTAAAATACAAACCCTTTTGCAATTTAGCGTATTTTGATGCGCTTTTAATGGACAAAATATATTCTGGATTTCTGCCGGTTATTGCCCCTTTTGTGACAGAACCTAGTTTCTGCCATGCTGGTTATAACCAGTGGTTTTAACCACCTTAGCAGAAACTTGCCAACCCTGGTAACAACTCATTCTAAAATAAACCAATCAATCAATACAAAATTTGAGCATGTTATTAAATAAAAGATGCCGAACAAAACTACATTATGCAAAATAGTGATGCTGCAATCAGAATGTGTCATCTGCAAATAGTAAAAAGTGCGTATAGGAGAATAAGACACGAGTTTGCTCTGTGACAGTGTGGTAAGAAATCAGGGATAGCCAATTCGTTACAATGACTTTGAGGAATCATTTACCAGAACAACTGCAATAGAGGGTAATTAGGAGATTAGAGGCAGATTAAACTAACAAGGGGAACCCACGGTGAGTATGCCGCCAATTTTAGATGAAAGTACAGCCAAAATAAGGAAATACGTGTCTCGGCATTCGTGCCAATGCGGCTTATTTTCGGAGATATGAATTTTTAAAGATTTTGCATCCTATATATGAGCTTAAAACACAACGTCCTTTGCAGGCCAATCGGTAGCTTAGTTGGTAAGTTGTCGGCTCTTCGCTCCGTATTTTTGTGTTCAATGCCCAGAAGAAACAGTTTGACCTACAAATGACATTGAAACGCACCCCATACAAATAAAACATACATAATGAAGAACACTTTCCCCTTGAAGACAAACTTTTGTTTCAAACTTTTTGGAAAACGCTTATTTTTTTTTTAGATATTTTAAATTATCAACTTTACGTGGTCCGCCCTGTATATACAGAGTGTGTATATATACAGTGTTCTGTTGAAATGACAACAAACTCAGAGGGGCGATAATACGGCATCAAGGGGAACAAAAAATTGCAATGCTATTGCAAACCATGCTATGTCCCAGTGATTACTGTTAAAAGAAAAAAAAAAGGAGGAAAAGAAAGATGCATGTGTATGTGGGGGGGGCGGGGCAAACGCCAATAATTCAATTGATGGTTGTACCAATAAATAACTCTTTGCCCATCATTCTGTCCCCACATTGTTGTGAAAACAAAAAGTAATGAACATGACCTTGAATGATAACATTAGTGGAGGGGGGAATATTTGGGAAGAAAAGTGATCGCTATTGGGGAAGAGGGGGGAACAAGTAGACAAATGAGAAAGAAAAAGTAGGAGGGCTGGTAAAATAATAAGGAATAACTGGAGCTCTGTAGTCTCTAATAGACTGGTAGTCTCACTATTCAAACGTGAATAGGGCACAGGGCCTTATTATATATACAACAGGTATCAGCCAATTATCATTTCTGATGAACTTGCAGTAAACAAGTAACGCTGATTTTTTTCCCCACAGCTGCTGCAATTGTCTGAAATTTGAAATAGGCATCGAAACATATTTTTAGGAATTGAAATGTAAGAAAGAACACAACAGAAATGATTTACCATTATCGTAGCTAATATTAGCTAATGCTCGGCAAATTTGGAGTATCATTTCATTGTTATTAGAAGATAGTCGCATAATTATTACTTTTATAAGTGAATGCCGAGTACACTCTCTTCTTCCAATCACTAAAAGAAAAAAAATATTTCATTTTAAAAAATATACTCTGCAATTTTCCTTAATGAGATAAAATTTTAAGAGTTTTAAAATCAATGTGTAGTTTCGAAATAACTACCAAAGCATCGTTGAGAAATAGAGACTGAGAAATTCCATTAATATATTTAATAATTAAAATGGAACTTTGAAGACAAACTTAAAAATCACCTCAAACACTTAGACATAGTAACAATTATTAAACGTAATTTTATTTGCCAGCCAGCATATTCAACTATAATTATTTCTATTTAACTAAAAATTGAGTATGAGTTTGTATTTACCATTATTTAGAAAACTTACCTTTAAATAAAGGAACACATTTTTGGTTAGTTGTTTGTATTTTTATAATCAGAGATAAAAGATTAGCATAGCAGTATCTTAGCAGGAGGAATATAGGGAATTCACATTATGAACTTAATGAAATATTGCCCCTTAAATTCATAAGACAATACTTGTTTTATAATTCTTAATTTTTATTGTTATATTATTTTCTCTTTGTTGCAATTGGCACCAATGGTACATGTGCTCAATTATGTTAAACAGAATTGTAAAAAAAAACAAAAACAATCCAGCAGCCTCACATATAAAGTCTCTACTGCATAAATTAAACAGAAAATAACGTTTTAGGCATAGTTTGAAAAACACCTAAAACATCGTTCTTTTTCAACTGATTTTATTGCACAGTGTTATGACACCTTACTAATCTACTGCATACCTATTTAAATCTTTACAGAAATAATAACTTTACTTCTTAAAGAGTGATTTTCAAAATGACTGTTTGATGTTCGAATCTTTGAATCCTTATTTCAGCTAAATAAAATGTATCCATTAAACTGCTTGTATCTTTAAAATTTTTGCTATCTTCTATGATTTTAGTTATCAAGTTATAAAAATTTGCATGTCCCCAGACACAAAACAAAACCTCAGTTAGCTTTGGCTGACTTGATTAATAGTATATATGAAAATAAAAAAATATAATAATACATTTTAATTTTAAAAAATGCAAGTGAATTACATTAAAATTTTTATTTAATAATTTTTAATAAAATGTGTTAATATATATTTTGATTTAAAGCGATTTTTTTATCTTTTTTAAATTACAATTTTTTTTAAATCATTAAAAACTTTTTGTTTAAATTTAATAATAATCTTATTTAATAATTTGAACTTAATGTGTCCCGCCTCTCTTCATCTCATAAGTGTTACCCCAGGAGTCCTACTTGTGTTATTTTACAAATGGTTCGATTTTTGCAGTTGGCAACACAGTTAAAGTAAGCCATATTGTTCCTTCTTACCTAGAAGAACAAATAGCTATCCTACAAAACAAATCCTATCAAACAAATAGCTATCCTACTGTATTTCTTGGGTTTTTTCAAAAGTTCATATCAACATGGTAAGTATTTTTATTCCCTATAAGTGTTACCTATATATTTTTCATTTATTAATTTAAGTATAAAGGTTTTTAATTTTAGAATAGTATATTTGTTTTTAAAGAATCAATAAGCCTAACTTTTTGTTCTTCAAAATGATTTACATGTCTACTGGGTTAAAATACATTCAGAAATCTCACAAGTACCATTTGTGAGGAGGTGGTAACACTCATAAGAAAAAAATAATAAATTATTAAATAAACTTACAGTTATAGTATAGAATCTGAATCAAACTAATTTTGCTATGCTTATTTTGCGATTTTTTTATTTTATATTTTTTAAATATATAAATACGGGTGCCCAAACAAAGTTCTAACTTTAAAGTTTGTACTTTTAGAGAGTACCCATCGTAAAGACAATTTTTTTTTCTTTTTCAGTTTTAAAATACACATTTTGATTTTTATGACAGCAAACTTGTTTCTAAATAGCCACATATTTTATGCAAACAAATTGAAATTTTAAATTTTACAAATCCTTTAATTTTTTATCGTAGTATATAAATTTTTGCAAAAGAAAAACATTCAATAATCAGGGTTTTTTTTCTTTTACTTTTAAGGGAAAACTAAGTATCGGGTACAATTAAAGAACTTAAAGACAGTTTTCAAAAAGATATGAAAGATATTAAAAAACGTAAGTTAAATTTCAAACAGAAGAACAAGCCACTCAGTGAGCACAAAGTTAAATGTAGACAGGATGTCAACGATTTTAATTGTGTGATTTTTTTAAAAAAAATCATGATTAAAATCAAAACGTTATTACCTTTTTTAAAATCAGTGCTTTAAATTGCATTTAAGTTAGTGGTTTAAATCTACGTAGATTTTTCAATGCTTATGCAAAAATAATTTAAAATAAAAATGACTTTCTTTTTATCATTTTCTAAAACACATTACAAGCAAAAGCAATTTTTTTGATGATTTCACTAGTTATTTATACACAGTTCATGGTCAACTATTTCTAAAAGTCAAAGTAGTGTGTATTTATTAGGTATTTTCTTAATCTAACGTAACAGAAAATATTATTCAAATCACCAAATATTTTCAGAACCATCATTTTGCATGTGCCAGATACAATAAATTAACAGTTGATTGTATTTTTATGGCACAATAACAAGGGTTATTCTGCACCATACAATGAATTAAGTGGTACAGGATTGAATCTACCTAGAAAAGTTCATTGGAATTATATGTGTGACTGGAGAGTTATATTAAGAAATGGCCAATTTTTATACAGATAGTTGAAGAAAATGGAGATGTAATAGATGCAAAAATAAACTTGAAAGTTATAAACATGGGTATGAAGAGGAATGTTGAATACCTCCTTCAGTTGAAATTGATTTCTGTCACTTTCGATGAAGTTAAAAAATAGTAGTAGTATTTCTATAGCAGAATTTTAGAAAGACCTTGAGGAAATTGCTTGTGACACATCTTTGTACGTTAAGATGTTTAAAATATGCCAAGAGCAAGTTATCTCCATCTCACTATTTGGCACATGATCACAAAATTTTAAAACAGTATACTTCTCAAGGAGTGAGAAGGAACAAGCAATAGGTTTTGTAAAAAAAAAAAAAATACAGTGATACCTCATTATTACACATTGTCTTTACATTTATTGCCCAAGCACTTCTCAATGATGCCCTATTTGATGAAAAGACAGTGAAACCAATTTCCACTCTTCGGTGGTGGAAATCATTGGTCCTCATAGAAAAATGTGTTGGCTAAAAGGAATTCGATGATGGTGAGGAACTATGCACAGCTTAGGGAACCTCTACTGGAGTTGAAAGGATGTTTTCCATATTTGGACTTGCGCATATCAAGTTACGAAATCAGTTAGGCATTGAAAAGTTAGCATTTTTTAATTCCTAAATGTTGGTTTTTAATAATATCATAATTGAGATCTCTAATAGATATTTAGTCTTGATAAACAAGAAATCAAAACAGTGTCTGTTTTTTATGTTATTTAGATACTTACTTAAAACTTAAGAAAAGTAGATTGAATGTTAAAATCTTATATAAATGAAGCTGAATGAAAATTTTGATTTATTTCTGAGGTATACAATCTTAACCAGAAAAGTGCACTTTAAATGAAAAAAAAAGTCAGATTTCTTTGATTTTTTAAAAAAAAAATCATGAATTTTTGACACCCTGAAGGTAGATGAAGCAGCAATTCTCAATGACTTTTTAGAAAACTATTCATGCAAGTTTTCAAGAGAAGTCCAATCTTTTTACTTTGGTGCATAACTTAATCAAGCAACCATTCACACCAGAGTTCTTTATGTGACTGGAAAGATAGTTCCATTTGCTTCTATTTCAGATCATAGTCCAGGTGCCATCCAGGCACATTTGGATCATGTTTTAAAGTTGATGAAACAAGCATTCCTGCTAGTCAAAAAAAATTTTTTTTTTCAGACAGACTATCCCTCTCAGTATCGTCAAAAGAAAAACTTTTTTGTTTTCGTCTATTTTGTTTGATCTACATCATTTTTACATCAAAAAAAGCTTATCTAATTATGGTTCTAACAAGATTTCCTGAGATGAATGGAACTGAAGCTATTTTATGTTGAAGTTTGACATATGTGTCAAATAACTCGGACTATTAACAATTACAATCCTATGTATTATGTGGCTATTGCCACTAAAATTTTTTGTTTTCTTCAGAAGTCAGTAATACAAGAAAAGGCTTCACAATTCAGTACTCTGTCAGCAACAATACACTGAGGCGAAGACACTACACTATGATTTATGGATTTAACGAGACCGAAATGGATATTCTGTGAACACAAATGGACTGAATTGATTGAAAGGGCAACAATTAACACAGTTTAATTAAGTTTAATCGTTTACAGACTGTTTCAATAGCCCTGGGCTATTTTCGTCAAAACGGTCGACGATATATACACAATGTGTAATAACAAATACGTGTTACAAACGGCGGTTACAGGTATAATGAAATGAACAGTAAAAATAAATCAAGCACATGGGTTAAGGAAAACGTCTCTTGTAATGGAACGTAAAGTTTAGAGAAACGTTTCTAGTAGTAAAACATGAGTTTAAAAAGAAACAGACTATTAGAATAAAATTATTCTGTATGGAATGAAATTCATTTCTTTAAACTTAAGTTCCATTAACAAGACATTCCCCCTAATCCATGTGCTTGATTTATTTTTACTGTTCATTTCATTATACCTGTAACCGACGTTCGTAACACGAGTTTGTCAATACACGTTGTGTTATCGTTGGTCATTTTGACGAAAATAGCCCTGGGTTATTGAAACAGTTTGTAGACGATTTAACTTTATTAAACTGTGTTAATTTGTTGTCCTTTTCAATTAATTTAATAATGTGTAGTGTCATTGTCAAATTATTTCAACAACTACACTAATATTAAACTTTGGTATTTACAGAAATATTTGAAGTAAATGAAAAAAAAATTGTGTTTAATTTTTAAATTTGTCTTATAATTAGTAACCTTTCACGGATTTTCTTTTTTTTTTTTTCATCGAGGGAAGCTACGCAATGAAATACATTTGTTAAACTTCAACTCATAATATCTCCAGTTCTGTTCTCTGTAGTAAATCTGTTTTGGTCTCGTTCGAGTCATCAATCATAGTAATTTGACTCAGCGTATTGCTACTGGCAGTGAGTGACATCATAACATCAACACTGCAATCAACTACACGACTGTTTAACGTCATATTGCGAGACCACACTTTTCGAAGGGAAAATTTCCGTAACTAGCAGTGCGGCATGCTAGCAAATAAGAAATTTCCCAACAATTCCAGGTTTTGGGATAAAAATCAAGGTTTTCCCTGACATTTATGCTGAATCTAATTTTCCCCTGACAATTCACGGTTTTCCAGAAGCGTACAAGCCATGCCAAATTGCAGCTAATATACAAGGCAAAACCTTACATTGGCCAATTTCTTGCTTCTGCTCAGAAAACAAGCGTATAGGAGGTAAAATGTGTAATTGTGATCTTGGATGAAAAGCTGAGAACGTTTCGGGTGAGTTTAAGAAGAAAAGTAAATCAAGAATTTGATATATAGTTTAGACAGTGAAACAGATGACACAGTTTTTTGCTGAAACTGATGATGTTGAAAATATTCTCAATAATACTGAAAAAGGAATTAATCTTGAAATTCAATCAGCAATTGATATCAAAAGTGGCAGGTTTTTGCTTGTGAAGTTGGTAAGTGGAAACAGAAAGAAAACATACTTCAGATGTGTTGGAAGTATGCCAGTAACCACTTAATGAAGACGGGGATGCAAAAGTGATGTTTTTAAATATTTCTGGAGAAGACAATACTTTATTCAAATTAAATGAAAATAATATTGCGTATGTGAAGTTTGAACAAATGATTTCCATACTTCCACAGTCTACATTAAAAACCAAAAGAGATCATATTTTCTATAAGTTTGATGGAAAAATAGATATATTTGAGCTAAGTCCATGAAAATAAGTGCAGTTGAGGGGGGTTTGAAATCTTTGAAAAGTTTGTTACAAGAACTGCTTGGTCAATGTTTTTGATGATAGTCACATGAATGTGCTCAAAACTGTTTTTCAATGTTTTACTAATTTTCTTAATTTTTGAAATAAACATTCAGCTTTTACCTTTCTACCAACTACTGTTACTATTTTGGGCTTATTAATTCCATTTAATTCTTGCAATACTTTTCTTTGTATAAAGCTTTATACATATTTCAATATTATGAGTGATGTCGTGACATCATGAGTTACTTTGTATCATGATTGTTACCATAGCTAAATGTCAGCATTACAATAATATATTTGTTAATTGATTTAATCTAATTGTGTTGTGACTTAAACTTTCTAATTATTCATAGTAACTGCAATGAAAACATGGAATTAAAAATAAATACAATTTTTATTAAAAGTTAACCTCCTTGTTAAAGAAACAAAACAACACTCATGAGATAAAAGCTATTAAAAACTTTAAATAAATTATAACAACATTATAACTTAGAATTAAGTATTTAAGTTAAAACCAAATTGTTTGATTATTGACACAAAAAATGTCAGAGGATTTAAAAAAAAGCCACTCATGAGAAAAATTTAGACTTGTCACATTTCGTTTTTAATTTTTGTAAATATTAAGGAAGAAACTCATAAATGGTCACTCACTCACAGTTCTGTAAAAGTACAAGAAATTAATAATTGAGCCTCTTTATATTTTATTCAAGTAAATTTTTTATGTCACAGAAAACTTAAAACGGCAATTCATATAAAAAAAACCTAAAACAAAATCTTAACACAATTACACATAAAAAATACTCCAAAACTTCAATATATTCTATTATGGTGTTCCTCAAAGTATAGTTCGCGGACCACTTATGGTCTGTAACAGCCTATCAAATGGTCTGTAAGAGCCTATCAAGTGGTCTGTAAGAGCCTATCAAGTGGTCTGTGCAGGATTGCTCAGAAAATGTATTTTCAATTTTCTAAAAGGGAAGGTCATTAAACTTCCCATTCTAGGGGTTCAAGATAAGTAACTGATTACTTAAAGTAGTCCATAAATGATCGAAGTTTGTGAAACACTATTCCATTGTGTGCTCATTACATGGAAGATACATCAGTTTAATTCAAATATAATGCAAACAAGAATGTCTAAAAATTTATAAAACTCTATTAATCATACATGTTGTGGAGCATTCTGCTATAAGTTCAAGGCATGCAATTACAACACTTTCAGGGAAATCTTCTTGTTCATTTTCCAAAAGATTGAACACCTTTTGCAAAATACCCTTTTCTATCAAATATTGAACACCTGCTACTTTTTCTGTATCTGAAATAAAATATTAAATCAACAATAAATTCAAATGCCACAAAGTTACAACACACACTTGTACACATTAAAAACTTTTACATATTTTACTAAAACTTTTAATAAAAGCATTTTAAAAAAATGGACTGGTCTATGAATTAAAAAAAGCAAAAACAAGAAATACATGGATATCGTGCAAACAGTAATATGAACACAAATTTTTAATCTGTTTGAACCATACAGAATCATTCAATAATATCAAAGCAATGACCTTATTCTGCTGCTAATTGGAAAATAATCAAAATAAGCTGGACAAAAATTAAGAAAAACATGTATGTAGCAGATACATGATGTAAATAAATTATAAACTCACCTGTAAATCACAAATAACTTAGGATTGCAATAATTGCTTTTGATATAAATTTATGCATGTAATATACCAACGGTGATTATATATATACCAATTACAACTTTTGAAAATGGTGAACAATTTTGTTCGTGAAAAAAATAATCATTTACAACCTGTAAAGAAACATAAATTCAATGTGGAAAATTTCAGGAAATCAGAAATTAATAGCAAGTTGGTCCTCCTTGTTTTCCAATAACCTGTATCATTCTGTCAGGTATTGTTTGAAGTAGTTCTCTTAAAACATCTAAATCTATGTTGTCCCAGGCATTTGAAATTGTTATTTGGAGATCATTCACACGATAATATTGCTTGTTGCGCCAATATGCAGCCTTTGCCATAAAACCCCACACATTTTCAACTGGATTCAGGTCTGGAGAACGCGAGGGCCATGGAATGACATCAACCTTTTCCCTTCAAACCACTCCTTAGTGAATACTGATGCATGTACACTGGCTTTGTCCTGTTGGTACTTCCAATTTAGACCACCTAAAAGAGGCCCAGATGGGATTAAGAGATCATACATTAATTCCTGATATTTTTGGAGTTCATAGTGCCCTGAAGGAATACGATGTCTGCTTTTCCTCCTGCTTCGAATGCTTCCCACACTATCACTCCGCTACCTCCTTGCTATTGACTCAGCCTTATCTTTGGCCGAGTGTGTACATCATGCCAATATGACGAATATCCATCACGGCCATCCAGACAAAAACATTTTTCATGAGAAAACGCTAGTTTATTCTACTCATGACGCCATTTCACAGGGTTTTTTCTTTTTACACCAATCGAGCCGATTTAATGATGTAGTAAGTTTCGGTTTACTTTTCAGTTTCATGAAATTCACGTTCGAATTTACATTTAAACTTTTCCACACAGTTTGGTGGGATACAGGTGTTGATGATAGTACAAGTGAAATTTCATGACTGGACACATACACATGAGTGGCAAGAGCTTGAACATGCTTGCTGTCCAGGGGTAGCAGTTTTGGTGGTCTACCTGATCTTTTTTTGGTTCCATAATCATCACCTTTTTTGATGACATTTTGGACAGCGATTTGTGAGCGCCCTATTTTACGGGCTAGTCCTCTTGTTGACTGTCCCTTGCAAGTTAGCAAATATATTTTTCTGGCGTAAGTTTCATTTAGTTCTTTTCCTCAATGCATACTCACAAAACGCAATTTTCATCACAACATTGGATCCATATGATAGCCTACATGTATCATATGATGTGTATAAAACTACACATGTGCAAATTAGTTTATAGACTCGAAGTCCATGAATTTGGATGTTCAGTTTATATTTTATTTACAGGTTGTAAACAATTATTTTTTCTTACGAAATTTTTTTTTCACCATTTTCAAACGTTGTAAGTGGTATATGTATATATATATAATCACCATTGGTACATTATTTGCATAAATTTATATCAAATGCTTATTGCAATCATAAGTTATTTGTGTTTTATGGGTGAGTTTATAATTTATTTACATAGTGTAATACATTTTTATAGAATACTAACAATGATTTATTTACTCTCATATGAATATCTACATTTTTTACATTAACTTTATTATCATCTTCTGACAGTCAGACTACGTTGCATTCAACTGGGCTTCTGGATGACAAGGTATTTTAGCCCTAACTAGCAGTTCTCTGACAAAGCTTTGGGAGGTGATTTCAGAATTCTGTCAAATGTAAACGCTTTCCCCAACGTATGCAGTACGCCTGCTGTTTTGACTTGGTCGGAGGGAATGGGGAAACTCATCGAGAAGGTTACCCTGTTGCATCTTTCTCTATCAACCCCTCATTTACTGTTTATTTACTTCAAAACAAGTTGCTCCAACCATGCGTTAAAAAAATACTAAAATTTTATGGTATTTTCTTTATGAAACATAATGGAATTAAATAACTTTTATTAAAAATTTCGTAACTAATTATTACTTATATTGCCTGCAAAATCTTAGGGAGGAGTGAGGCATAATTAAAGAAATGGGAATTATATTTTATAAGGGACCGTTCGAGTATTATGTAAACGTCTTTGTGGGAGTGGGGTGACATTTGCTTATTTTTCCTGACAACGGGGAGGAGGGAGCCTGAATCATATTTACGTAAGACACAGAAAGTAATATGCTAGCACATAGTCACAAAGTAACAACCGCTTTGACAAAACTGCAACACTGGGATGTACGACACAGTGAGTAGTTAGTAAGTTTTAAAATATAAAATACACATAATCACAGTTAATTATTTAAACCAGTGGTGCTCAAACTTTCTCTTGTGGGTTATCTTCTAGTCTCCTCACAGCACCACCCTCCCGACATTCTCAAATTATATATATGACGACTATATTATTTTTAATAAATATATTTTATGAAATCTACATATCTATTACACACTATTTACTGACAATATAAGAAATAATAATAAAATGTAACAAAATACTTTTATAATAAATTATTATATTATTATTGTCCCTTATAGTTTAATAATATATGTAATAGTTTTATAATACTAATTAGTACTAAATTATACAACAAACTTGTAAATAAGCTTGAGTTTGTGCAACACTGTGTACAAATATATATACAGGGTGTCTCAAAAGGTTATGAACAATTTTTAAGGATAGGTCCACCAGACATATAAGAAAAAATTTCAAATAAGAAGTGAGGGTAGAAAATGCAACCATATGGTGTGACAGAGACATGAAAAATGGCACTAGACACTGTTTTATTTTCAGTATCTTATTTTATGACTGATAGTTTTCATTACCTTATTTCTGGTTATGAGGTGCAACGGGGTATAAGTTTCTTTTATTATGAATTACATCGAAAGAATTACAACAGGTGATCAAAATTCCTACCTGGTTATCATGGAGATGGTATTACATTATTCATTATAAAAAAAAACTTCCACAATGTTTCCACTCATAAATGGAAATGAGATAATTATAACTACCAATCATAAAATAAGACAGCGAAAATACAACAGCCTCCAATATTGATTTTCATGTCACTATCATACCATATGGTTGCATTTGCGATACTCGCTTCCCATGTAAGTATTTGTCTGGCTGACAGATCCCTAAAATTTGTGTACAACCTTTTGGGACACCCTGTATATAGAGTAATCACAGCAACTTACCAGTTAAAAAAAGTTTTAATATGTTGCTAACAGCTGATATACGGTTTTGATGATGGTGGCATTATGGTCACCAAAATAGTTATAAACTGCATATTACATTTTTTTTAATGCAATAATTTGTTGTGATCACTCTCTTTCATATTATAACAAATTTACAAATAAGTGCTTAATTTTATGATAAAAATGTAAATAAGTATTATAATTTGTTGCACACATTGCATTCTTATTTCAAAAATTTATACCAAAAAATTGGAGAAACCGAAACTTTACCTAAGCATAAGGCGGGAGGGGGGTCATGAATTTGCTTATTTTTTCTTATAAAGGGAAGAGAGGAGTATAAAATGACCAGAAATGTGCTTACACAATACTGGAATGGCCCCTATACTCTAATTTGTGTAATATTTTTATTCCTTTTCTTTTTGGAAAAATAAATCTGTGCAAAATATCAAAGTTAATCCATGATAAAAGTTAAGCTTGTAGCCAGACAAAAAGCAGTTATGGGCACTAAAAGAAAATTTTTGTTTTAATTAACGTTCATCGAAATTCATAAAGCAAAATATGGACACTACTATTGCATTAACATGTAAGTGTTGTACAAATTTATATACAAGCTACACTTTACGTGCCAAATACATTTCAAACCCAAGGATGCCATTTAGGGAAGGTAGTGTAGGGCAATTCCTGTCCTGGGTAAAATAATTGTAAGAGAAATTCAGAACAGAGTGTATAAATATTTTAAGCTAAACAGCAGAACAAAAAGAGGAATGCAGCGACTATATTTTCCTTATCTTACAGTGCTCAAGCCAAGCCTTATTTGAAACTGCATTCCGATCCATTTACAAATGCCTTCCATATTCCCATTGGACCCTAAAGACCCATAATTCTGCCTGACCTAGGGAACATAACTCTGGACTACAGTGAGCAGTGCAATCTTTATGAGATCTCTGAGTAAGCGTTCTTTGCACCATTGGGAGTCAAACCCAAGTTAACAGCGCACTAGGCGAACGTGTTACTACATTGTGCCACCGCAGGACATTAATAACTCCTTTGAAAACACTAAATTAACAGTTTAAATTGAAATATCGAAAAATAGAAGTATTTTACATTAAGGATTTATTTGTTTGTGGTTTTACGGCTCAAAGACTACAATGGTCATGCTGCGCCGGGACCTACTGTTTTCCGAGGAATCCGAACCTCTTAAGGCCTAGGGAACCAAACCCCGGACTACAGTGAGCAGTGCGATCTTTATGAGATCTCTGAGTAAGCGTTCTTTGCCCTATTAGGAGTTGAACATGGGTTAACAGCGCACTAGGTGAACGCATTGCAACACTGTGCCACCACAGGACCTTACATTAAGGAATCAAAACACAAGTTAGTTGTTAGATAACTCATGCCAGAATGAGTATATGTGCTAACACAAGTTATTAAAAATAGAAAACATACCTCCAGACAGTTTTAGAGCATTATTCAGAGCTTTCAATGTTACATCATCAGGACTAAACTCTTGAGTCATGAAGAAGCTTTTTCTAATAAAGATCCGGCTAGAAAAGAGGTCAAAAACTTTGCCAATATTAGAACTCCCAAGTTGGTAACACTACTTATATGGTTATAGCTGGGAAGGAGTTTAAGAAGTTTCTAGTTCAAAACTGGGTTTAGGCACAGAAGAAATGAAAAATAAATTGAAAATCACTGAGGAAATTAAAAAAATTTTAGTAAGCAATTTTAAACGAGGCAAGGAGCCAACCCATTTTCATTCTGGCATTGAACTGCAATAAACAACCCTCTTGAATCAATACCTCTTTGGCCTCCCGATTTTAAACCCTACTGTAAGTCAGTGTTCATCCTAGGCATTTTATGAAGGGTGCTGCACCCTGCCTGCATTCGAAAGCAAAAATCCCACCCTACATGCCTTTAAAATGAAAAATGACATCCTTTTTGTCTTTAAAACAACAAGATAGCGCCCTGTGTGGTCCCTTTATACATGTCTGGATTTTCGGAAAGGACCCCTTTCACCGACATGTGAGTATAAAACATTTCAGTACCTTTTTTTTACTGCAAATTTTCAGTTCCTATGTCGCCAACTTAGGGAGAGCTCATCCCCTCCTCAGTTGAAACTGGACATGGCGGTTATTGAGGGGCTACAAGTTTTACAAGCACATTTTAAAGTAAGATACTTTTTAGCTCATTACTAATTGCCAAGCAGTATCAATTATTTTTGTAGCATTTTAGTATCTTGTACATTCACTAAAATTTTTGACAGCCTTGAGAAGAAAGTAATAATATTTCTCAGCACCCCTCCCCTAATTACTCATAGACACTCATGCTACGTAATTACTACTTTGAAAAGAGATTTTTGATTGAAGTTTGTTTGGTTTTTGCTTGGGAGTCGGCATTTAACATTGCATTTTCGATTTTTTTTACAAATCTGAAAAGATCGTCATTGATGTCAAAATGTAGTAAATACTTTACACACTGTAAACTAGCATTCGTTTTAATTAAGTGAACTCAAATGAAGTTGATTTTCTAACTGAAATTCTACTTGAGGCTACAAAATAATGTTTAAGAGTTATCCTTAAATTGAGGAGAATATAAGACTGGACTCAATGTCATCCGGACAATAAAATCAATCCGGACCAAGAAAAACAATCGTTAACTCGAGGACATAGTTAAATTGAAGTTATTGTATTTGATAGGATTATTTGTAGTCATTTGAATTTTTTTTTTTTTTTGCCATTTAATCCTTGTATTTTATCATGGATTTATCTGACGATTCTGATTTTTGTCAGATTTCAGCCATTCTTGTGTCGAATGCAGGAAAAAATTCAGAACTACGTCAACAACTTCTTCCCTAAAATTTTCCCTTTCCCTGGCATAATTTCCCTACGTGGAATACAGTAAAATCGTCTGAGTCTTTAACATTGTGCATTTTCCTCTCCCTAGCCACTAGTGTGGAGGTTGAACTAGACCTTAGAAACTCGAATTGCACCGTCCAGAACGATACACTGTGCATGCATGCCCACAGTCTCCATTTGATAATTCTGAATGCAGAGATGCCAACTTTTACGGATTTTCCGTAGTTTGTACGGATTTTAACTCCACCTTACGGTTTTATGGTGGATAGCAAGAAAACTACATTTAAAATCCTCACGTGGAATTTTCTCTACCGGCCCCTCACAAATTCATATTTTTTTTTATGTTTTTTTGGTAAAAAACACACTTTGGAGACGGACGCGATGCTTCCGACTTGTCGTCTTATTTTTCTGTTATTCTTTACTTACATCTAGCTTTGTGTGTGAAAATAACTTTGAATTTGGATTAAAACAACGAAATGAAACGCAGCCGTGATTGTGAAACAGCTGGGGGAAAAAAAGGGGGCAGACAATTTACCTGCAAGTGTATCGCGATATTTGTAGTAAGGAATGGCCGTTTTGCGAAGCATCAAAAGTATTTAAATTCTTACTTGAACCTGCGGTTTTACCATGTTTTAAATAACTCTACACACACAGAGGCTTGCAGATTAATTTAAAAGTAAATTTACCTATTAAATAAATTTAATTAATTTACGTAATTTATAATTCTATTCCATGAAAATATGCCACCTGGTGCCTGTTTTTAAAACTTAACGATTTGACATAAAAAACGATTTTAACGTTAATTAATGCCTGACGATTTTTTTTCCCGATGGGCAATGTTGTCCTTGATGCGGCAACTACTGGCAAAATTATGAACTTTTTAAATGTGCTGTAATTAACGACTGTTGGTCATTTTTTAGTATTTTTCCATCAAAATAGAGGAATTTTGCCCTGATACACCACCTACTGGAGGGTACAAACTTAGCGGTCATTAGTCACATTTTGCACCTACAAATTTCCATCCAAAGAAATAATACATCTGAGGTGAAATATGGGCAAGTTTTGTTGATAGAAGCTAATAACGAAACAATACAGAGTTTCACCAGGAGATTCCATAACAAACAGTTATTTCGACACTGGCGTAAGGTTTAACATTTCGAGTTAACTGCCCTTTGTCGGCGGAAGGCGACTCTGGCCTACCGGACAAAGGGAGAAGCCTGCCCTGAAACGTCGTAAAAGTGTTTAAACCTACGCCAGTGTCGAAATAACTGTTTGTTATAGAAGCTAATTTACATATTTCAACAATTTTAGCTTCTCAAGAGGAAATCAGGGAAGAGGTTTCAAAATTACAGAAAAAGAAACAAAGAACTTAATGTTTATGTAGTTTTACTTTTTCAATGAAACATTTAGCTTTTCATTTTTATTGTGCTCATTCATTTGATTAAACTATTTTTTACCTACTACAAAACTCATGTAAAAACCAATTTTCCTGTACAAAATACAACTGTGGTGTTTACTTTCCTACTACGTAAAATTAGAAACTCAAAATGCACCGAATAAGCCATCAAGGGCATATCAGGAAAGGGGCTGTGAGGCCCCTTTTTCTATGTTGCTATCGGAGCTATGACTACGATATTCTGTATTCAGAGAGTGTACGTAAGAGCATTTAAAATGTCGAATGTCCAAGGTGTCCCGGAGTCCCCCATCCTTTTTCTAAGCTGCCATTGGAGCTACGACTACGATATTCCGTATTCAAAGAGTGTATGTAAGGTCACTCAAAATGTCGCATATCAGGGCCGTATTGGAAGTGGAAGTCAAGAGCATGCTTAAAACGATTGTAATCATTTTATATGATTACGATTACTCAAGGCGAGATTACAATTACTCAAGGCGAGATTACGATTACACAAGTTTCAAAATTTAGATTACGATTACACACACTCCAGCTTCTCCTTGTTGCGAAAAACAGGGACTTGTTTACAATCTAAAGAAGAAAAAAAGTTCATGATCTGTAATTTTGTAATGAAACAAAAATTTTGATGTGCTTAAAATTTCAGTGATTTTTCTATTCTATATATTATCAGCCACACCCGATTTTAGGCCAAACTAGTTTATCTTATGAGCATCAGGATAAACTAGATTGGCGAATCTAGTGTGTCCTAGGCCAATCTAGTATGGCCTGCTGTACACTGGTCTAAACTAGTTTGGCCTAGGCCAATTTAATTTATTCTAAGTCAATGTAATTTGGCGTAATTTTAGTGATCTTTGAGCTGAAAAAATCATTCAATAAAAAATAGTCACTTTTTTTCGGATTTCTTGAATCACATGTGCTACAGTATCAAATTTTCAGCATATATTTTCTTTGATCTAATCAAATAATAATGGATGATTTTCCCTTTTTAGGAGTCTGCACTCCCACAGGGAAAAAATTATTTGTGTCACTGTTCCAATGTATTTATGATTTTTTTTTTAATGTTGTAGTTTTTATTTATTTATTTTTCTATCATTATTATTATTTATAATTATTAATATTATTCATTATTTTAATTTGCATAATAATTTGTAGTAATTTGACATATATGATGATTATGTCACATTTCATTATTATTATATTTATTTTTCAATAGGGCATATATATACACATGCTCTACGGAGGGAAACAGCGAGAAAGGGCTTAATAAAAGACCTGAAAAGCCCACTGCCTTCCAAACCAACAAATTCCACAGGTCAGCATACTCAAAGGGAAAGCAAGAAATTAAATCACAGTAAATTTCATACAAATTATCATAGATACATAGAAATTATAAAAATTACACAAAATACAACAAATATCAGGACAACAATATCACAAAAAGCTACAACAAACTGCTGTAATATCTATGTCTATAACATATACTAATGGAAACGTAATTAACATATTGGTTGTTCAAAAGAAATAACCTAAACATTTTTTTAAAACTCTTGAAGCATAATAAAATTTAATTTCCGATGGAAGAGCGTTCATTAATTTTGGGCCAGTTGAATTAACGTTATTATTACATATTAAATGCGTTTGAGAGCGACAAGGCAAATGAAAATTGGTATTTCAAATATTACAAGTATGGAAAAATTTTATTAGAGTAATAATATTTGAATAGTAATTATTATTTATTCTTCGAGACATTAATTGGCCTAGGGTAAAATCATATATATTAGGATCAAATAAAATAGAATTTTCATTAAGTAATTGCAAAAAAGAAGTGTTAAGAGATAAGAGTCGCGAAAAACGCTTCTGCAATGAAAATAATCGTCTAATATTATTCTGCATTGTATGCCTCCAAATAATATGACAATAATTGAGATAACAATAAATATTAGAGTAATATAAAATCAATATAATTTTACGAGGAAGAAAATTCTTAAAGCGACGAAGCATCTTTATAAAAATTCTAATTTTTGCGGCAATCATATCCATATGCATATCCCATTTTAGGGAAGACTGAAATATGACACAGAGTATTTGAAATAATTAACAAGCAAGCATATGATATACGGGTATTAAAGCAGGCAGTAAATGTTTTATACCCTATGTTGTTTCGTGTATATTTGAAACCCTGTATCACATGTGATGCATGCCCACCTCTGCCCCCAATATAGATAATTTTTTAAAAAATGTATTTTTTTATATC
>QLNU02015360.1:16636059-16651282 GCA_006491805.2 Dysdera silvatica
TCTAATCACGCCATAACATCGGCGCTGGTATCACTACGCCAATAAACGTTGATTAAAATTGTTGTTTAATTTAATCTGCGTAGTGTTCGATTTATATAAATAAATAAGAAATGTAATTGAGCAAACGTTTTTAAAAGTAATGTATTTTCTAACTATTCAAATCATTTAATGAGTTATTAAATAATGGATTCATATAGACTTAACTTGGATGCAGGGCAAACAGGGTTGGCAAATACCCGGGTTTTTACATGAAAAACAAAACCCCGTTGTGTTTTTTTTCATGGTTTTTGGGGAATTGCGGTCATCGTGAAAATTGCCGAATATGCATTTTCCATAAATACAAAACAACTCGGAAATAATTTTCAATTACATACAGAAATCTCTCTCTTAACGATCACCTCTATTCTGCGACCATCTCTCTTAACGACCATCTTTTCTGGAAATGGATTTCCTTCCCCCCTCCATAGACCCAATTCTAAATTTAGCTCCATTCGGAGACCACTTCTCTGAGCGACCTCTTTTTCACGGAACCGACGATGGTCGCCTTAGGGAGATTTTACTGTATTTCGAAAATACTAATTTTCAATTTCAATCAAGGAAAGCAATTCCAGGAATCAAGGGAGATACAAAAACTTTTTTATTTCTTAAATACGGGGTTACTGCTCGACGCACTCGATATGATCTTTTTTTTTTTTTAAAAATTTCAGCCGCCATCTACTCAAAAATTGAGGCAAAAGATGATTTTTCTATAAAAATATAAGCTAGCAGCACAATATTTCAAAAATATTGTTTTGTTTTAAAGATTTCTAACCATTTATTACATTTTAAATTTAAATTAAAGAAAAAATCAACTCATGGTAATATTAAAAATAAATTGGGAGTATTATTGACGATTGCCGTTGCAAAATTCCCCCGCGATTAAAATCTGATTTACGTAAAGGACGATTACGAACTCTGAAGTGGTTGATCTTTTGGTGCGTTTTACATTGGCGACCAAAATTGCGTAGCAAACCTATAAGTGATGTCATCGTTAGCCAATCAGATTGTTTAAATCGGTCCTAATGCTAAAAGTGTTATGGAAATTCAAATCTCGCCATCCGTCAGGCACCTTCCAGATTCATATTATATTTATTTACTTGTACATTTTTTTTGTTGTTGTTGCCTGTAAAATAAATATTATTGTTATTTTTATTTTTCAGTGCTCACTGATTTTATCTATCTTGGAATTCCATACTAAATCCGAAGTATCTAATTTTGTATGATTGGTAGTAGAATATGGAGCTAGGAAACGAAAATTAAGTAGTATTTTTCAAGTTAAGCCAAAGCCAACTAGATTTTACTAGGTCTGACGCTAACGCCAAGCAGAAACATAAACCCCAAATTTCGCAGTGGCGATTCTCACGGCAGTTTTTCCAACAGAGGGCGCCTCCCAAGGCAAACATTCCCAATCTAACACACTATAAATGCCAATTAATAGCCCAGTTTCTGATTACATACAGAAGGCCGATTGCTGTACAATCGTATTTTTCTCCAACGACGATGATGATATCGTGATATGAAGCCATAACAAATTTTAAAATAAAATTTAAATCTTACATACCTTTTTCTACTCTTTTATTTACACTGAAGGCGGTTTATTGGATGAAATGATTTCTCAGGCATGATTAATAACTGATAATGAATTGATAGTTTACACTGAAAGCTAAATTGCAAAATGCATATAAAAGCAGACTTTATTTTAATGGTTAATAAAATAGAATTATATAGAATTTAAATCAACTAATTAATAATTTAATTATTTTTATTATAATTAATTATAAAATAAAGAATTAATTAGAAGGCTTGACACCTGTTTGGAAAGACTTTAATGGAATGTTAATGAAATTGACACATGAATTTACAATAAACTGATGATATAACTACACAATGTATAATATTGTATGTATTGAATACAATGTATAATATTGTATGTATTGAATACATTGTATGATATTGTATATATTAAATACAATGTATAATATTGAATACATGATTTCTAATAACTTTTGACACAAGCCAAATTTTTAATACATCACATAATAAAAATAAAGAATCAGGTATTCATGAATAGCAATTCTTTCCAAAATAATTTTACTTGAAAATACAAACTACATAATAGAACAGCATGTCACCAAAAAACAAAATACAGAATAAACACTTACTGTGTCCTTAATACTGCAGATATAAATAGGCTAAATGGAACACAACAAGAAACTATCATTATTATCACAAATAAATATCATGTAAAAATTATAGAAAACCCAGAAACCCTTTTTAATCTTCGGTTAACTGCTGCAAACACATGAAAGCATATGGCATGTTTGTACCTGTGATTTGGCGTCCCCTATGAACAACCCCAGTAATTACTCCAAAAGAAAGTGGGGACACCCTTGAAATTCACGTGAGCAGGCCTGTAGTAAATCTAGTTGGCCTTGGTTAAGCAGTGTCTTTTCATCCTTAATAATTTTAAATCTGGCAATACCTTTTCAGCAGCCGTTAGCTTCCAAACAGTTTGTGTTTATAGTTGTATGTAGTTCGTAGTTTTGGTGTGTTTTTAAAGGTCTTGAAGAAGAATACATTTTTATTTAGTTATGGGTAAGTGCATTTTTTGTTGTCAAATGTATTAAGACATCTCACAGTATTGTGTGGTGTTATACGTGGTGGACGGCGGCAGCTCGTAGCCGGTGGGGAGCTGAGGGGCCGTAGGCCCCTGGAAAATATTTCGCATACTGGTTTTCGCCCTAGACCAGGGGTGTCCAGTCTTTTGGCTGCCCTAGGTCACATTGCAAGAAAAAGAACTGTTTTGGGCCACACACATAAAATACACTAACATTAAAGATAGCTGATGAGCAAAATTACGTAGAATATATAACATATATATAAGTTATTTAAACTTCATTAATTCAGGGATTTTTATTATAAAAGACAAGCCAACAACATGAAATTAGTGAGATGTTTGTCATTGTTTTTGAGACACTAATGTTTTGATATTTGATTCCATAGAAGTAGTTGCAATTCTCAGTGAGTTCTCAAGGTGCTCATCAGATATTTGAGTTTGACGATAATTCGGACTAGGGCTCTAGTACAGATACTGTCCCATTTCGTTTTTAGTGGGAAGTGTTTCCAACATATTTGGCAACTTTGTCCTGGCTTGCCCCCATGTTGTTGCTTACGTCTCAATACAGGCTCTGCCCCTTTCCTTCCACCAGCCTTCACCCCCTACCCTCTCTTTTCTTCACTCCTACCCCTCTTTTAGCTCTCTCTCCCTCTCCTTCACCCCTACCCCTCTAACCTCATGTTCTTTCTCCTCCCCCTCTCAACCCCTGTTTTCTTGACCTTCTCTTCCTACTCCCCCTACCCCTCTAATCCCTTTCTCCTGTTCCCTTTCCACTCCCAACCTCATCCCCTTCACCTCTTAACCTTTCCCGCTGTTGGCTTTCCTCTCTTTTCCTCCATCCATTCCCCTCCTCCTTTTTTTCTCGGTGCAGCGAAAAAAAAAAAAACAGCATACTAACTTTTATTCCTTTTATCCATCGGATAACCTCACCTCTTTAACTACATAGTCATCCACGTTAGGCCTAGCGTACCAGTGCACCTTGCCCTTCTACTCCGAACTAGACAAACCTTCTCCCACAAACCAATCTAACAACATCTCTCGGTGCTAATACAGATACTGTTCCATTTCGTTTTTAGTGAGAAGTGTTTCCAATACACTTGGCAACTTTGTCTTGGCTTGCCGCCATGTTGCTTACGTCTCAATACAGGCTCCGCCCCTTTCCTTCCTCCATCCTACACCCAGCCTTCACCCCTACCCTCTCCCTCTTCTTCACTCCTACCGCTCTTTTTGCTCTCTTTAACTCCTTCACCCATACCCCTCTAACCTCATATTCTTTATCCTCCCCCTCCCAACCCCTGTTTTTTTGGCCGTCTCTGCCTACTCCCCCCTAACCCTCTAATCCCTTTCTCCTGTTCCCTTTCCACTCCCAACCTCCATCCCCTTCGCCTCTTAACCTTTCTCCTCTTTTCCTCCATCTCTTCCCCTCCCCCTGCTCCTTTTTCTCAGTGCAGCGAACAAAATAAAAACGGCATACTAACTTTTATCTGTCGGATAACTTCACCACTTTAACTACACAGTCATCCACGTTAGGCCTAGCGCACCTTGCAAATCGGGTCCTTCTACTCCAAACCAAATAAACCTTCTCCCACAAACCAATCCAACAACATTCCTCTTCCCTTTCAACCGCAATTGAACAAAAAAATCCATATTGAAATGTTCCGACGTCTTCCCAATCACTTCAATACTTCCATAAGTCTTACCACCGCCACAGAAAAACACTGTATGATGCTCCACCCTGTGTGACATCATGCATCACGTGTTAAAATCGCTGATGTCAAAACCCCGCTTACAGCGACTTTCCTTCATGTTTCTAGGGGAAAATTGATCTTGTGGGACAGTATCTGTACTACCACCCATTTCTCCTTCCCTTTCTCAACTACAATTGAATGAACCATATTGAAATGTTCCGACGTCTTCACTGCAATCACCATAAACTTCCATAAAAGTCTTACACAAAAACACCAGAAAAATGCTCCATGATGCTCCACATGTGTGACATCATGCATCACACGTTAAAATCGCTGACATCAAAACCCCACCTACAGCAACTTTCCTTCTCATTTCTAGGGGAAAATTGATCTTGTGGGACAGTATCTGTACTACCACCCGGACTAGATCCACCGGCGATTCCGCCACCAATATGGTAACCCACTTCTCTGCCTTGCTATTGCCCATTATGGCAACCCTTGGGATAGTGCTCGATTTTGCCATTAAGCATGTTGTGATGGCGCCACTGTCATTTTTTCTCATGTCCCATAATTCTTGTTTGTCTCTCTGTTTGCGTGCAACCAGGAATTGACTGGGCTGCTGCGCCCTTATGGGCAATAAGACTTGTGTCCTCATTGGCTAGACTTGCGCCCTCTGAAAATTCAAAGTATGTGTCCTTTGAGAGGACCCAGTCTGCCCCTGCGTGCAACCATTTGACATTACTGTCCCCGACGACCCCCTTGTTCTATTCAGCATGTGTAATCATTTGAATTTATTATTTTTTTGTATGGTTTGGAATTGTGATTAAGTCTGTCTGTGATTGACTGATGTATGAATCAAGGTTTGCTTGTGAATGAATACATGTGTCCAAAGTGCAAAGAAAAAATGAGATTGGTTGAAAGTTCTTGTATGGATGATCAGTTTCTTTGGAGGTGTAAGAAATGACGTGAAAATGCGCATGATGTTGCAAGGTCCGTTCGAAAGGGTTCCTGGTTTGAAAAAAGCAGGTTATCTTTGTGTGACATTTTGTGTTTTACGTATTTATGGGTGTTCAAGTGTACATCTGATGTGATTTAACTGGAGTTGGATGTGAGAAGTTCCAGCACTTTGGTTGATTGGAGAACGTTTTGTAGTGAGGTTTATATGGATATATATGTGTGTTGCAAAGGGATATGATTGGTGGTAAAGGTGTTGCTGTGGAAATTCATGAAGGTATGTTTGGGAAGCGAAAGTATAGTAGAGGAAGGCGTGTGAGTGGGTGTTCGGAGGCGTTGAATGGGAGTTTAAATAAAATTTTTTTAATCATGGTGAAAGAGAGGTCTGCGGAAATTTTGCTAAAAGAGATTTGTGTGAATATTTTGCCCGGCTTCATAGTCGTATCCGACTGTTGGAAAGCGTATAATCGCATCGCTGATGAAGGATTACTGCATTACACTATCAACCATAACCTCACATTCAAGAACCCAAGGATCGGGCATCATACAAATACTGTTAAAGGAACGTGGGGCAATATAAAGCAGGATATTCGTCGACAGCACTTCCAAAACATCGGTGATGCCCACCACTTCGATTCCTACTAGAGAGTACATGTGGAGATGGCATCACAAACAAGAGCCACATAAAATGTATCCGGCCTTCTTGGAAGCAATTAAAACGATCTTTCCACCGCAAACAACCGACAAAACTAACTAGGGGAGTTTGGTTTATTATTCGGCGCTCCTATTATTCGCCACCTTTTCTCTTACTCCTCTATTTTTCTCCTCTATTCTTCTCTCTACTCCTCTCTTTCCTCTGTTACTCCTCTCTTCTCCCTCTACTTCTGTCGCCTGGATGGAACGTTGGTTTTTAGGCGTTTTTTGGAGCCCAGTACTTTGTGTTACAGACGATCGGTTCCCACATGGAATTTCCTGCTTAGGAAAAATTATTGGGCCCAAAAAGCATCTCAAATTCAACAATCCATAATGATGGACTGCCACTATGGCCATTGGCAACCCTTTTGGTGGTTTTGTAAAATGTCACCAAGGTGGTGGATCTAGTCTGGATTTTCCCCTTAGTTTTATTCTTCATGTGCTTCATCCTTGAAAATAGATGCTCACAATTATATAGGTGCTTCTAAATCGCAATGAGATGAATAAGGCATGATTGTGAAGTGAGGGATATTTTTCTCTGCGAATGTATATCTTGTAGAAGTCCAATAAAGAGACATGATCAGATTTCCCTGGTGCTACTGCATGGTCCGACCCCCCCCCAGTGGAATCTAGTGGGGAGTGTTTCCAAAATGCATGGCAACAGTGACACTGACTTGCCACCATGTTGTTTACGTCATGTTAACAACATGGATGTCTCGATTCAGCGAAGTTGAAAAAAAAAAGGTACTAATCTTTATTGGTCTCCTTGTTTGGACATATGCGGCGGGAATAATGTTTTTATGGCATTTAAAAATGATGAAAATAAATTTTCTGTCTTATGTTTGTGCCGGTGCCATCCAGTGTTTGCTTTCTACTGGCAGAAATTGGTTATAAGTGGTTTTAACCGGCAGAAAGTGGGAGAAACTGGCAGAAACTAATAAAAGTACTGAAAACAGTATTGTATTATTTAATAAACGGAAGATTACAATATGTATGTTTATTAAATTACAAGAAGATATACAAATAGGAAATTTACAATATGTGTGTTTATTACAATAATTTAGTATATTATAAAGCTTTATATTAATAATTTTAATAATTAAAATATTTTAAAATAATTAAAAAATACTAGAGTACATCAAAGATTTGTTACAAAAACCATCTTTCGCAGGCCATATTATTTAAATTATTAGGCCTGTTTTGTCTTATCTTTTCTATCTCATCAAATCTTTGTCTATCAAATAAAAAGCAAAAACACTAACAGACTGGCTGTAAAAAAAAGCCTCAATGGTTTATGACTAATCGAATAAGTTGTATTACAGTGAATGAACCACACTTTTTGTTTTTAAGTCTGTTGTAAAGCATAGGGTATCTGTTTAGAAATATTTTAGAAATCATTACAGACAGGGTGCTTGGCTTAAGGAATACATAAATACTGTGAAGCTACAAATACCAGGCAATATAAGGTGGAAAAACCACGTAGATTTCTTGGAATTATTCCTAAAGAAACATCCATGTTACTCGCAGATCATGAAAATGATATGGATGATAAAGGAACTTTTCAGGTCATAAACAATCAGATGATTAATAAAGATGTAAAAATACGTATTGCAACTTTGAAACCTATTGCTGTTGCCTTGTTTGAGATTCGAAAGGTAACTTTTCTATTACAGATGCATGTGAAATTAATCCTAAGTGATAATGATAATCTCATGGAAATGAATCAAAAAAGGGTAAAAAGTAAACTTTATCAGGCAATAACTCAACATCATATATGCCAGTTTATATGCTTCATCAAATGTACATGTGATCTAAATTGTCACATGAGCAGGAAGAAAATACTATGAAATTCTTTAATGTCACTAACCCAAATTTTGTACTTCACATTAAAGCTTTTCGAGCAAAATCAGCTCCTTTTCCTGAAATATACTACTCCAATAAAATCTTAAAAAATGTCCAGACTTCTATGTGGTGATATAGTTTAAAGAAAACTATAAATGAAGATTTTGTACCTGTTTATGTACTGATGATATTGCCTACAGCAGGGGTTGAAATTAACTTTTTAAATCAGGTGCACAAATGCACCCAAGTCTTACGACTTACGTGCATAAAATACTAGTTATGTGTATTAAGTAACAGAATAGAAAGTAAACCTCAACATTAAAAACGGGTAAAATGTAAGTGAAATAATTACATTAAAGCATGTCAGCTAAAAAAATGCAACTTTAAAAATAATTGAACATTCATTTGTAATAAAAAAAAATTCAAAGCAAATGCAGATACATTGAGAAAATTATATAAAATTATTCCGTAGGTCACTGTTCTTGAAAAAAAAAAGTAAGTAGCCATAGTTTTGAATAGTTAGGTGCACTGTATGCACCCAAATTAAAAAATTTACGTTCAAAGATAAAATTTCATGTGCATCCGCTAATTTTGAACCCTTACTTACAGTACTGGTGGGCTTGGAAGAATATTTTTCTTAAGCTATTGGTCTATTCCTAATAAATTAAGAAATTGTTTGAATTAGGAAATGGAAGCAAAACTAATCTTTTGCTATAGATTGCTTCATTGGAAAGATCAGCAGGAACTTGAATGTTAGTTAATTTGTTATGAAGTAACCTTTGAATAAATACTATAAACATTGTAACTAAACCTATTTTACTTTAAAATACACTCCCTTTTGCCATTTGGGGTATTTCGATAAGTTTTTAATGCAGAAAATATTTATTTTCTGGGTTTCTGCTACTTTTGTGGCAGAAACTAGTTTCTGCTATGCAGGTTTTAACCGGTTATAACCAGTGGGTTTAACCATCTTGGCAGAAACTTGCCAACCCTGTCACCACCACCACATAAACTCCACAAAGTAAGAGTCAACGCGATTCTCATTCGTGACATGTCGGTGGTGCTGACGCCAGAATTTTTGTTTAATGTTGCTCCATATTTCTTCCACTATATTTCGGGGTTCTAAATTAGTTGGTACACTATGCACATAAATTTTAATTTGGGTGCACGCAGTGCACCTAACTATTCAAAATTATAGCCATTTACGTTTGTTTTTCAAGAACAGTGACTTATGGAATAGGCCCTGCGGTGGCGCAGTGTGGTAACGCGTTCTCCTATTGCGCGGCTAATCCGGGTTCGACTCCCAGCAGTGCAAAAAGAACGCTTACTCAGAGATCTCATAAAGATCGCACTGCTCACTGTAGTCCGGGGTTTGGTTCCCTAGGCCTTAAGAGGTTCGGATTCCTCGGAAAACAGTAGGTCCCGGCGCAGCATGACCACTGTAGTCTTTGAGCCGTAAAACCAAAAAACAAACTTATGGAATAATTTTATATAATTTTCTCAATGTACCTTCATTTGCTTTGAATTTTGTTTTATTACATACAAACGTTCAATTATTTTGAAAAGTTGCATTTTTTTTAGCTTGCATGCTTAAATATAGTTGCTACATATACATTTTACCCATTTTTAATGTTGAGGTTTACTTCCTATTCTGTTGGTTGTACACCTAACTAGTATTAAGTGCACCTAAGTCACAAGACTTGGGTGCACTTGTGCACCTGATTTAAAAAGTTAATTTCGACCCCTGCTGTATTTGTGTGTTGCCTTGTCTCAGTATCTTTAAAGTGTAGACTGGTTTACTGAAAAGTGTTCGAAATCTGCCTCTGACAGGTTGTCGTACGACTCCCCATAGTCTGGCACTATTGTAGATCCCATCAAAACATTCGCAGCTGTCACACTCATAATCAATATATGTGCACTTCTATTCTATACTGCAAGGAAAAAACATTTATTCAATCCCCGAACACCAGGGTTGTATCAATTTTGCCTGAACCAAAAAAAACGGGCAGGTTTTTTTTAATAAAACCCAAAAAACCCACTTATAAAACCCCAATAAACCCGCTTCCTCAATACTGTGTAAAAAATTATCACAAGTATGTGCAAATTTAATTCGGGAATGCTGACAGTATCCCAAACTATATCACTACAATTCACCATAATGCGCAAATTTATAGGGAATCTTTGAACTTGATAAAACAGTTGATAAAAGTCAGCTGAATTCTATACGTCCTTCAATCGGATGATACAAATTTATTCTATGCTGTAGAATTATGGCTTCACTTAGCAAAAAGTTTGGAATCAGAACCTTACAAGGAAATTGTGTTGAAAAGAATGAACAAAGCTATTCAACCATTCCATTATTTAGCAAACATAATGAACCCTAAATATAGAGGAAAGAGACTGTCTACGTCCCAAGAAAATGTAGTAGAAAACTGGTTAATTGAAAAATACCCATGAACGTTTATTTGCCATATACAATTACATATGGTGGATATTATCCCCAGGGGCGGAGTGGGTTCTCTCCAAGGGCCCATACCTTGGATTATTGGAGGGCACAAGTCCTATAGTCCATGAGGGCAGAAGTCCTATTGCCTATGAGGGTGTCCCGGCTGGCCCAGTCCGCCCCTGATTACCCCCAATGTTCCCTGGGGATGTGAGTATGTTCCCAAATGCAGACTGGTGGAACGTTATAGCAATAAGAACGAAAAAATAAAAAATCTCTCGAGTGACTTTTGCAAATTCAATTCAAACTTACTGTCATGTCCTGCAAATTCTAATGCTATAGAGTGAATTTTTTAAACTTTGGGTATAGTATGGTCAATGCTCCATAACCACCAGATGCAGACAAAGCAGTAAAGCTGGTCAAGATTTATAAATCTGCACAGTGTTATCACTGATGTTGATAAATGAATTCCTCATCTTATTTTGTAATGCTTTATAATAAAATTTAATATTTTTAATTTCAATGACTCTATATTTTACTTATCAAAGTAGTTTTTTATTAATAATATAAAAATAAGTGCAGTAGTAACTGATTATTTTTATGCTTCTATAGTAAGCATATAACATTTCAATAAAATAAGAGTGTACATCATTCAATACCAGTGTTGTCCCAATTTTGTTTGACTCAAAAAAACACTTCTCCAGTACTGAGTAAATGGATTTCTAATCACGATGCTGAATTCTGTATGCTCCTATTTCATTGATATATTATTTGCTACTATAGATATTCAATTCATCCAGCAGTGGATAGATAATGGTTGAATATGGTGACTATAGATATGTGTGTAAAATAGCCAATTATTATTGACTCTATTTTTATATTAATAGAAAAATATAGTCATTAAAATTAAAAACATTATAGAATCTTACAAGTATAAAACTGTACAAAATGAAATGAAGAATTCATTTATTATATCCAGGTTACCTTTCTACAGAACTTTATAAATCTTGTCATGTCATGTCATGTTCCCCCCCCCACACACCCACCCTAAGCTTTATCTTACATTAGTGTTTTCCATTGCTTTACCTTGCCAAATATTGCAGTATCTTCAAATAAGGTCTAAACTTATTCCACTTAATAAACATCATCCAACGACAGCTAAATATACACATTTGCCCCCTCATGTAAACGTTATTACATATTGGAACTCTTACATTACTGAAGATGGTAGTAATACTGAAATAATGCATCCTTTTAGGGTTGAATAAAACACATTACTGGATTGGATTTTTTTAAAAAAAATCCAATCCAGGTAGGCTTTTTTTGGGTATTTTAAGGATTTATTATTGTTATTATCAAAAACAGTTACTTAGGCTATTTTCAAATCTTTGCACAGATGGAAAATAACATAGCTTATCCTATATACTTCTAGTATTTCAGTCATTTAGAAAATGGCAAGGAAGAATTTCGAAACTCTAAAAATTTTAAAATTGGAGTTGCCAATATACTCTTGCCATGGTATCTCATGAGCAACAGAATTATTGAAAATTTATGCTGGAACAGAGATTGGGGAACTTTTTGTTGTTGGAAAACCTCATTAGGTTAGCCAGAACATAATAAAGTTACATTTAAGGAAATGCAATTAGGTGCACTTTAAATGTACATTATATTTTAAAAGTGTAACTACATGTACTAATTTCAAAAGAAGAAAATTGTTAAATTAGATATAATTGAATTTAAGACCAATAAATGCACACACTGAAATTTCAATGTTTAACTTTTCTCCGTTCTTTAGAGCGAGCTGTAACAAGAACTAAGTAACTTGCACTTTATGAGATTAATGATGGCATATCATCATTAATCTCATAAAGCCAAATCATCCAAAATCATCATTTTTTTTTAAACGGAATCTTTGTTTTTCAGCCTTATTTTCTGTTTTTGGCATATATCTTTCATTTTTCTGAAATTTTAAAATGAAAATCTTCACTTTTTCATTAAATAGGGACTTTTTTAAAAGTAAAATCACCGACACAAACTTGTGAAAGTTGTGATTTTATATGATGTCAGGTTTCTAAAAAGTCACTCTTAGTCTAAAAAATATTAATATTCTTCATAAATAATTGATGTTAACTCTAATGATCTGCTGTATTATAACTTCGTTGCCTACAACTTTCTTTTCCATTTCATAAAAATATGGATAATATGTTAAGTATTCTTAAAAAATCATTATTTTATGGAGTATTTGCGCATATGCATTAAAAAAAAAAAGAAAGACTGTTTTTGAAAAAAAAAATGTCTGTGTTAAGTTCACAGGTATTTGACAGATATAAAAAACTTTTTATCGCAATTATATGGTTTCGTTTTTTGTTTTTGTCATTTTCTAACATGTATAAATGACAGAGATAATGGAGGTATATAGTATATGCTATATTACTATTATTCATTTGTATAAATGAAAACAACCCAAGTAATTGTTTTAATAGAAACCAGTGGCTCCCAACCCTTTTAGCTCGGAAGCCCCCCATGTTCCCCTCTTTCCGTGGCCACTTAATATTTTTAAATTATCATAAATATATTATTTTTAATAAATGTATTTTATTAAATCCATTTCTTATATATTACACTAGTTGCTTACAACGTAAGAAACATTAACAATAAAAATGTAACAAAATACTTTCTTGTGCCAAAAAAATAGCAATTAATAGCGTGTTAAAACTTTTTTTTTAAATGCGATAATTTATTGTGATTACTCTCTATTTATAAATCAGCGTTTAATATTACTTACAAATAAGTATTCAATATTACTTACAAATAAGTATTCAATATTACTTACAAATAAGTATTCAATATTACAATAAACACGAAAATACTATAATTTTCATCACATACATTGCAGTATTATTTCAAAAACTTGTACCAACCAATTAGAGAACCGAAATCTTACGTAAGTAGTATGAGGGGTCAGGCATTTGCTTATTTTTTCTTACAAGGGGGAGGGGGAGTATAAAATGGGCAAAAATGTGCTTACGTAATTCTTGAACGGCCCCTATGTGTAGCCATGTTTAAACATAAAAGCGTTGGAAACATTTGGTATAAAATTCCTTACAAAAATAATTGCAACTAAAAATAGTTGCAGCGACCCTCCAGAAACCTGTTCGCGGCCCCCAGGTTGGGAACCACTGCCCCTAGAGATTGGGATACTTGACCCACCTACGAAGGATACTTAACCCAAGTTGTGGATTAAGATTTAAAGCTTAAAATTAAAATACGAAATCACTTTTACACGTACAGGAGCATAAAGTTCATAAGGGAGGTTTACAGGCTACAATTTAATATGAATCAGATGTATACAATTCGCAATGGGGGTTTAGCCCCATCAACATCCGCCAACGATGGGGAGCCGAAGCTAAGAATTTATTGTATAAGTATAATAACTATTTTATTGTAGTAAGTTCAGTGAGAATTTAAAGTTGCTTCTGTAAGCGGCGAAGTGACGGTAAATGGTGATTCCAATGTAATGTGAAACGGTGAATCAGAAGTGTTTTCGGGCAGGGGGTCGGGAAGGAAGCGATCGCCATCGCTCCCACATTTGAACTATCACGCGATGAACTTATACGTAAGCACAAAACTTTAAAATTTCGCCGTTTTCTATCAGAAATTACACGGAATGAAGGGAAAATGCAGTAGCATCTAGCGAGATGTTTTGGGGTGAAAGTATCCCTGGTGAATTATTACAACCTAAATGTAACCATTTAGAAGATAAAGCTGCAAAATACGGCCAAATATGGCCTGCAAAAGGGTTGCTGGTATCTAACTGGAAGGAGACCCACACGCTGAACGTATGTGACGATGTGTGGAACCGGCCAGGCCAGTAACCTAGTGTCCTACCCCGCCTTCAAGTGGTGCAGGCTGAGCTTTCTATTTATGTGGCAAATTAATATTTGCTACACGGATAGAAAGGCGGAAGGGGAGGGCTAATTCACCAACCCGTCTAGCCAGCGTGGTGAAATTATGGCTAATTCCTCCATTATGTTGACACACCAGAAACCATGGCCCCTAGTCTCCAGGTGCTGGAGTGCTCCTGATCAAGGCAGCGGTCAGTGTGGCATGAAAGCAGGGGGTGCTAAGAATCACTGGAATGGCCCAGGCTGCCGTTTGTTATTGACCTTGGCTACGTTTAATGGACGATCCCTTGCTTCTGAAGCAAAACTTCAGGAATTGGAAGAAGAACTTGACAAGATCAAATGGGACATTGTAGGACTCAGTGAAGTTAGAAGAAAAGGTGAAGAGTTGGTGGAACTTAAAAGTGGACATTTGTTTTATTATAGAGGAACGGAAACTGGAAGAACAAGTGGTGTTGGCTTCTTAATCAACAAAAGAATTAAAGACTACCTTCTTGAAGTCGAAAGCACGTCAGATCGAGCAGCGAGGCTCGTTGTTCAACTAACCCAGCGATACCAACTTCAAATAGTACAGGTATATGCACCAACATCAAGCCATACCGACGAAGAGGTTGAAGAATTTTATGAAGAAATCAAAGAGTTACACACCAAAGGGAAACAACATATCAAGCTCATCATGGGGGATTTCAATGCAAGAATTGGACAACAGGAACAAGGAGAGACATCGGTTGGTAAATACGGATATGGGGAAAGGAATGAACGTGGCGATCAACTCATCGAATTTGCAGAAGCTGAAAATCTTAGCATCATGAATTCATTTTTTAAGAAGAAACCGCAAAGAAAATGGACATGGAAACACCCAAATGGGGGAACTAGTGAAATTGACTATATCCTGGCAAACAAGAAATCAATTATTGAAGATTGCAGTGTACTGAACAGATTTAATACTGGAAGTGATCATCGAATGGTGAGATGTAAAGTGCACTTAAATACTAAATTAGAACGACAGAAGCTCATTAGGAAACAAGTAAGTAAGAGGGTGGAT
>QLNU02015360.1:16651382-16662479 GCA_006491805.2 Dysdera silvatica
AGTGCAAGATTTTTGGCAAATGGTGTTTGATCATAATTCTCAAACTATTGTTGTAATATCTTCAGTAGATGAAAAAGTAAGTCATTTCTATATAATAGAATTGCTTATACTACTCAGGTAATCACTGTTTCTCCACTAAATTAATTTTATTGTTTGAAAATTGCTTATATTTCTATTTTGTAAATGGGGCTATTTAGTTTAAAATTAGCATTATGAAAAATGTTAAGTAATTTACATAGTTGTATTTCCTTTATGAAACAATAGTTAGTTTAGGGTATTTTGGATTTTTTAAAATAACTTTGCATGTTTATGATTTTATTTATTTTTCTAATTGACTACAAAGCAACTATAAAAGTACAACACACTAACTCTAAAAATCGAATGAACAATGTATTACAAACAATTTGACTAACGTTCAAATTTGCGATTTACAGCTACTAATTTTACACAAATTTCCATACATATTCGATAATCAATTAGGGATACCATGGTTAAAGGTAGCATTTATGCTACCTGACAAGCCCATGGACCCCTCACATTATAACGGTCTATGTCGTCTAAACATTAATCAAGCAAAAGAAGTTAAATCATAATTCCATATTTAAAGAGTGTGAAGACAGCAAGTATTTTAATTTCTTTTTAAAACTATTGATTTTATTTTCACTTCTTAAATAATCAGGTATTTCGTTCCAAAGTTTAGGACTCGGTGTATTTATTTATTATTTATTTTTTTTGTAAATAATTGCACTTTGCAACCCTAGGTTTATTTCCAAAACGTGCATTATAGTTATGTTCAGGATAATCTAACCTTACAATATCAGAAAATTTATTATTTTTTACCCATTGAAACATGTCATGAGTATTCTATAAATTACATTTTTAAAAGTAGGAATATTGTAATGATAATTATTGTTTGTATTGGATTTTTTCAAAATCCGTATAAATCTTCTTTGTAGAATCTCAATTTTATTAACATTATATTTCGTTGTTAAACCCCAGACAGTTAACACAATAGACCAGATGAACATTAATTAATGCATTATACATTCCTATTTTAAACCCTGTTGTTAAATTTTCAGATAATCTATTAATAACTTCTGTACTTTACCGATTTTAGTACAGACATTACACACCTGATCATTCCGTGATAGATCACTCCGTATAATAACCCCCAAAAATTTATACCCATTAACCATCTCTACAATATTGCCATTAATAATTATGTTATTTAAATTTCCCTTATCAATTATTTTCCCAAAAGCCATAGCTTTAGTTTTATCTGAATTCAAACTCAAAGCAATACAGCAAAACCATTCAAAATAATCATTCAGTTTATAATTAACTTCTACTATTAAATCATTTAAATTGTTTCCCAAGAAAAGTATGTTAGTATCATCATCAAATAAAATTTTTTTATTATTCCTATTAATGTTAAAAAAAACCATTCATATAAACAAGAAACGAAGTAGATCCTAAAACGGAACCCTGCGGCATTCCATATTGTGTACTTATTAAATTTGATAATGTTTTGTTAATCTGAACAAATTGTTTTCTTCCCAAAAGGTAACTTCTCATCAATTCATGAACATTACCTCTAAATCCATAGTTCCAAAGCTTCCCAAGTAAAATTTCATGATCCAATGTATCAAACGCCTTTGAAATATCGCATAAAACTGCTATTATTTTATTATTTTTATCTAAAGTTTTATAGATATAATCTATGACATGAAATAATGCCAATTCAGTATTTTGATTTTTCCTAAATCCGAACTGCATTTCATTCAAAATTGAATTTCTCACCATAAATTCATTAATTCTAGTAAATATTAACTTTTCAAATAACTTAGCAAAAACGTTCAAAATAGAAATTGCTCTATAATTCTTTATATAATTTTTTGCACCTGATTTATAAATAGGTATTATTTTTGCCACTTTCATGCCCTCTGGGATTGTTTTTTCTGCAATGCATTTATTAAAAATATAAAGTAGTGGTTCACAGGGCCTCGAAGCAGCAAATTTTAAAATTTTTGGATGAATATCATCTTGTCCTAGACGTTTACGTACATTTCACTTATTCATGCATAAAAATAATTCTTCAAATGTTATAAAATCCAAATACATAGTTTTCTGAGAATTCCTGTCAAAATAACTCATATAATCCCATTTACCCTAGGAATAGTATTTAATTGGTTAATGGGGGCTTTTATAAAATATTCATAAAATGAATTTGCGATAGCTTCTTCCTCATTTATTGTCCTATCATTTATAAGCAAAGATATCTTTACTTCATTATTTTTACTCTTCCCCATCAAATCGTTGATATTTTTCCATAATTTTTCTGAATTCACACCTTCAAAAATCATTTCAAAATATTCCCTCTTAGTTTTTCTAATGATTTTATTTAAATTATTTCTAAAAATCCTGAATTCATTCTAATCAACAAGATTATACAACTCTTTACATCACTTTCATAAAAAGTTGTTTGTTTCCTTGCCAAAATTTTCATTTGAATACAGTTTTTAATCGCCACAAGTGCTGAATTTCGCAGTTTTCCCCAAGAGTGTTTGAAAATTTAATATTATGTGAATATAAAAAAGTTAATATGATAAATACCTATATGGTTCCTTATTTCTATTGATTAATCTTGGACTTTTTGTGTGTGTGATTGTGTGAAAAGTTTTGCAAAAGGTACATTATTGAAAAAAGCACTAAATCTGATTAGGGAGAATTTAAGTATTACATAAGCAATATTTTGGCCATTTTATACCCACTCCCTGGTAAGCAAAAATTAACATTGGCTAACATAGGAAAATAAGCACAACAGCACCCCCCCCCCCCTCCCCAAAGGTTCTCACGTAATACTTGAAATCTCCCTTACAAGCAGATGTAAATTTTAGCTATCCTCTGTTTATTTTGATTTTTCTGACGTATTAATGACCTTAAACCAGATGGGTGTGACTATGAACCGCCTGTGCAGTGAGTGGTGTCTCTTTTATTATGCTTTTGACTATGCCGTCATCAGTTTTTGCTGTGTTTTATTCTGGAGTTGGTTTGTTTTGAGCATAGTGCCCTGTTGCTGTTTCATGCATTGCTAGACTGGTGTTTTTGCTGCTAGATCTGCTTACTTTTCACTATTTTTGGATGTGTTGCCGGATACTTGAAACTGGGATGCTCTCTATCTGGTGATTTTCTTTTTAGTTGTGATTCTGTGTTTTATTAGTTTTCCTTTTCATCTCCTGGCCGTAGTTATGAACAAGGCAATCACTACTAGATAATTGAGCCAGAGTGTAGCCCTTATTATGACTCTGATCTTCTAACTTAGAGGTGAGATTTCTAAAATTAGGAGTTCTTTTGAAACGGAGCTGTCTGTTGTTGCAGGTGACTTGAAGATGATGATTTAGACGGTATTTATTACACAAGATAGGACTCTGGGATGCTGACCACTGTGAGGTGATTGAGAAAGTTAGTCCTTTTGGAAGATGGTGGCATAACTGCTCGAGTCAAGATTATCAGTAGTTAGTTTAAAATTGGAGAAAAGCCTCGAATCTTTTGGGGGATAGACTCATTGATGTTGAACAGGCCCAGACCGTCCTCAGTGATGGTGTACATTGTAATGGTCAGAACTATAGAAGGTCTAACCTGTTGATTCATAGACTACCTGAGGCTAATGGCATCCTTTCTAAAATTATTTTTTTATATTGTCAAAGTAAAATGTTAACGATTTTGGGACTTATTCATTTTTTTTATATGGATGTGAGACTTGGGAAAAAAGGATACCAGGAACAAAATCAAAACCTTTAAGATACTAACCTTAAAAAAGGATAATGAAAATAAAGCCAATTGACATGTTCTTAAACCAAGAAATCAAGAACAAATCCAGCTCAAAGGGAGATATTGATAATACACAGAAGGAAATTAATTTATTATGAATACATGGTAAGAGGAGAAAAATGTAAGTAATCCAATTATAGCACTTGAATGAAGCTACATTATTACACAGGATGTCTATGGATCTGGAAAAGTCAGAGAAATTGGAAATACAAAGGCCCAAGTCAGGAAAATTTGAAATTCATTGTTATAATAAATAACTTATTAAAATAATTTTCCTGAACTGTGCTTTTCGTACCACATTGCCTACTGAAAATTTTGAAAAACTTGTACATTTGACTAAACTTCTTCCAGAAATTACCCTTTTGCATCAAAACTAATATAATTTATGTAAAATTATTAAGTCTATATATTTCTTCGGAGAAAATGTTTGCCAAATATATAACTAAAATTTGAAAAGAAAAATGTTTGCCAAATATATAATTAAAATTTGAAAAGAAAAATGTGTTTTTAATAATAATAATGTTTATTTGTCACAAGGGTTACATATTGCATACAGTCTTGAATTTCAATTTAAGTATAATAAATTTCACACAGTTTAGAACAGACAATACAATTTGCATTTCCCCGTGATGGGTCCCCAGTTTAAATTATAAAATTTAACCGGTTGAGGACCCTATTAATCCGCTGGCGCACAAACTCCGTTTAATAAGTATACAATTAATTTCTTTTTAAACAATTTTATATTATTAATATTTTTAAGATTATTTGGTAATTCATTCCAAAGCTTTATTCCCATATATTCAATTCCTTTCTGTACATTTCCGTTCTAATCTCTCGTAGCTTAATTTGGTTGCTTCTTCTTAAATTTCTATTGTTTTCGTGATATTGGATATCAATATTATCCAAAATGTTTTCCTTCTATTATCCTTTCATACATTAGTTCTAGCGTACAATATTCATTGATTTTATCAATTGGTAATATACCATATTTTACAAATAATGTAATGTAACTTAAGCTGGTGTTTCGTTCGATGGTTTTTAAAAATTTATTCTGTACGGATTTAATTACCTTCATGTTGTTCTTATTCAAATTTTCCTATATACAATTGCAATAAATCAGGTGACTATATAGAAAAAGATAGTACAGACTCAGTAACACATTCTTATTAACTTCACGTGACAATTTCTTTATAATTCCTGTTCCCGAACTGATTTTTTTTTTTTTTTTCAATTTGTTTATTCCAATATAAATCGTTCGTTAATGTTACTCCTAAGGAATCAATTTCTTTGACAATTTCAACTTCTTTTCCATTAATATAAATTCTATCTATATCCCTCAATTTACCAATTTTTTTGTTCTTCATTTTTAATCTAATTTTAATTATCTAATATGTAAGGAGTTTTGATCATACCAATCTCCTTTCCTTTATATATAGTCACTCTTTTATAATGAACTCAAAAAGGGCCAAATGAAAATGTTGTAAATATTTAATGCAAGTATAAAGAAGTGCATTTTTTTTATATGCTTTTTATATTTGTAAATGAGTAGTTATAAATGGCTTTGGAGTTTGTGTGAGTAGATTTTATGGGCTTGAAACTTGTTTTTATTGTGCAAATTTGAATGTACTGTGTAATGTAATTAGTGACTGGAAATCGATTAAGATTTGGTCTGGAAACCTGGAAAAGTCAGGGAAGTTTGAAATAGAATTTGGGTAGACACCCTGATTACATAACATACAGGCAAAACAACTAAGGAGATGGATAGATTTAAAAACTCATACAGTGTTAATTTTAGAGGAAATTATCCAAGAATACAGAAATATTAAATTATGGTTTAGGATATGCAGTCAAAACTTTTTATTATAAGCATATCGGGACCTACACCTTTTTTCATTATATCTGGATTCTCCTTAAAAACTAGTTTACCAATAGAAAAAAAAAGATCCAGGACCTATCATAATGACATACAATATTATCATAGAATATATAAACATATATACATTAAAAAATTACGACGAACTTATCGAATATCCATACAAATACAACATATATTATATATAAAAATAACAATATTTTTACAATATATATTAACAAAATATACAAATATAAGGCAATAATCAACCACTCATGAACACTTAATATACTATAAATATAATAAGGTATAAAAAAGCAAAAGATACCAATCAGCATATATATACTTTGGTTTTATATCTATCTTGGTGCTGCCATAAATTTTCATACTTTCTAGTATGTTGCTGCTGCATTAATCATTTAATTAAATAATTAGGGTTTATTTAGTCCTCTCTCTTTCATGCAAACTTAACTAAAAGTCCTTAATTTTTGATCTGCGAATTCTCACTATTTCCTTATAGCATGTTTCTGTTATATTTTTTTATTACTGCCATTTTTCTCAAAGCACGAATCATCGTAGTGAATGAAAACGAAATTCAAATCATACAAACCCCTCATAATGTGACATCCATGAACAATGGGAACATTCACAGAGAAGAATTCTTCCAACACCCTTCTCTCAGTCAGATCTGGATTTAGGATGCAAGGTCTCCTGGACACAGTATTTTTTGGCATCTCTTCCTATTATACTATATATATATATATATATAAGGTGTTAGAAAAGATTCTATTCTATGTGTATATATACATAACATTACGTACATGGAAGTTATTAAGAAGGATAACATGTTCTACCAGGCTTGCGAAATTAAGCTAGATAGACATCAAGGAAAAAATTATAGCAAAAATCGCAAAGTATGGAGGAGGGGGGGAACATTTATGATTATCATGCATGTGTTAATATGGGATAAAATGCACCACATGTCCATTAATGAGGGACCACCCATAAGAAGATGCTTCTGTGGAGCTGCTATGGTATTAGTATGATGTAGATCCGCCATTTGCTGCTATCACAGCCTCTACTCGTCAAGGATAACTTTCTAGCAAGTTTCAGTAGGTATATTCTGCCATTCCTCCTGCAATATGGTAAACAGTTCTATAGCATTTTTTGGATGCTCTGGTCAGGTTCTCAACCATCACTCCACTCATCCCAGAGATGTTCGTTAGGGTTTCAGATCAGAGCTTTGGGCCAGCCAATCCATCTCAGCACTCCCATTTCCTTAAAGTTGTGAGCTGCACAACAATATTGAATTGTTATGTACTTATATGAAAACTGGAATATTTCTGTATCTGTTGTCTGATATGTAATTGTCATTTAAATAAAATGTTACAAGTTAATAAAAACTGACATATCCCATAGTCTTACTTATAATAATTTTAATTATTTATAACTTATGACAAATACATAAAAGAAAGTGTTTAGGAATATGCGTATTTTTTAAGTTTCAATACTTTCTTGAAATTCTATATGTTAGTTTTTGGTGACTTTATAACATCTAAATTGCATAATATTTATACTGGTCATGAGATAATTAAACTTTTCATAAAAACGTGTTCTCTGTTTTTTTAATAAATCTCCTTAATCAAAAATATTTTTTTTTTTAATATTTAAGGATTACCCTTGCTTCTGGCCACAGAAGGGTATAGAAGAAGACCATGGAAGCTTTAAATTAAAATTGGTTGATGAATCATCGCAAGAAATGTTTATAACTAGAGACTTTATAATGCAGGCAACTCAAGATGAGTACGAAATGACATGCCGTATTATATACTGTCCATGCTGGCCTGATTGCTGCACACCATTGAACAGTGTTTTTGATTTAGTTCGGGTAGTCCAAGAACGCCACCTTGAATATCAAAATGGGCCTGTTGTTGTTGTTGACAGGTAATATGCATAATAAATAATTGTATATATACACGTTTTTCAACTGTAACAAGATATGAATTTGTATAGTTTTCTTAAACAAATTTTGTTTCTACAAAAATTAGTATTTTTTATGAAATGAATATGAAGTTAAAAGAAAATTATTTACTATTGAAATTTAGTTAAATTAAACAAGTAAGTAGATAAAATTTAGATAAGTAACTGTTGCTCATCTGTTTTGGTTTTGGTTTTGTTTTGATCTTCAGGTACATGTGGTGTAGCGAAATGAAAACAAAATTCCAAATAAACATTGCATGAGTAACCTTTGCCATGTACAACATTTTCAATAATAATTTTTTTCAAATAAAAGCTTGCTTAAAAATGATATCTGTGTTTTAGTATTGAAATGTAATTATAAACATTTAAGTTTAATTTACATTATTAAATAGTGAAGATATGGTGTTTTTTCTTTTAAGTTTTTGATTAGTTGTGTAATTTATTCCCTGACTGCTTATGATATACAATTTTTTTTTTATTATATGATTTCAACAGGTAACACAACCATTGCAAAATTTTTTCATCCTGTGGTTGATGATTCTAACCGCTGTATATATTTGCACATCCTGTTTTTCCTGTTTGAGCAATGATAGTTCCTACACATTGTTAATCCTTTTTAAATTTTACTCATCTAACTGGTGACAATAGTATTATACTGCCTTCTTTTATAAACAAAGAAATGGCAGGAATTGCAAATTAATATTATTAGAAGTTTATTAATTTAGGGGCATTCTACCTTTTTAAAGTTGAACAAACTTTTTAAAAAATACATCTTTGAAGAAACCAAAAATACTGGTGCATTTTAATTCACACACACACACACACACACACACACACACACACACACACACACTGTTTATATTTATATAACCTATGGACAAAAGTTATGCATTTTGTTAAAGCAACATTAATTTCACAAGCTTAACAGAGGTTTAATGCATCTTTTATAGATGGCAAATTTTATACACATACACTATATTACCATTAATCATTGTACACATACTGGAAAGTAAGTAGGGTTATCCATAAATCATGAATACATGTCATGACCTTACAAAAGGAATTTGATCATTTAGTAGATATGTATGAATGTGTGTATGTGGCAGGTACAGCTCTCCATATGAATGCCCAAAGCAAGCTTAGTGGAGTAGAATAGGGTATTATTATTAGTGCCCACAAGTTTGGTTAGTCTGTATATGGGATTTTAAGCAGATAGTGGGTGATATAGTGGTGAAATGGAAACATAATGGAATTACAACACTTAAACCTAGGTCCAGTAAGCTGAAAAAAAAAATGATCGACCAGGATTGTTTATTCCTCTGTGTAGTGAAGGCAAATTATCAAGCTTTGTTACAAATGGTGATCACAGATGAATTTCAAGTGGTATTGGAAAGTTATGTTAGTAATCATATCGTCTTCAAAGGAGTGGTTGCAATTAAATTGAATTCTAAGAATGAGATAAAGCCCATAAACCTATAATCACTGCACAGATTCTTGCTCATCATTTACAGTGGTACAAAACATGTTGCTGTTAAACATCAGAATAATGGAAGCGCCTTCTGTTGAACGATGGATCATGCTATATGCTGTGGCAATCAAATGGACATGTAGGATTGTTTACTGATTTTTATGCATGGATTCAAGAATGCCATTGATTATAAAGCAATTTTGGACAATAAGTGCTACTCATACTTTGACAACATTTTGGAACTTTGGCCATTTCATTTTTAACATGACAGTGCACATTCTTGATTTTTTTCAGTGATTCGAGGAAAGGATGGACTCCACACAAAGCTACGACCCAACCCCATTGAACACCTTTGAGGCGATTTGGAGTTCCAGTTGAGAGCCAGATCCAACCAGCCAAAAAACACCATATGGATGTTTATGAATTTGGAGGAGGAATGGAACCAAATTCCTGCAGATAAATGCCATAATGTAGTGGAAAATATTCCAAAAAAGTACAGTTGATCAGGGCTTACAGTAACAAGTAAAAATTTTGTCACTGGTCTGCATATGAAAGAAATAGGAAAGCAAAAAATAAACAAAATAATAAGTAAAGTAGAAAAGTAAAATGAGACTAAGAATAGTAAAAGTAACGAAAAGAGGAAAATAAATTAGAAAAACTTAAACTAAAGGAAAATTAAAAAAAAGAAGAAAGTTAAATAAAAGAAAAGTAAGTAGAAAGAGAATAAATGTAAGCAAAACTTACCAATAATATAAGGAAAACCTTGCTACGTTTCAAGAAATGCTGTTCTCTTTACCAAACAAAGTATCGATAAAGCAAGAATGTTCTGTATTTATACCCCCAGATCTGGGTTTTTGCCAGAGCAGTCTCACTGTTTTCCCCTGAACTTTTATCCTGGCTTTCCCCAACGTCTTCACAAATCTTGTATGATTCAGCCATAGAATTTGAGATGTTAATGTCCTGATTCCTCAGTTAAAAAGTTTTCCAAGATTAAAAAAAAAAGTCTACAAAAGCAAAAAGTAACATTCATATGAAGAACTTTTGCAGCATTCCAGTCAGGCGTACGATCCTTCTCCTAAGCATATTCTTCCAGAAGATTGAACATTTCACCCTTTTTGATAGTACGGTAATGCTCCCCTTTTCTCTTACAAACAGTTCTTCCTGTCTCACCCATATACACTTTTTCACAGAGTATGTGGTGAACAATTCCAGTTGATTCTTCCTCTGAAACTCAGTTTTTCACTCTTGCCTAGTGAATTACTTTAATAATGAATTACGTAAAGTCGTAGCAGACTTGTAGAAGGTTTTAATGACAACTCTCCTCAACAAATGCACGATCTCCTTCAAAACTCGTTCCACATGGGCAGAGCAGCAGTTTCTCTAGTTTGTTTCTGCTTCACAGGTTCTCCATCTCTACCATCAGATCATCTTCAAGCAATGAAATTGCTTGGGTAGCCATTCTCTACGAGTATCTTCTTGATTCTTCTTAACTCAACATCCTTTAACTTAACACTGCTACTGTGCATGAGGACCTAACAAATTAAAGCTTACACAACAGAAGCTTTATGGTAAGTTGGGTGAGGCTGGCAGTAGTGATGAGTGGCAGACCCATATCTTATTGACACCATACCATATCTAGAATATCACATCACTGTGAGTAGGTATCAAGTCGTTAATGGCTATGTAATCTAGTTTTTCTCATAATTACATGCAAATCCTTAAAATTCATAAAGCCGATTATTTATTTTGTGTGTATGCATTCCAAATTGAGTTTGAAGATTTTTTAAGTAATTAAATTTATGTAAACAGTTTAATAATTTGAGCACACTTTTTCATAACAGGCAAATTTTAAGATTAAAAGAGTATTATACCTAAATTCAGCTAAACTTTTTATTGATACATGTGAATTAATTTCTTCTGCACATTTTTATTTCATAGTGACTGTAAGTGCTTGAATCTCATAATT
>QLNU02015360.1:16662579-16688594 GCA_006491805.2 Dysdera silvatica
GGAAGATGGTTGCTATGTCAAGGGTGTGCTTCAAGGAAACAGCATCTATATGAATTAGAAAGTGTTACTAATATCAGATGTGTTGTTATTCTGTTTTGTTTTGAGTCAGAAACCGTTACTTTATGTTATATGTTTGTTTTTTAAAAATAAACTATTGTTTAACATTTTTCTGTTTGGTAGGAAATTAAATAGCAAGTTTTTTTTCCAGAAAATTGTTTTTTACATTGTTAATTGAAAGAAGTGGCATCAAAAGTAATACCTTATCCCAATCGCTCCTAATGTGGGATGGCTGTACCCTCAGGGAGTGTGAAGTGGAGTTTCATGGGGTATGACACAGAGTAGAGCTTGTGTACTCAAGTGATGAGTCATCATTCTTTTTTGTTGTTTCTGAACGTTTTGAATAAATTAGAATCTAATTGCTCAATTTATATTTGCATTTTATGCACTGTCTTAAAACTTATTTTTTAAGTTCACTTCATTCACCCAGTTCAAAATTTGCTTGCAGAAGTGAACTGTTTTCCAAAAATTGTTCTTACAATGACATTAGATGCAGAATGATATTTTTCAATGCTGAAGAGGAAAAAGGCTTGTTTGCTCGCTTGCTTTTATTTTAAAGAAACACCATGTCAGAAGATCATCTATCAGCACAAGCTATGTTGAGTACACCCTGATAGATAAAAAACAACTTCAGTGAAAAAGAATGTTAAAGTGTTTGCTTTCCGCAGAAGAGAGTAATATCTTATCTGTAAAATAAATAGAACATTTAATAGGTATGTAATTTTTTTTATATTTTTGTATGTTTTGTTAAAAATACAATTTAGTTTAAGATACAATTCATTTGCAGCATTCTCATATTTCCGACTTTACAAGCTGCCACTGATGTTGAGAGTATTTCAACTTCTTATTGTATGAAAGATATAATAAGAATAAAAAAAATTTCTTCATGACCTTTCTTTGTTAATGTTAGCATAATAGAATTATATACTCAAAGGGTGTTTACTCATATGCCTCAAGTGAAAGACGACTCTTTTAAGTAATGCTGTAAATCAGTGATTTCCAAACTATTAATATATGGTCTTTAGGAACTTTGAAACTACGATCAGATTATTTTTCTCATAAATAAAGGCATTCAATTTATTTATCAGCTAGAAATATACTTATTTTTATATTTTTATTTCCCAAATTAATGGTTTTCCCAGTGACAAAATTACAATAAGATTCTATAATTAAATTTTAAGTTCTTAAATATAGGAATAAATATTCACTAGTAAAAGATGAAAGTGCTTTTTTTATGATTTTAATCAAAAGTGACTTAATAGAAAGAAAAGATTTATAAAGGTTTTTTTTGTGTTATTTATTATTGAAATGTTCCCTTTTATGTAGTAGAAGTAAGCTAGTTTCTTGTATAAAATTCACGACGATACCATTCATGTACCATGAATTTTTTTTATAGTTTTGTTTTGTTTAGCAAAATACTTTTTTAATATTTGTATTCAATATGAAGCTTACATATTTTTGAAAACCATTTCCACTAATTTTTTAGAAAACCATTTCCACTAATTTTTTAGTTAACATTTTGTTTTAAAAAATAGGCCACATATGGTCGGTCCCGTTTAAATGAGTATTGACAATTATGGCAAATATTATTTGATTCTCCAGGAAAACAAATATGCAGCTATATATTTACTTAATGTGTGGGTACACTAGTTCAACTGCATACATAATAAGTATGAAATATCGAAAAGATTACTATGTACTCACAAAAGCAAATGTTATATGTACCTATGTATATTTTAATGAAATAAAAATTGTAGACTAGCATTCATTTGCTGAATTACTTAGATGGAAAGAAATCTGTCAAAGCTTCTGTATTGTACTTCATAGCATGGAAACCTTGAAAAATTTTCAATAAGGGGAGGGGGAGAACATTTGTAAAGAGAAATTTTCCTATATATACTTTTTTCTATGTTTGAGCACTGAATTTTATACTGAGAATGTCTAGTCTTTATTATCCAGGAACACACACACACACACACACACAGCCTATGAAGAGTATTCATTACTGCAGATATGCAATTATCTGTGACCTCATTGAGTGGGGCCGACTGTATATATTTTTCTATAATAAAATTACCATTGAATAAGGTTTTTAGAAAATTTAATCATATACCAGCTATTTTATTAAGGATATGTGATGGTAAATGAATTTAAAAATGAATAAACTTTTTGCATAAATTATTTTTGTTTGCTTTATAATATTTTTAAAATTCCATCATTAATACAAATTTATGGCATTTTTCGTTCTTTAAAATTCATTATAGTATAAATATAAATTTAAAACATTGTAACATGAGAAATAATAAAGGAAAATATTTGATGTTAAAATTAACATATTATAATTTTTTAATTCCAAGTTTTTATATTGTTCTTTCATTATGATAATAAACCTTTAAGGATTTTAATATCCTGGTTTAACATCTTGCATTGTAGGTTTGAAAAGATTATTTAAGAGAAAACCAATGACTTTTCCTGTGATTTTCAAATTATAATATATTTACAAACAACCGAATTTTATCCAGGATTCAAACTTAAGTTTATTGGTATGTGGAACTGTAGGTTAAATCATAATAACCGTAAAAGTAGCAAAAAGTAATAAAATACAAACGTCATTTATCTTTTCCATAAATTAAACTCAGGACTGGAAATTGGGAGAAACTTTCTATATCTCTTGGGCATAATTAGCGTTATAAGGTAACTCTCATGTGAATTATTAAGATGGAATATGTTTTGCGGTTTAAAAGTGTAGGCTTTAATACTAGTTATATTCAGACACATAATTCATCAATTATAGAGACTTCAATATTCTTAGATGAGTTTAAGCACAAGAAACTCACTAAATAAGTCAAATGTGCATATACACACAAACACACACACACTGTTATTTGAATGTGTCTCAGCAGATTCCATATAATTGCAAATTATCTCTCATAGACACTATAAGAAATTTGATAATGTAAGCATTTGCTTTTAAATAATTCGTTAGTGAGATGTCTTTGGGTAGGAAATGTATGCTTTTTATTTTATTATTAGTGTAAAAAGTAGTGTCAGGCTATATAATAATAATGTTTATAAATCTTTGTTAATTAATTAATATCTGAAGTTTAAAACATTTAAAGTAAACTACATAATGTAATTTTTAATAGTTCTTTTACAGAATGTTACCATAAATATGTGTTTTGCATGTATAAAGGCATTATATTTGTATTGATTTCATGTTAAAATTTGAAATAATAAACTTGATGACTATATTTATATTGAAAGATCTTTTATTATGTATTTAAATATCATAAAATTTAAAAGTAAAATTTATCTGAAATTTTTTCAAAAATATATATTATAACATGAATTTTTTCAGCCCCCACACACACCGCAATTGCTTTTTTATATTTGAATAAAATAAATGAAACCTACAAGTTGAGGTATTTTTTTAATTCCTTAACTATTTATATGTAATGGTCAGGAATGCATTTAAATATGTTAAAGACCTTATAGGTAGTAGATTATTAATATTCAACAACAATATGCATTGATATTGAAATTTGTTAGAGACCTTAAAAAGTTTTTTATGAGTTATGAAATGTCTTGGCTTCTTAGTATCAAATTTAATTGGCATTCCAGGTACAGAGAGAAAACTTGAAAGCAGTCATTATTTGTGGTTTTATTAAATGATAGTCACTGAGATTAAAAATTACAATAAGACAGTAAAAAACAAAAAAATTTCCCTTGTTAAAAATGAATGAGAAAGGTAAGGTTTGTTTCAGAGCTGATGTAGCTAAGTTTTTTTTTAGATGCTCTAATTTTTTAAGCATAATTCTCTCTTTTAGAGTGTAATCATTAAATTTGAGAGGCTGTATTTAATCTTATTTGTTAATAAAAACAGTGGCACTTTCTTTTAATAACTGTATTTATAATAAAAACTAATTTTTGAATACATAGATAAAAGCACTATTCCTGCACTTAAGATGTATTAATAATTCATTTTATATGCATGCTAATAAATCTTTAATAACTAATTATTAGACTGGTTTTTGATTGTATGTAATCAGCGAAGGATAGAAGTTCTCAAACTTTTTTGGACTGTGGACACCCTAGCTTGCATTTATAAATTTAAGAACATTACAAGGCCAGCGATTCACGAACCCAGTTTGAGAAACGTGTGTATTTTGTATATTATATTTTAAGTGTAGGTGGGACAGAAATTCAAATTAAATCTCTTATCTCACTTGATATGGATTATCATTCATATGTGTATTTTTGCCTAAAGAAGGATGTCGCTTGATACAATTGATCTTGTAACATTATTGTTCGTGTTTTGCCTAGAATTTAACGGAAATATATATATATATATATATATATATGCAGCTAAAAGAAGGTATTTCATATTCTGTTTTCCTTACCTTTGAAAGCTTAGTTCCTGAGAGAGATTGTTATGTACAGAAGAATGTAGTTAATTGTCTTTTCTGTATTGACAGATGTAATTATATCCCTGCATGGGGAAAATTAGTTGCTCATGAAATGTTTGTTATTGTGGAAATGTAACTTTTTCTTCTTTAGGCCAAACTATGTTTGTTATTTTATTAGTCATCCTTTTATAATCACTGCATGTTATGCATTTAAAAGCCATTTAGTTCAAAGGTTTTGTACATAAACTTACTTTAGGACATTGATTTCTTAAAGGTCATTCTCTATGAACTTTCATGATTGTACTTTGCTTAAACTTTTGACTCACATGTAAGCATACTTTCACCACCTATAGCATTAGCTAAAGTTTTGTAGTTTTACCAGCATTATTTTTATTTTTTTTGTGAAATTTATAGCTAATTGGTTTATTCATCTGTTTTAAGAGATTAATTTGAAATAATTACACTTATAAGTGATTTGCGAACGTAATCCGATGTATCAAGGTTTTTCCTCAATATATGTTGTAAACTGCATACCTAACACTTCTTATATACTTATAAGTGCCATAAAGCCAGTTTATTTTTTGAAATATATTTCTATACAGCAAATTCTATGATACCTGCGTATCTAGGCCTAAAATAGTTAAGATTATTACAAGTAGCTTTAATTTGCTATGCCTTAAAAATTATAATATGAGAAAGTTGTGCAATATATAGTACTACAGGTTTAAGGTGTTTTATTGTATTACTGAAATGGAATGCTGTTTTTTTCCGTATGATTTAGTTTGGTTGTACATTGTGGTTAAGGTATTTTTTTTACCATCACTGTTTCTAACGGGCCATTCAAGTATTACGTAGGCACATTTCTGGCCATTTTATTCTCCCCTCCCCCTTATAAGAAAAAATAAGTAAATGTCTGCCCCCTCGATACTGATTTAAGATTTTAGTTACATAATTTTATGGTGTAAGTTTTTGAAATAAGAATGCAACGTGTGATGCAAATTATAATACTTATTTACATTTTTATTGTAATATTGAGCACTTATTAGTAAGTTTGTTATAATATTAAATGCTTATTTATAGAGTGGTCACAAATTGTCACATTTAAAAAAGTTTTAATAACTATTATGGTAGCCATATGCCATCATCATCATCAGAACCATACATCAATTATTAACAGTGTATAAAAACTTTTTTAACTGTAATCATTGTAGGGAGTAATTACAACAAATACTTTTGTTGTAATTACTCTCTATACATTTATTGGAAATAATACATTCATCACAATTAAAAAATGTCAGAGAGGCTATGGGAAGCCTAGAAAGGGGGCCCCCGGCAGTTGCGGTTATTGGCGAGATTTAAAGGAAGTTGCATGAAGCCAATTCACCAAAACCCAAAGTTACTGTAAATTTCTTCTTTATTTACTGAATGAGGTAAAAACCAGTTTCTTAATGAGTATATACTGTAAATTAATGTGGTTCAGTGAATTAGCTTCACCCAACTTCCCTTAAATCTCGCCACATACTGTCATTGGCCCCTGAGCGAAAAAAGGTGGAGAGCCACAGGTTTAAATAATTAAATACAGTGAAACCCCTCTTAACGGATACCTCAGATGTGGTCATCTTGTGTTTATGGTCAAATAAAAATTTCCCAGAAGAAACTGATACACAGTAATGTATTTCAAACCCCTTCATAGCAGTTACCCTTAGATGCAGATACTATTTTCATGATTCATTCCATTAGAGTAGAAGCCCTATACAGACAATATACTCTTGAACTTCGGCTTTCACTAGAGGCATTTCTCACAACAAGAAACTAAGGATAAACAGGATAAGAGCTAAGAAGAATCCCCCCCTTCCCAGGGCCATTTCTGACAAGAGTGCAGAAGGTGTCCCCTTATCTAGGTTGCCAAACCAAAGGGTAGCCACAGACCCATTTATTATATTATACTGTCTTTGATTTTTGAATCAAAGATAATATCAAGTATATTTGTTTTATTTTATGAAAAAGAATATTTCTTTTTTGCATGGAAGCTATTTAAAACTATAAATATATAGATATGAAAGTAGACACATATAAAAGTTTTAATTAAATAATGTTAAATTAATAGGGACTGTGAAACTGTTTATACACCTGGGCGGCCAACGATCCAGGAATGGTCCTGTTCCCTCCCATTAACAGAGAGTTGCAATTAAGTTGGAGTTGCTGGTTCAAATTACTAATCTTAATAAAAACTTCAATAATAAATCGTATAGAGATACACTGCACAAAACTAATAAACAGTTATCAACATAAAACTATCACAGTTCAAATTTGTTATCGTTTATTCGACTGGCATGCATGTCCTGTAAGCATAATGACCCAAAAGTGGCAGATTTAATCTTTAAGATTTAAAATTAAAAATACATTTTGAAAGAGTAATACCCACCAAACAGCTACTGATCGATTTTTTTCCAATGTAAATAAATTTTAATATTTAACATTGTTGTAAATTTACTTATTATATTCAACAAATGCTGACATTTGTAATCTTAGATCAAGAATACACAAGTTTTGAAATGAAGTACAGTAAAACCTTGATTATCCGTCAAACAAGGGAATAGATCCTCGACGGATAACTGAAAAGACGGTTAAGCGAGGAAATGGAAATTTATAGTATAATATAGTATGATTTTATTAAAATTATACAATTAAAAAAAAATACGTTGTGAAATTTGCTGAAGGCACAAACGAAGTTTATTTGAAGTAAGAAAACTTGCATTTACTGAAACATGAATATAAAACATTACATACCTGTGTGTAAACTTATTGTTGCTGGTTGAAAAACGCAAGTTCTTGTTTTTCTTGTTTAAGCACACTGCGTGCTTTTTTTGGTTGCCATGTCCTGTACTCTTCAAAGCAGTAATAGCTAAATAGCATTTGCTTCAGTTTGTTGTTCAAACCAGGTAAAATGCACTTAGAAAGCATACATTCTGCTTCAGCATGGGTTATGGTTTTTGCAGGTTCTCCAGCCTCCTGTGCACTTCATCGTTTTCTTTTGGATCATTAGGGGTTTAACACTTGCTGATTGAGCTCGTCGTCACTTAGGAACTCGAAACCTGCTTCAAGTTTATCAATGTCCATCCCTTCACCAACGTCATTAATTTCAATGTTTTCTCCTGCGGGTAGAGCCTCACAAGTGTGTAAAATTGTCTCATTGTCGATGTTAACGGAGTGGCCCTAACTTGAATTTGACGCCGATGGTTAGGCGAGAAAGACGGTAAATCGGGAGACGGATAATCGAGGTTCCACTGTATTTAAATGACTGAAATGTAAAATTTCAACTGCTTCAAAATGACACCCCCCCCCTTTTTACGGACAAAATTTTCTGCCAGGCGAGTGTCTGCTAATAAGGAGTTTCATTTAATTTAACTTTGATTATGTATATTTTATATTTCCTTCTCCCAGTGTATTGTACATTCAAGTATTGCAAATCTGTCAGAGCGGTTGTCACTTTGTGACTATATGCTAGTTTTATTATTGTCTTAAACATGAACATGGTTCAGACCCCTCCCCAATGTGAAAAAAAGTAAGTAAACCTCAACTTCTCTCCCCTCCCAAAAGATGTTTATATAATACTTGAATGGTCCCAAAAGTAATTTCTTTTATACCGGTTGTTTAATGTTTGTCTATGAAACTGATAATCTTTATATGTATCTATATCATAGTAAATCTTCAAGTTAAAAAATTCAGTTATGCCTATGCTTTCATTTTCAGCCTAAAACATTCGGGTGGGGGTTGATGATAGTCATAACCCCTCCATTACGATTCAATTTTATATACATATACATATAAATGTATGGAATTGTAGCTCTGTAACCATAATGAACTTTCTGTGTGCGCTAATGCTGCCATATATTGTGTACATGTAACAGTCAATGGTATTGCCAAAATATTCTCAATTATAAACCTCTTTTCACTTGTGTAATATATTTCATACTTTCTAAAATCAGTTCATAAACACCAGTATGTATTCTTTAATCATGATACATATCAAACTTTCATACATTTAGGTTGGAAAAATAATTCTGTCTTTATTTGATTTTTGTGTCATTTCTTATGATATTTGCATTCCATTACTGTGTTTATAAAATTTTTTTTTCTAATTCTTTACAATGTGAATTTTTGTTTTGCTGTATAATTATAAATTCTAAAGAGATTATAAAGCTGGTATACTTACTGGTATAGTATTGTAATATATTTTTGTACTCTAACAAAAGAAAATCTGTATGAATATCTCTATTAGAATAAAATCCTTCCTTATATTTCTGTCTACAGGTTACAATATTAATTTATATTACACAGTTTTGTATTTTATTATATTTTAAATATGTTACCATGCTTGCAAATAAAGTAGATTTGCGTTTTTATGAACCTCCAGTTTACGAACTGCACATCTTTAAACTACTGCACACATAGGCCCCGAAAACAATCTCCCATAGAACCAATGTTATTTTCCATTTATGTACGTTTTTTCTGGTTCAGAGCAGTTTGTGAAGTTGAGAGTCCACTGTAGTTTGCATTGTTTTTGGCTTATTTTTTTAATAATCTGATGTCTCGTTAAATTAGACAACATTTGACTGAAGTACTTGAGGTTTCTTGTTGAATATACTTTATAATATTTTTAAACTCAAGATGTATTATATTGTAACATTTATTATATCCTGCTTTTAATTTTCTTCAAAATGTCCAATATCATAAATAAGAAAAAGGTTCTGTCATAAAATTCAGGAATAAACTTTCCATGACTGATGTCACCACCAACTTATATGTGTTATGCATTAGATTGTTGTTTGTTTCTAACTAACTTCAGCTCTTTTAGTCAGATCTAATTTATTTGGATTAAACAGATGTATTTGGTAATATTATTTAAAATTTTAGCATAATTTTTTATTTGATTATAAGTCATATTTTGCTCTTTTGATTCCCAAGGGGGTCAGTAGAAAGTTGTTAATTTAAGTTTTGAGATTAGAATTAACACCCTGTTTTTTTTTTTTATTTTATTATTATTTAGAGCAGATAAATAATGCAGGGTTCTCACATACCTGAAATTGTCAGGGAATTCAAAATTATTGCTAAAAATCAAGTGAAAGGGGTATTTTGTGGTTAAACTTTTATTAACACATTTTGAATATCTAAATCTCCTGTGAATGTGAAGCTGTTTCTCCATAGTCAGTCAGGGAATTTTGCCTGAAAAGTCAGAAAAAACCTGGAAAGGTGGAATTTTTTTCTGCAATATGAATTGGAACCCTGATAATGTAACTAATAAAATATTTAAATAAATAATGCCCCTTAATGATATTTTTATCTCTTATATATTTACAAAAGATTGCCTAATGGACATTGGTGATATTCACACAAGAAAAAGCTCACATTTTCAGTTAGAATAAGCATTAATGTATATTTTATATTCTCATTGAGTGTTTCTGTAAATTTATATTAATTAAAATAATTTAAAGTATTTGCTGATGTTTTTTTCTTTCTTTTTAAGCTTAGTTGTTATTTTTGTATGGGGGAAAAAGTGTGTAGAGTAGGAAAGAGGGCAAAAATTTTTAATATAAAAATGACAGTGTTGCTAATGTCAAAACTACTTAAAACACTGAAAAAAATTTTTTAAAGTTGTCTGTGTTTAATTTACTATACCTTAATTTACACAGCAATCTAGATTTTATACTTTATAATCTCTTTGGTAATAACATTCCATATGATGACTCTATCAGACAATGCAACTCTTTTTTTATACCATCACTATTAATTATAATATGAAAAAGTTGTTATAGTGCTGCAGATTTAATATGTTTTGTTGTATTACTGAAATGGAATGCTGGTCTTTCATATGATTTAGTTTAGTTCTACATTGTGTTTAGGTTTTTTTACTACCACCGTTTCCAGGCGTAATTTCTTTTATACCGATTGTTTAATATTTTTCTGTGAAACTTATGCATTGTTTGTATGTATATAAGAGTAAATCAGCAGTTTAAAAACTGTACGTATATCTATGCATTCGTTTTTAACCTGCCATACATTGGCGTATGTAGGAGAGGGGGTTGATGGAAGTCATAACCCTGATCCAGTTTTACAGTAAAATTTCATCATTGGTATAATGTATAAGAAAAAATTTCACAACGTTTCGAGGACTGTTGTTTCCTTTATCAAGCTCTTCACTTGATAAAGGGAATAGTAGTTCTCAATGCTCTCTTTGTTCATATTTGAAGGTTGTAAGATATTATCATTCTTCACAGGGATAAAACAATTTCCAAATGTTGAAATAAATAGTTAAAAATATTACCCATCTGTAATTCCCTATGAAAACCATAAAAAACATGCTCAGTGGCTGTTGACCAATGTTTAACAACTGTGTGATCCTTATGAAGGGTATTTTACATATAAAGAATTTCTCAAAATTATATTGGATACTTATTTCATTAGTAAAATGAAAGAAGAATTAAGTCAGGTAAGCAAAACATATGCATATAAAACTTCCTTTCTTCTGGAAATTCGGGAAGAGAAATTAAAGGTGTATAAGGTTAGTTTCTTTCCACAGAAAACCATGTTTACGTTTATAGGTTGTGGTTATATAAGCTTAATAAATCTTATTGCCAAAAGTATCAAATTTTTATGTCAACCATTCTTAATTGCATCCTTCTTCTACTCACTTATTTTCAGCATTGGTTGAAGATTTAAAATAAAACTATAATGAGAAAATCAAATTCATAATTATTAGTCTCTCATGGTACATAATTACGTTATTTTCAACTATCATATGCTTGTTTTTTTTTCAATGTCCAATTTTTAAATCTTTTTAACTCATTTTGACCGTATATATGAAGTCAAGAACATTGGGTGGAAACATAGTGTAAGCTGGTAAGTTGACTATTCCTGAATGTAATATGAAAATTTCATAAGTTTAATGACATTGCTCCATTCACTAGCATAGAATGACATGTGCTATCCTTGCACCATAAAAATTCAACTTCATTCAAATTCACGAACTAAGTAGTGAGTTTATTTAGGAAAAATATAACGAAAAGATGTTACATTTTACAAATAATTTTTAGCAAATCTTAAAGAATTGCGAATGATCTAAAATTTCTCAGAAACTTTCTTTTAGGAAGGGAAAAAGACCCAACTTATTTCACTATAATATGATATTAAACATTTCCTAACATTGCAAATGATTTTCATGTCACTGATATGAACATGCAAATCATTGTCCATATCATGTCCAAAGTTTAAAACTAGTTATATATTTATCAATGGTGCAGCATTAATCCAAAATGTGGGCTATCTCCCTCACCCCTCCCCTCCCCACATGATATTTAAAAAAAGAATCAAGGTTTATTTACCAATTATAAAAAACTTGAAGTAGCCTTTTTTGTATATAATATTACTTATAATTATGATTATTTAATTATATGTATTAAAATAAAAATGTTTTAAAATTTTAACACTTAATTTTTGAATACTTCATTTGTACATGTGCTCCACTCTTCTTTTGTTCTGTGTGAATTTAATAAGCATTACGTTTTCATAAAAACTTCCTTCAGAATATTTTTTCATATTTAAAAGAATATTCTTCACTACTGACAAAACAGCCAAGCATGTTTGTCCTTGTATGGCTCTAAGGTATGTCTTAATTCTTTTTAATGCAGAAAAACTTCTTTTGACAGTTGCAGTCGTTGAGGGAGAAATTATTAATAATAATTCTGCTAATATGTACACCTTGCTAAATATCCAATTTATCAAACTTTGTAACAAGTATCTATTTACTGATTATATATATATATATATACACACACACACACACAACACACACTATATATACACAACCATTATCTATCCACTGCTGGATGAAGGTCTCTCCAAATGCTTTCCACACAAGTCTATCCTGAGCAATTCGCTTCCACGTCACCCCAACCTGTTTTCTTATTTCATCCACCCATCTAGTTTGAGGACGTTTTCTAGGTCTTCGGTGGTCTCTTGGAATCCAGTTCAGAATTTCTGTTGTCCATCGTTGATCAGTTCTTCTTGCAATATGCCCAGCCCATCGCCATTTCAGCCCTTTTACTTTAACAATGATGTCCTCTACTCTAGTTTGCTCTCTCACCCAAGTGTTTCTTTTTCGATCTCTCCTAGTTATTCCAAGCATGCACCTCTCCATGCTCCTTTGCGTTGTCTGTAACTTTCGTATTGCTCCAACTGTTAGACTCCATGTCTCTGATCCATAAGAGAGGACTGGCAATACACACTGGTTGAAGACCTTTCTTTTTAGACACAAAGGCAATTTCCCCTTCAGGATAAAACTGTTTCTTCCAAATGCACTCCAGCCAAGTTTAATACGTCTGTTGAGTTCTTTCATAATGTTGCCATCCATTGAAATCAGCTGGCCAAGGTAAATATATGAATCAGCAATTTCTAGCTCAATGTTGTCAACTTGTATTTTTGTTTCCTCTACAAAATTATTGAACATTAAAAGCGTTCACAAAATTTATGAAAATGGTTTGAATGCAGCAAAGCTACGAATTTAAGATAATATTTAGATTCAAACCCAGGTTGTCAACGATTTTAATCATGTAATTTTAATCAATGATTTAAATCATGTAGTTTAAAGAAAAAAGTATATAATTAAAATAAAAAAAAATGTATTACCTTTTTTAAAATCAAGTCTTTACATTGAATTTTTTAATTTATTTCTTAAAGTGAGTTTAAACTAATTTTTGAAATAAATCGATATTTTAAATCTGATTTAATAAAAGACAATGGTTTAAATTGATTTTTCAATGCTTTGGAAAAATAATAATGACTTTCTTTTTATTGTTTTGTAAAACACACTACAAGCAAAAACCAATTTTTCTGATGATTTCACTACAGTTGTTTACAGCATGGTCAACTATTTCTGAAGGTCAAAGTAGTATGTGTTTGTCAGGTATTTCCTCAATCTGACATAAACATATTCAAATCACCGAATATTTTCAGAACCATGATTTTACCCAGACCAGATACAATGAACTAATTGGCACGGGGTCGAATCTATCAACAAAAGTATGTTAGAACTCTATGTATAATTGTTGGAGTTATATTAAAAATTAGCCAATTTTCATTAAGATAGTTAAAGAAAATGGATTGATGCAAAAACGCATGAAAGATCCTATAAAGAGGAATGTTGAAAATCTTCAACTTCAATTGAAACCGATGTTTGTTGCTTTAGATAAAGTTAAAAAAAAAATAGTTGCTGTATTTTTAAAGTGGTAGAAGTTTGGAAAGATCTAGAGAACAGTATAAAAGACCTTGCTTTTGACACTTCTTTGTACATTAAGACATTTAAAATATGCTATGAGCAAGCTTCGTCTCGAGCTCACTATTTGGAATATTTATTATCACCAAATTTTAAAGCAGAACACTTCTTAAGGAGTGAGTAGGAGCAAACAATGGATTTGTTAAGAGAAATACAAGTGTACCTCATTACTAGATATATCGTTCTTACATTTATTGTCCATGTACCACCTCTCAGTTGTGCTTTATTTGAAGAAGAGACTGTGAAATCGATTTCCACTCTTCAGTGGTGTAAATCTCTGACCCTTATAAAAGAATATGTTGGCCAAAAGGAACTTGATGGTATTGACAAACTATGCACAGCATTCACAACTGCAGCACCTGCACGATTACTCCAATATTAAATTCTGCTGGATCCCTGCTCACATTGGTATCAAAGGGAATGAGGCTGCTGATGCAGCTGCGAAGGCAACGAACTCACCACTTGCTTCTAGCCAACTTCTTCCTTTCTCTGACCTGAAACCAATTATCAAGACCTGTGTGAATCAAAGGTGGCAAGAAGAATGGGATCATCAAACCAATAACAAATTGAATAATATTAAACATACAATTGGTAACTGGCCCTCCTCATACCGTAAAAATCGGAAAGAGGAGGTTCTCCTTGCTAGACTTCGCATTGGGCATTCCCATCTCACCCATAGACATCTGTTGGAAGGAAAACCAGCACCAATTTGCCAAGTGTGCAATGAACCCATGAGTGTTTTACACATTTTAACTCAATGCCCCTATTATAGACTTGCCCGCACTCTTACTTTTAACTCTTCATCACTGTCTGACATTTTAAATGACCATGCTGACCATACGCACGTTTTAAAATTTTTAAAAAGTACTGGTTTTTACTACAGTTTTTGATTTTACCATGTTTGGCGCAGTATAGCCCAGATGCTCTTGCGCCATAAAAAAGCCAAACAAACTATGTACAGCTAAGGGAACATCTGCTGGAGTTGAAAGGATGTTCTCCATATTTGAACTTGTACAAAGCAAGTTACAAAATCAATTAGAAGTTGAGAAGGCAGCAAAATTGGCACTTTTATTTAAATCCTTAAATGTTGGTTTTTAATAATATCATAATTGAGATCTCTAATGTATATTGCAGTCTCGATAAACAAGAAATCAAGACGTTGAATATTTGTTTTTTATATTATTAAATACGTTATTTAGATATTCACTTAAAGCTTAAGAAGAGTAAATTGAATGTTAAAATCTTACATAAATGAAGCTGAAAGAAAAACTTGATTTATTTCTGATGTATACAATCTTAATCAAAATCTTCAATTTAGATAAAAAAAAATCCAATTTTTTCAATCTGCTCAAACTTAACTTTTGTGTAAGCCATTAGAAGGCCCAGAATTTTATTAAAAATATGTAGGTATTTGGAACGATTGTCATCATTATTCCATCATCTTAGTCTTAGTTCATTTTCTTTATCATGACTTCCGAGCTTTTAGTGACTGTAGCCAATACAGTGATTATCGCCAATAAGGCATAAAATTTAACTTTCAGTAACTCGTCGAATATTCCACTTAGAAATATGAAAATTATTTTATTTGACTAAGTATATCTAGAAAATAATTTTTCTAATTGGAAGTTTCAGCAAGGGGCCACTAAAAAGTAAATTTTATATATATATATAACTTATTAGTAGAATAAATGCTATGGTTCAGGGTTATACACAGATTGAAAACTATAATTGGAAGTGTGCTTCTAAAACTAACAGTTAAACAGATAATCGCTGTAACATCTCTTTCATAACACCAAATATTTGTTGCCAGAGTCCACGTTTTTTCATTGGATGCCTTTCGCAAAAAGAAAAAAAAAAAAAGCAACCCTGTCCATGAGCCTTTGCGTTGTTACTATGGCAACGTCATTTCTGTCCAGTAGCGCGAAAGGGGGAAAAGCTACCAGAAATGGTTTGGATAGCTTTGGTACTTTTTTTTCAATGGATCGCACAAGGTACATTTTTGCTTTTTTGGCAATAGAACCACTGACACCTGCTGTCGATTGACTTTGATTCACTTATTTGTATTTCATATTGGTTTTTATTTATCAACTTTTATTTGTTGTTGTTTTTAATTTGTCACATAATCGCTGGTGTTTGCCCTTTGCACTCTGTGGGCTTCGGAGATAGCCTGGATAAAATGCTACTAATATATATATAAAAATGAAGAATCGATAAATTTAGATCATAGCTGGTCTGAATTAGAAAGAAGAATTGGACCTGCAATGTACAAACATTGATTGACGTTTTTAGGTGAACTCTCCAGACAGAAAGTGCTTTCAAATAGAGTTGAAGCCATTTCTGAAGGCTTAAGATCTTTTAAAAAATGTTTGGTTTTCCCAATGAACTATAGTGACTGCCATAAGTATTCGTCCACCTGCAGTGTGTTCTATTTAAGAAACTGCTGTATAATAATTATTAGATGTAGAGATATGGGACAAATGTCACCACAATTAATATAAATTTTTGTATTTACTTCATAAAAAAGAAAAAAATACACATGCACTGCAAATAACAATAAAAAATGAACAAACTTACACATAGCTCATAAGTTCAAAAATATCCATACTAATTGTTTTGGTCAGAAAATTCATAAATAATAATTCATTCTCTAACATTGGTTGGCCCATAAGTTCTGGCAGTTTTTTTTTTTAAGTTTCGAGTGAAGGTAGCGCTCTATGGTACTGTGGGAGCATTCCATTATCTCTGTCAATTCCCTTGTCATTTGGCGTGAACCTTCGTGAATAAGCTGATTCAGTCGCTCCTCATTAAACCGAATGGAGCGTCCGATGCAATGCATGTCTGTGAGGTCGAAATTGCCATCTTTGAGTCGCTTAAACCAATTTTGAGCCATCCTAAGAGGCATCGCTTCTTCGCCATACACTTCACAAATCTCTCAAGCAGCTTCGGTGGCTTTGGCACCTCGATTAAACGCAAAAAGCAGAAGGTGTTGAAAATGCTCTTTTTTGTCGACTTGACACTCCATTTTAATAACCTGAAAAGAACAAAAATTATATCAGCATAAAAAACTAAATACACTATTTTGTAGAGCACATAATTCTCTATTGAATAACATAAAACTCATTGCCAAAACATTTTATTTTTCACGCAAGATTTTCACTTAAAAAAGAACGCCAGGACTTACTGGCCAACCCAATATTTCGTTGGGTTCCCTTTGGCTTTAATCACAGCTTTCATGCGTTTTGGCAACGAATCCACTAAGTTTTTGGTGACATCCGTTGAAATGGATGCCCATTCCTCGAGAAGGGCAATTTTTAAATCATTCTTATTTGATATGCGTCGTTTTCTCATCCGCGAGTCCAGAATGCTCCATAGATGTTCTATAGCGTTAATGTCAGGTGATTGTGGAGGGGTATTTAGCTGTTTGGGAGTATTGTAAAGGAGCCACAGCTTTGTATTATACGCAGTATGTTTCGGGTCGTTATCTTGCTGAAAGATAAAGTTATTTTGAAGACCCGTTTGAGCAGGACTAGGACCCAAATTTTCCTTCAGAATGTTAATATACATTCTGTGGTCCATGATTCCGTCGATAATGTGCAATTTTCCCACTCCCTCTGCACTCATACAGCCCCAAACTTGCACACTTCCACCTCCGTGTTTGACTGTTGGACACAGGTTCGCCGGTTGAAGCTCGGTGTTCTTTTTACGCCATACAATTTGCCTGCTAGCTGATCCAAATATATTAAATTTGCTCTCATCCGAGAATGTAACTCTATTCCAAAAGTCAGGACCTTTATCAACATGTTTTTTTGCGAATTGCAAAAGCTTCTTTCTGTTTACCTTTCGCACGAAAAACTTTTTACGAGCTACACGTCCATTGTACCCTGCATTTTTGAAAACGCGGCGCACCGTGCTTTCTTAGAGTGATACACCTTGATTCAGCAGCTCTTTTCTTATCTTTGGAGCACTTAATTTTGGATTTTTCTTAATTAATCTAACAATTAAACGTTTGTGCTTTTCAGTCAGTTTTTGTGGATTTCCACTTCGCGGCATATTTTGAATCGTATTTCTTTGACAATGACGGTCAATTATGGACTGGACTATAGAACGAGGTCTGCCGACGAGCTATGCAATCTCTCGTAAAGATTTACACTGGTTATGGAGCCTCATTACAAGCTTTCATTCCGCTACACTTGTTTCTTTATTTCTACGACTCATTTTCGCATACTTTCTGCAGAAATGATAGTAAACGGGTTTATTGTTCATTGGCTTTTAAATGAAATCGGTGCATTTCCCGCAGATTGCTTCGGGTGCACAAACAACATTGCAGTTCTATCATTTTAGGACAGACTTTTGCATGTACGAATGCTTTTGACACGTGAACTGTGAATAATTTTGATGCTAATTTATTGTAATTTGCAGTATTATATACATAGTTTTAAGTTTTTTAGTTGAAAATAAATTATATTTTCATGGCAATCATGATGGCGTTTGTCCTGTCTCTACGTACATCTAATAGTTATTATACAGCAGCTTCTTAAATAGAACACACTGCAGGTGTACGAATACTTATGGCATTCACTGTATATATAAATAGAACACTTGTAAATTTCATCCCTAGAAAGAAATCTTAAATGTTCCTTATAATGAATAATTACTGCAATTAAATACATCTAATCGCAGTTCTCAAATATAGATGGAAGCACCTGTTCATTACTCCTTTTGGATATCTGGTATTGCTTAGTTTATAAGATGTGGCAATACTTTCAAAACTGCCTTCAACTGATCATGTGCTATCTTTTTAGTTACGAGTTTGAATTTAATTTCTACATTACTGCTATTACAAGGTAATTTAACCACTTCCTATTTTATTATTAATAAAATATGCTTGCAAAAAATGTCTAAAAATGAAAAGTTTCTGACACTGAATAAATTCATCTATATTTTTTTTACATTTGTGGTATTACTTGAACTGAGTTTGTTGAATTACTACTTGTAAGTTATTCAACATTGTTACTTTGATGTGAGATGTATCGACGACTTTCTATTTTCTGTCTCTTTCAAACAAAAAATTTGTTTAAATCTCTGCCACATGGATGGTTATAAACAAACAGGTCTTCCTGTATAATGTCTGCATTGAATGGGGAATGTTGGATCCTTAAAATATCGTTTAACCCATGATTATTGGCTCATAACGCCAATGAATATTTGTACATTGCAGGTCCAATTCTTCTTTCTAATTCAGACCAGCTATGATCTGTCTAAATTTATCAACTCTTCATTTATATATTAAATGGAGTGTTATAAATGCTGTGTTTTATAACAACTCCATTTGCATCATTTAAAATGGGTACATATTGGGCATTGGTTAATGGTATTGAGATGGGATTTAAATACTTAGTACTATAAAAGTACTATTGTTTAATTTGTTCTGAGTACATTTTGTAAAATATTTTTTAATTGTTTTCAAACCTACATATATATATATATGTGATTGCTTGAGCAGGTAGTTTTTCCTGATTTCATTGGCTATTTAAAACTGTACATTACTGTAGTTGTCTTTAAGTATACTTTACACAGTTGTATAAATTTTATTAGCAATTGCTAAATACAAGAGTTTATTTTAATAAATTATGAATAAACAGAACTAAGAACTTAAGATATGGCAGGATAGTTTCTGACTTGAAAGTGTAAAAAAATAAATATGTGTATATGAACAAAAATACATATACATTTCTTTATTTCGTGTTTCTATTTACTGTGAAATAATAAAATAAGTACCATAAGTATAATTTAGTATGCACAATGTTCTGTAGTTAAAAAAATATTGTTTTATTATTTTATATACTGTAATATTTTTATTACAACGTATAATTAATATTTGAAGTCGAGTTCATTATTCCTGATACAAAATTGCCACAGTTGTCTCCAAAAGCTTTGGTGTTTTATTTCTTCTTGTATTTATATTTGACCAATGTTTAAACTTTTATATGTAAAATTACAGTCTATTTAAAGCAATGGTTCTAAACCTTTTGCAAACAGGGGACCTCTCAAATTGTTGTTAAATGTTTGCTTGCCTATCCATTATCAAAGAAAAAATAATTGACAATATAACATATGATCTATTTATACTAGTTACATATTTTTAAGACAAAATACAAAAAAATGCCTAACATGCATAATGGTGTAATAACTATGGGCATTGGGTCATTGTGGTAACACTATTTTCTAATTTGCCACCTATATGTTTTGTATACCTGACATTTTGCAATTTAACATGACCACAACTGTGTTAAAAATAATACATTATTTTCAGCAGAGCTTATTTTATAAAAAAAAAAATCGTTATGTAACTTTCATGAAATTAATCCTTATTACTCATCAGTTTTTTTTATGTAACTTTCATGAAATTAATCCTTATTACTCATCAGTGTTTTTTTATGTAACTTTCATGAAATTAATCTTTATTACTCATCAGTGTTTTTTTATGTAACTTTCATGAAATTAATCCTTATTACTCATGAGTCTTTCATGTCCCTTGCATGCTTGTCATCGATTTCAGGTTGAGGCCACTATCTCATAACAAAGAAATGCACTGTAAAGTTATAAACATTTTGTTCTGTTTTATCCATCGAAATTAAATTTGTCACATTAAAGGTATAATTTCTGATATGTAAATGACAGTGAAATAAAAAGTTAATTGTAATATTTAGTTTCATGTGCCATAGAAATGCATAAATACTAAGTATTATGATATTTAGATCTACAACTTTGTTAAGTTGTAATTTTATAATACCTATAACCAATTAAATCATTATTACAAAAAAAAAGGCATCCTTACCTAAATTTTTCCTTAAACTTAAATAAATACTTAATAAAAATTTGAACTTTCAGTTTCCAATAAATGCATTGTAACTGAACATATTTCGATTTTAATTAAATATAATTGATAAAATAATTTTTTAAATTGATTATAGAACATCAAACTTATCAATCACCAAAAAATCACTCGTTGCAAAAAAATTAACACATTTATGGATATACATCATTGATAAGAGATTTTTATTATTATTTTTACTTAATTTGTATTATTATGATGAATATTCATTTACATGCTGTTATTATTTATATCGATGAAATTGAAATTTTATGTCTTATGAAAAAACGTTCTTATCCATTTAGTTAATAACCGTCTATAGACTGTTTTAATGAACGTGATTTAATAACAAAATGTATGAAATCTGTATGACAGAAAAGCTATATATATATACAGTGAAAATTATTTATAACGACGGAATTTTTACAAGAAGTTTGGTTTGCTATTCTACTCTATATTAAATATATCGGTTATAACGACGGCGATTTTGTAGTCTACTTAGATTCTAACTAGGGAAATTCGTATCGGATATAACGACGTGACTTGACAGTCATAAATCGGAACCAAGTGGATTAGTTATCGAAATTGAAGGTTAGTTATCAAAATTTAAGCGTTATTCTAATCTTGTTTATTTACAAATGTCTGAGAAATTTTTATTACTGCTAAACCTGAATATTGAAGATAACGAACCGTTAAAAAAAGCCACGTGATTTATTAATTGAATATCACGAGGGTCATATTCTTTAGGGGCCTATTTTATTTTTTCAGCATAAGACCCATAAACCGGCACTGTTCGGAAGTCATTAGTATAATATAATAAATATTATTCATTAGATTTGTTTTCTACATTATATACTTTAGTATTTTCTAGAATTTTTTCAATTTAAAAAAATAAAAAGTACTATGTATTTAGTGTGGCTATAAATATAATTTAATATAAACGGAAATTAAATTCATTATAATTAAATATATTTTTATTTAATTTTGAAACCAAAAAGTTTAATACTTTTTACTATCAAAATAATTTATAAAACTCTAGAGTGTATTATACTGTAGGCTACTATGATTTTAAAAAAAATATTGTTTATAACGACTATCGGTTATAACGACCGAATTTGCACGGTCTCTTGAAGATCATTACAACCGATTTTCACTGTATATATATATATATATATATATGAAGTTAAAATAATGGAGGAAATAATCTCAAAATGCTGTTTTATCACAACGCCAGCTTATTAACTTCCACTTCGATACTATTATTTTTTGTATATATATTATGTTCGTATCATAAAGTATGATTAGATTTCTCGGCTTGAGCATTCATCGTTCCCTAATTAAAATTGTACCTGCCTATACAGGTTCATTTCAGTATATAGTCGTGATCCTTGTGCAAAATGGACCATAATGGCCCTTTACATGGGGGGTCGGAAATGAATATCCACGGAGTTATGCATACTTTTATTTAGAGTAGCAGAGGCGGGATCTATAATGACCAATGGCGCTTACAAACCAAGAAGTTGCCTCCCCCGAAAATTTCAACTCCAGCGCGGGGTTGCTACATTGCATCCTCAAACAGCTTTCCGGGCGTGTTGGCATTTTTTGTGGTTGCTGAGATTGGCGACTTGATTTTATAATTAGCGCAATTTCATAAATAAAGATTTTAGAGCTCCTATGTAGGGCTGGCAACTTTCCTCAGTGGTGCACTACGAACATAGGAGGCCTCAAGATCCGTGGGAGCCCTCTTGGTTCTAAACAAGAAGTTTAGTTTGAAAAATAAATATCTCGAGACTCGCAACACCGATTAAAGAAGTTTACCTAAGGAATGTTTCAATTTTTGCTACGAAGGGCAGGGCAGGCAATAGGGGGAAGGGGGGATTGCACAGGGACCCGGTGCGGCCAAGGGAGCCCGGTACTAAAAGGAATAAACCCTCCGCCCAGCATGCGTTAACAAGATCCGTATACGGACGCCTTACCAACAGCGCTACTGGGACGCCCCTCCCCCAACCATGCTGTTTAAAATTACTTTGCACACGTTCATACAAATCGACACCCTCCCAGAGGCGTAGCCAGGGGAGGTTTTGGAGTTGTAACCCCCATCGCAATGAAATTTTGTATATTTAACATAGGAATATATGAGTTGTAGCTCTGTAACCCCTCCCATTAAGCCTATAACCCTCCTCTTATGAACTTTCTGTTTACGCCACTGCACCCTCCCCACCTCTGGGATACTTACTGAATCCGTGAATGCCCTCCACCTGCCAATCATAAACTTTTATGCTCCGAAGATTCCTTTATTTTCGTTCATGTTTTACCGTCGAAGAATTCAAAAGTCTGTCCTGCAGGTAAATAATAAATAGCTTGATAATAAAAGTTAGTATCGAAAAATTACCCTTGATCCAGTAGCGTACGCAGAAAATTCCTAAAAGAGGTTGGTTCGAATGAGAAGGTTTACCTCTACTTCATAGCCCGGTCCGGTGCGTCCTCATGGGCTATAGGACTCGTGCCCTCCGATAATCCAAGGTATGCGCCCTTTGAGAGAACCCAGTCCGCCCTTATTGATCGATTCTGAATTATGACTTAGGGTTGCTACACATTGGCCGGGTCGCAGGACTTGTATTTCCATTTACCATGGAAAAAATTTAATAGGGAGTGTTCAATTATTGTGTAAGCACTTTGGGGGTGTTGCTGTTGTGCTTATTTTCCTATGTTAGTTTATTTCTAATGTTAATTTTTGCTTACTCGCCAAAAATTGGCGACGGCGAAATTTAGGAAACTAAATTCAAGAGGCGAGCCAAACTTTCAAATACAATTTTCATTGGCTCGAAATTGTTAACTCCCACATTCCAGAGATGCACAGCTAATAAGATACCAATTTCTTGATAATACAGCCCAGATTCAGTCTATTTGATAAATATGTTGGTTATAGGTGTAAATTCCTTTTTTTTTATCCAATCATGCTTTGTTATTTGTTTATAGCCATAACTCCGTGGTTATTTATTTCCGACCCCCCATGTAAAGGGTCGCTATGGTCCATTTTGTACAAAGATCATGGCTATATACTTTTGATTCGGTGTTTTCGGAACACCCTGTATAGAAGGTTACTGATGTTTTCTCAATGACACTATAATAATATACTGTAAAACCTTGTAAAATTAATAACTAACAGAGCAGTATAATTTCTTTAGTATTGTGTATTTGGGATGTTTCAGGTTTAACTGATGTTCATTTTAAGTACCACAAATTCATGCAAAGAAAAATTTAAATAGTTTCATGGATTAAATGAAAATATACTTTTATGTGTAATTTTTTCATTATTAAACAAAGGTTGAAATTTTTTTAAACGTTACATGCTTTTATGTTGGTAGAAAGTAGCCATGTTTTGCTTTTATTTTTGGTACTTCATATGCAGCAGCTTTCAGTTAAATGCATCAGCAGTTAATTTCGGGCTAATCATTTATTTAAGGTTATTCTTGAAAAATGGGGCCATTGAGAACATAACTTGCTACTTAACTGATATAATTTGCTTCACTTATTTAGGCCATTGTCTTGCTTTATTAGAACAAACACTGATAATTTACAAAACTACTTTGCTTACTGTGGATTTAAGAATTCTGGCCAGACACAAAGAATAAAATAATCTTGAAACGGTGCAATACACATCAGGAAATATGTTATTTTATCAATTGATAAGTTTTAACATTATAATGAAAATTTGATTCTGTGGACTCAATTGTTGAAGAAATTGCAGTAAAATGTCTAGAGAAATCAGGAAAGCGATGAGGATAATACACCTGAATATGAGCAAGTAGCTAACTATGAAAATTATTACTTCATTGGAATTACTTTATTCAAGAAGTCCATCCTTTACTTGCATTTAATATTTGTGTACCGATTTTGACCATTGGCAGTCTATAAAGAGAATATGTCAGGGTACACTTAATAAGGTTTTCTGAAGTATGTATTTTTAGTGACTGTATTCTTGTATGATAAAAATATATAGTTATTACATGATCAATTGTTTTTATATATGAGATATTATTATCCTTCACAGGGTTAGCACAATTGCTAAATGGTCAGCACACAGGGCATATTTTGAAAATTGCTCGCAAAGAAAAGAATGATTTCACGGTGCCTGGTGGGAACCGAACCTACGACCTCTTGGTAGCCGGCCAAGGGCTATTCCAACTGAGCTACAGGCGACCGATCATCCTCCCCTCTGTGAGCACATATAAAAACGAGTTTCAAAATGGGCTGTGCATAAACTGCTTTTTAAACTAAATCAACGTCAAGAAAGCAAACATCCGAAAAGCAGGACTAGCATGATATTTAAGTGAAACCATTCTTTTCTTTGCAAGCAGTTTACAAAAATATACCCAGTAGCTCTGTATGCCAACCATTTGGCAATTGTGTTATCCCTGTGGAGGGTAATAATTTCTCATATATGTAAAAAGCAGTTTATCATGTAATATTACCACATTATCAGCCATGATGAAAACCATTTCCTGTCTTTAATATATAGTTATATTGAGATTATTTTTAGTGTAAAAATTTCTTAATGTTTGCACGAAAATCCATGTGAATATGCATTCTCATGTGTGTTTTGTTATTTAGTAAACGGCGGTTTGTCTTTTCCTTTCATTTCCCTTTAAAACTTTTGTGATACTGGGTCAAGATAAAAAAAGGCATGTTTTTCAGCGTTTTTGGATAAAGCTTTACATAATTTGGACAGAGTGTTCTAGCCTGTAATATTTTACAATTAACTAAAATCTACTTTATATGAAGTATATGTGTAGTTTTTCCTCTAACCTGAGTTACAGGTATTGGCTAGTTATAAAAAAACAATTTATGTAAATGTATATGAGAACTGCAATTATATTTACTAATAAGCACTCAGTTAAAGGTATCATGAAAAAATAGTTGAAGTTAGTTAACAGATCATGCCTATTCTCTGTCATACAGGTTTCATTATGGATTAAATAAATTTTCTTGTAGTTATTTACCATTTTTTTTTAATTTTATACAAATTTAAAAATGTATGTTCATGTATGTCTTTTCTCTTATTGGATGAATTTTATGAAGCATAGTGGTAATGAAATAGGTGCTATTTATTGTAACTACTACATCAAGATATTTGGTTGTATTTTATGTTATAAAGTCATCTATATGTTGTAATATATTTTTGTAGGTATAATTTTTTCCTGCTTGTATGTGTATAGTATTGCCTCAGTGTCAATAATTTGGCGAGCTGACAAAGTATGAAAGTTGTACAGTATTATGATTAGCAGCAAATACTTGCTCAAAAATGATTAATTTTTGTGAGAAATAAATATATCCCGAAAATGTG
>QLNU02015360.1:16688694-16722806 GCA_006491805.2 Dysdera silvatica
GATTTCCACCGCATTTTTATGCATTGGGAGAGGGGTGAATTTCCTTAATATTTATTATAATAATTTATTCAACCTGAGATACATATTTAAATTTGCATATGGTAAGTTTATATATGAATTACATACGAGGACGATGATGATACGTTACTGATACAATGATTAGATTAGAAATGGAGGATAATGGAAAGCAATAGCTTGTTGAAGATCTAGAGTTACCGTTATAAATAATTTGTATTTAAACTTAAACCTGTGTGTATCCCCACCACTACTTTTTATTCTTTTTAATTTACCTTCTTATTCTTTTGATATGCCAATTTTATTTCTTAATTTATCTTCAACAATTATCATAAAAACAACATGTAATGAAAATGTTTTTTAATTTCTTTTTCCTCAGTGATGAATTGTGTAGGTGAAAATTGATTACTTTTGCTTATTTCAAAACTTAAAATTAATGCAATTTTTTGAAACATAAACCTCAGTCCTTTGGTTTAAATCTTAGTTTCTTCCCCTTCTGTACAGCCAGTAAGAACACCATTTCGAGACGAAACGTTTCTCTGAATCATTTATGGGTTAGACCATGAATTCTCACATATTTTGATGCCCAGGGTTAGCATATCGACATAGTTTAAAAACTGTGCCTCCGTGCTTTACTTGTGCATATGGTTGAATTGCTAGCTTAGCCTTTTGGGCACACTTTGTGCTCCTCTACCCCTTTCTGGGAGTGTAGTGTCAATGTTTGTGGCCAGCCATCCCAACACAGACAATTCATTTAATCACTTCATATTCTTTTTAGTTTTTGTGCAACCTAAAGCTGAAATTCCTACCCATTCCATACTTCTCTCTGTTTTCCATTCAATTACTACTCTCATTCGCTTTTGCCTTCCTCAATCAGGTATTTGCATTGCAAGAATCGTTTTCTGTTGAAAATTTTGTCCATATGCCATGTTCTGGAAATCAATGTCTGCGAACAGTGGGGCTCAAGCCCCCATTGGATATCAAAACACATTATTTTCTCTAAGGCTGCATCACATAATCTTTGAAATCACTTGAACCTCCGTAGCCACTTGAACTCCTCATGAGTTCACAATTGCTATGCTATTGTCTGTAACTAGCACATTTATCAAAAAATATTCTTATTAAGAAGCACTGACAAGATGGATATTATAACCGGAGATCATAACATAGTATAACTAAAGTTTTGTATCTTCTGTTATTTACCATAGTTTTCATTGCAGTTTATTTGAATTCTGGTACGTTCTGCAATTCCTGCTACTTATAAACTATGAAGTAGCACTTCTAATGTATTAAATTTCTAAACGTAACTCACAAATGACATCATATCACTGGTATATCAAACGCATGCATATGTAATAAGGTTTAAATCAAATAATTATATAGCTATACCATTTACCCACACAAACTATATAAAAAAATATTTTGTGTAGAGCAATACAAAATTGGAATAACATTCCACAAGAGAAAAAACTGCTCTTATCCAACTTTCAAAACAAACGTATTTAAAAAAAAATTATATTAATCGAGTCTGTACTAAATGCAACTAAAGAAATTAGGATAGCTAATCAGAAAAGGATAGTATCTTGGGGGAAAAAAAAGTTTTAAAGCCAAAGCAATGATTAGAACGAAAAATAAAAGGCCTTCACACACACATACATCTGATTGTTCCTTTATAGGCTAACCGTCTTACCTCAGGTGGTCAATTAGGCCCCCCCCCCCACACATGGATAATAACCCCCTGCCTTGGACATACAGGGTAGAACATTTTAAACGATGAACACCCTTCCCGAACCATTTTAGATTTCCGTAAAATATAGATCAGAGGGTACAAAACAACAAAAGCATAAATGTTCAAATTTGCTGATGTCTTTCCTTTTAGAAAATGCGGAAAATAAAGTGGAAACAGGTCCTTAAGAAAACCATATGAATGGACGGTTAAGCCAAAACATTTAAAAGAAACAATCACTGAAAAATTATCCCCCACACCGCAAGGTAAATGAACGTACAAAATGGACACAATCTGACAAGTGAAAACGCCTAAGAGAAAGTAGATGATTTACCAATTAATTATTACCTCTTTTAGTTATCTGAATTCTTCGAGTCATTTTGTGCGTAATTCTGTAATTTTTTTAGTTTTAGGACGCAAGGACAGCAAGGGTCATGCTGCGCCAGGACCTACAGTTTTCCGAGGAATACGAACCTCTTAAGGTCTAGAGAACCAACCCCTGGACTACAGCGAGCAGTTAGTCGATAAAAGTCCTTTTTTTTGGCACATTTATGAGTCGAACCTGGGTTAACCGAACGCTACGGATGGACACGTTATTATTACACTACCGCAGGGCCCCGTAATTTTTAATCTTAGGGATAGTATAGTTTATATGACGTTCTGATTTATTAAAGTTTAAATTAATAAAACTGCAATTTATAACCACCGACAGGGTTATCCTGATGGAGTACAAAAAAGTGCCTCTGCAGACCATTTACCTTTATCTTTGAATGGAAAACAGTATTAAGGACCTTTGCTTTATTTGATGAAAAGAAAAATTAAAAAAACATTTCTCTTTCACATGATGGTGTGTTTAAAACTATGTATATATCGATAGATATAAAAGTTTTAAATAAACATTTCTATAAATTAATATTATATATTAAGACAGCTAGAATATATAACGGGTAGGTCCATCGGCGCTATTCCTTCGTATTGGTCGATTTTGACGTCATCGGTGCGGAGCGAACAGATGCTGTTCGTATACATACCTCGAAAGATTAGATTCACGTTCTGAAAAGTTTTCTCATGGTACTGTTTTGGATTTTTTTTTCACTTTCTTTTAAATTAAACATACGTTTTTGCATGTATTATATCAACCATCAGCGTAGAGTTTTCATAATTGTTGGGAGGGCCCAAGCACATGTTATGAACATTTGTACATTACAATATGTGTAAAATTGCAATTTATTTCAAATTATTGGGGGGGGGCGTATAACTCTACGCCTATGATAGCAACGATTCTTTTACTTTCGTTAAGCCACGGATCCCTTTTTAAATCCAGAATTATTGGTGCAGGTCCCTATGACATATAAAACCAACTTTTTTTTTATGATTTTTCTGGAATGAAGATACCTAAAAGATAAAACATTCAAGCAGGTCCCTAGCCAGACGCTTGTTACGGGGGAGGGTGCTCAGAAAGATACAGGGGGACTTGGAAAGCTACAGTGGGGGCTTAAAATTCGTTAATATTTATGATGCGTTTATTAATATATTTAATACTAAATATCTAAGCAGACTAATATATTTAACATTAATGAATAAATTTCTTAATGTAAATTTTGCATTGAAAACTTGGTCATAACGATTATCAAGAGAGGGGATAATTTCCTTCATCATAGTCTTTATTCGATATGACCATTTATGAAAAAACGTATTTTTGTATAATCGTTAACAATAATTAATGTGCATGAGTTATAAATTACTACATTCAATTAAAAACTACTATTTCCGTGGATTTTTAAAGATATTATTTAATGAATAAGATATTTAAAAATTATATTTTAGTTTCAGTAATTAATGATATACATAATATAAAAAAAACCTGCATCTAGCGTATTTCTATTTGCTATAGAGTCCGGATTATTTGCAATTGCATATTTTAGCGCTTGTGTATATAAATACATCAAAACGATGAATTTCCAGAATAAATGTAAATAAATCTGATTCAACTGAACTGTTTTCTGCTTCTTGCTTAACGGAAATAGCATCGTCAACTTCCGAAAATAAACAAAATAATGAGAAATTAAGTTTTGATAGTGGTCTTCTAAAATCATACTTCACTACCGACGAAATAGAAGACTCTGTTTGACAAGGGCCAGAACCATATCCACCGATTTTTCCTCCCAATCATGACGGAGTGAAACCAAACAAGCTTTATTTTGCTTTCCATCTCGTATATTTTGCAAATTATCTGAACTGCAGCGATCTATTTTTGCTGCAGAATTTGGCTGGGGATCTTCCAAAAGCTATATGACAGAATACATGAGCATGAAAGCAGCAACAATCACAAAGCGTGTTATGTACAATGGCGAAATTTACAGAGCAATTTAAACAAAAACACGGCAGTCAATTGCTTGTTATTGCACAAAATAAAAAGTGAAATGCAAGTATGGAAAGCTTTACTACGGCGATTTCTGGACGTAATTCTGTTTCTTTTCGAACGTGGATTAGCTTTCAGGGGGAGCAATAACTTGATTGGCGATCGAAGGAATGGAAATTTCTTAGGGATGGTAGAAATCATAGTCATTATGATCCTCTTCTTGACAAGCACTTGAAAAAAGTGAAGGAATCACAAATTCAAGGCAAAAGAATGCAAATTCATTATTTGTCAGCCGAAATTCAAAACGAATTTATTTCATGCTGTGCTGAAAAAGTCCTTAACTGCATTTTAAAGGAAAGAGAAGTTGCAAAATATTTTTCTATCATTGTAGACGTAACGCCAGATTCCGTCCATATGAAGCAAACGACATTCGTTTTGTGTTGTGTTCTTACAAACAGAGAAACAAATGAATATGAAATATTTAAAAGATTCATAGAATTTGTAAATTGCAATAAAAAACTGGAGATGTTATTGCAAGTTTGATTCTTCAAACACTTAAAAAACGCAATATCTCAATAAGTGAGTGCCGTGCACAAGGATACGAGAATGGCTCTAACATGAGTGGTACATACAAGGGCGTTCAAGCTCGAATTTTGGAAATGAAACATGTGGCCATTGTTTCTTGTGCTTGTTACTCTCTGAATCTCTGTGGTGCTCATGCGGTAGAATGTTGTCCCGAAGTAATAATATTTTTTGGTATTGTACAGAAACTGTATAACATATTTAGTAGTAGTCCTCAGAGATGGCAAATTTTGCAAAAAAACACGGACTGCTCGCTTCATCTCTTGTCCAACATACGTTGGTGTGCTCGAACTGAAAGTGTGAAATCATTTGCACAAAAGCTTCCTTCAATAAAGGAGTCAATCGACATGGTGCTAGAATTTAATCCAACTGCAGATACTCAAACAGATTTAAATGGTATAAAGACATATATGGAGTCATTTGAATGCCTCGAGATGGAAACAGTTTGGTTTAAAGTTTTGTCATCCATAAACTACCGAAGCACAGTTTTACAAGCTCGAAATTCCATCATCGATAATGAAGTAACAAATCTTGCTAGTCTCTTTATAGATTTGAAAAAGATTAGAAGTAGTTGGGAGGCAATCCTAAATGAATATAAGCTTGTATCTGTAAACTTAAATATGCAAGCATATGAATTTTCAGATCAACGACAGAAGAAGGGAAAAAGGAATGCTGAAGGATCGACAATGACACCAACCGAAGTATTCAAGTTCGATGTGTTTAATGTTCTTTTAGACAGTGTTATTGGTGGCATTACAATTCGATTTGATGCAGCGAAAAAAATAAATACTTTATTCAATGTGCTGTGGTTATTTCAAGATATTTCTTCTTAAATGAAGTACAAATTCGGGAAAATGCAAGAAAACTACAAAACAAATATAAAGATGATGTCAGCGAGCAGCTCTCTGAAGAATTAATATATCTGAAATCGATATATGATGCAAACATACAGGAAAAAAAATCTTTTACCTATACGGTTGCTCAACAAAATAAACCATCTGAATCTTAAACCACTATTTCCTAACATAGTTATTGCTTTGAAGTAGTTTTGTACAATTCCCATGACTGTGGCTCAAGCAGAACGTTCTTTTAGTTGCCTATCAAGGATAAAAAGTGTGTTACGGGTCAAAGCCGAATTTTGTCTTTAAACTTAATATCAATTGAGGCTGAGCTAGCCAGACATTGTAATTTTTCCCAAATAATAGATACATTTGCAAGCCGTAAGGCTCGCAAAGCGCCTTTGTGAATTAACTTAAATCCGAGACTCTTTAAATTCTGCTGTCGTCCTTTCTTGTTAAACAACTCTTATTTTCTATTTACCAAATAGTGCATCGTTCTAATTCAATTTTCTCATTATATTGCAGGAAAAGTGAAAAACTATTTCCATCGATACGTACGTGTTTGTTTGTTTGTTTTTTCATGGAGCCTGGAATTATTGTTGTCCCGGGGACGGGGCCCACTCTCGGCGGCCCTATGTATGATACATTCTATTTTCTTACTTGTTTCATTTAAACAAGCGTTTCAGCGGTGCTAGTCGTTCGAAATGGTGCGTTGTGGATTCAGGTTATTCTACTTTTTCATTATAAAAATTAAAGAATCTTTTCTTATTTTCCATATTCAAACATTACTTTAAGAAATTTTTCATATCGAAGGTGTCTAAATTTTAATAATTTTAAGAAGACAGAAGATTTTTTAATTAGTTGTCACCAGTATTCTCGCTTCCAAAGAAAATATTACCCCTCTGACTAAGGTATTTACTACAACATCCCTCACGTACGCAGGTACAATAAATGCTTCATACTCATTTAAATGGGAGAGTTTTTTATTTTATTATTTCAAATCGAAAAAAATCCCCATGGTATTGCTTATGGAAATCGTTATATTTAGTTCTTAAGTTGACTTACTATCTTTTTACCACTTTTATACTTCTCTATATTTAAAATATTCTCTAACATTTCGATCTGTATTTAGCTTATTGTCTTTGCCTGGATCCACGACGGTCATAAATTGCATATACATACATCATCTACTACGCATTTTGTTTGAAAAAGCTGTGATTCTCTCAACGTAGAGATAGCCTGTAAAACCTGAGGTTAAAAATCATTTCAACAAATGTGAACATGTTTCTGCCTTTTTCCGGTCATTCATGTGCCTCTCTTAGACACATCCGTACCCAAGTTATTTTCCCAGCAAAGGGGTTGCAAACCGGTTCTTGAATAAACTCATGTTGTCTGACACTTTCATCTCCACCTTTCTATATGAAAAATTTTACATTTGTTGACATATAAGATGCGACAGAAAAATTTCAAGACTGACGGCCTCATAAAAGTATAAGTAGCTTTAGAATATTCTCGATATATGATAGCACGGATCTCAACCCATTCTAGGCATGGAAACAAATTAAATGTACTATATTATCAGTTATTTTTTACACTTTATATACATTTTTCCTTATTTTAACTATTTACACATGACAATCACGGTAAGAGAACGAAGAATTATCATCAAAATTCATCAAAATATGGGTAAAGCTGTAGAAATGAGTAGCTCGACATAGAGATCAAGACATTTCGAGGTACACCTCCCAACGAAGCTCATGTAACATACCGATGGTAAAGGAGAATTTTATAATTTTTTAAAGTTAGAGGGTGAAATTTTAGAAATACATCACTTAGAAGCACCACATAAAAACAAATAATTATCTGTTCATTCCCATTTTTTCTGCTGTCGGAAGTTTACTTCACCTATTCGCATGCTTACACCCCATATCATTAATGTCTTTATATTTTTCCCTATACAATAAACGGGAAATGTAATGCTGAAATTCCCGAAAATTTGCAGAAGTTTTTTAATTTTCACTTCAAAATTTGAGTTGCGAGACCTATAAATAGTTTTTAACCCCGTGTTTTCCGTATTCTTCCTCTCATTTATGACTACCTTAAATGCTGAAGAGTTTAGAAAACAGTATTTAATATGTGTTTATACAACTACTTCTCAACTAAGGTTAAATGTTTGCTCTACGGTTAAGTTTAACAATTTACTCCACTAGTTTTTAAACGCGTTCCACTATTTGTTCTTTATATATTTTCTCACCATCTACCTTTATTTTTTCCACTATGTCGATTATTTCTTTTGCAAAATGCCTCTTCAGTTATAGAAATCTGACATATGTATCGGTTACTTGCAAAAAAGTTACTGTATTTTATACTATTATAAACAAGTCCTCAAATTTCGTGAAAAACTTTTCAATATTCATACTTAGTCAAGGGAGTTAAAAATATGTTGAAGTTCCTAATGAGGTAGAAACAAAAAATATGAAGACGCATTTTCCGGACATGTGTAACAAAATCGATGAATAAAAAACAAACCTGCATATTTTGATGTAAGCATGAGAAAGTTTTCATATTCATATCCACCAACCAAAGCTTATTTTTTCTGCAATTTCCTTGCATAAAACAATTTTATGGAGGAAGAATCAATATACCTAACATCTAATTCAGTCTTGATGAAAAAAAAAGTTTAGAAAAAAAAAATGAAAACACAAAACTCAGAAAAATAAAAAAGTTAAAAAAAAATGAACAACACAAAACTTAGAAAAATAAAAGTGAAAAAGTTTAGAAAAAAATGAAAACACAAAACTTAGAAAAATATAAAGTGAAAAAAAGTTTAGAAAAAAGGAGAAGAAAAAAGTGGAAGAAAATACGTGCCAATAAATAAAGTTAACCAAAAGCTCTATTCTTACTATTAAAAAAACTCCAAAACTCACCACCAGGAGAGCTAGGATAGCTGAGGAACGGAACACGTGACCATCAGATGAACATATAGCATCCCCCTACAACGGCTAAGAGAAATATAAATTTACAAAAAGTACAAAAATTGGTTGCTAGGGGGAGCTACGATCGCAAGAAGGGGAGCACGTGACCCTCATATACATACATACAACGAACAAGAGAAATATCCCTTGAAATAAAATATTTACAAAAAGTTCCAAAATTCGTCGCTAGTATAGCTAAAAAGGGGACATAAGGCCATCAGATAGGTATATATAACGATCAAGAGAAATAGCGCTGGAAACAATAGACATCGAATAATTTCGAAAAATATTCAAAAATTGGCCACTAGCGCAAGCTAGGATCGTTCAGAAAGGGGACACGTGACCCTCGTATGCATAGATATAACGATCAAAAGGAATGTCCCTCGGAACAATAGAAATCGAAAGAAATTCCAAAATCCGCCGCTAGGTGCACGTTTAGCTGCTTTTGCCTTATAATTAACGTTGTGGGAAATTTGAGCTAGAAAAGAACACACAAGGAAATTGTGTTAGAACCTGTTCTGTATCTCTTCGAACCCCGTCTTGGAGGTGGGGGATCCCCTATGGATTTGCTGACAAAATGTCTGGAACCAAACCTAACATGAAAATTCACGCTAGACTTGGTTGGAAAGCGCTGATAGTTATCAGGAACGAAAGTGAGACCTGGAGTTGAAATGAAATCATCAGTTATAGAGTACACTTTAAAATAAGAATTTGAATGTGATTGAAATTATCTAATTACAAACTTGTAATTATTTAAAAATCATAATAAGACAATAACGTTTAGCCGCTTTTGCCATGTATTTAGTCTCAAAATCTTAAACTTATTCTGGCGGATTTTATTCCGTGTTAAATTTATTTATTTTAGGCAACGCGTAATCATGAATTTAACATTCGTGAACTTCAAGAAAAATTAATTTAAATGATTTAAAAAGTTAAACAAATATTGTAAAAAAAAAGGCACCAAAATCTGGGAACTGGTCGGACCACTCTCCTGCGCCACCGCACCACCCTGGGGCCATGGCGCCTTGCACCTGCAGCGGGGCTATCAATTTCCGACTACTGTTATGATTACACTTGGCCTATTTAGAGCATCCTGGAGCTTGAACCATTCAATGGATTGAAACCAAAATTGGTATATAGACTATCCAAAGGATGCGGAAAAGGAATCTGCAAAAATATTTACTTCAAAAACGTTCGCTATGGGGCGCTTTTTAGCGCAATACTGCAAAAGCGAGCTCTGAAATGACTAACACGCAAGACAAATCACATTTTTAACATTTAGTAACACTTAGTGCATCGAAACATTTTAAAATGAACGTTGTGCGAGCAATAACAGTACGACAGCGCTGAAGGCGTACAATGGAAAAAAATGATTTTGCACATGCAGACTGCGCGTAAAGAAATGTGATAATCAAGCAGCTGTTAATCATGTACAGAACGTAATAGATCATGCTCAATGTAGCCGTCATCATTTATTTGTAACAATTCAAGCCAATGCAGAATGTGTTCAACAGCGCATCGCAACTAATCCTCTGTGATGCTTCGCACATGCAGCGTGGTGGAATTCTTGGATTCTGCTAACATAGCAACACTTCCACCATACATCAAATTCTTTAAATGACCCATCAACTAGAAGTCGTAAGGAATGAAACCCGGCGAATATGGTTCCAGTGATTAGTAAACGAACGATTGATAACACGCTCATCGGTGAAATTCTGGAGCAAAAAAGCTTTGAGGGACGGTGCAGTATGTGGGTGCGCACCATCTTGCATTGAAATGGTAGATGTAACGCACTGTCGTTTCTGTAGTTGCAGCAAAACAAATGTCTGGAGCAACTAACAACACCGAAGGGCCGTCACAGAACATTTGACAGGGCCATACAAGTGAACGATAGCGGCCACACTAAGCAACCTCCTTTACATCATTCTGTACTAGATTAACAGATGTTTGCTTGCTTGTTGTATTCTTTGTGCTCTGTCTGTGTGGGGAAAAATCATTTTTCCATAGTACGCCTGCAGCGCCTGCGTACTCTTATTGCTTGCACAACGTTCTTTTGAAACGATTCGATGTAATAAGTGTTACTAAATATTAAAAAATTCATTCGTGTTGCGTGTTTGTCATTTTGTAGGTTGCTTTTACAGTATTGCGCTAAAAAGCGCCCCTTAGCGGATGTTTTTGAAGTAAAACATTTGTTTGCAGTTTCCTTTTTTGCATCCTTTGGATAGTCCATATACCAATTGTGGTGTCAATCTGCTGAAAGGTTCAAGCTCCAGAGTGCTCTAAATACGCTAAGTTTAATATTAATAACCACCCTGTGCATAAACTTCGAGAAATTCCAGTCAAAATGATGGTCTCCGATATTCTATTCGATCTATATCACGCGTTTACACAATCACAAAGAAACGTTTTCATGACTCCCTTTGTACTCCTCCAAAAACCCCTTTCCCCTCTCTACCTTTATATTTCCTTTTACAAAACATACTTTCGTCTATATAAAACAGTTTCTCGACCCCCCTCTCCGAAACCCGACTCCCCATTCACTCGTCTACCTTTTTTTATTTCCTTTTAACAAACATACCTTCATCTGTACAAAACATTTGCTCGACCCTCCCCCCACTCCTCCCGCAACTCATTCCCTATTTACCCGTCTACCTCTTTTTTTTTTTACTTCCTTTTACCAAACATACTTTCATTGACATAAAACATTTTCTCGAACTCCTCCAAAAACCTATTCCCCATTCACCCGTTTCCCTTTCTTGTACATCGTCTATTGTACTCCATCTATTTCCACAATTTCATTCTGAATCCACCAGTCGTCCTCTTAATTTCAGTCCGTCGAAGAAAAAACAAGTAAGCCTTTCGCTCATTTTCTTATGCTGCAGCACACGAGATAACCAAATTCCACAACCAAAAATACAACGCTGTACTGACGCTTCCTAATGTACGCTTCCTGACGCATGCGCACACGGAAGGACGGGAGCAATGCTCCAAAAAATCACTTCACCTCATTTTAAGAGTATACGATGAGATTTGGCGACGCCCTTGCCAAAAAGTATTCATCTGCTCTGTTCCCGGTTTTCTTAAAAACTAAGTATCGAAACAGATTGGATGTCGAGCCAGATTTAAGAGTAAAATTAACTTCTTTTCCTCCTGATATACAGTGGTTGTGCGATGGCAAACACCTTCACCCTTGATATTGACGTATGAAAAACTATCTTGTTTTATTATTGTTATGTATTGTTATCTGTAGTCAGAACACTTGAAGAAACTAAATAAAAATCAAAAACAAATAAAATATAACGTTTGCAATATTTTAAGCTATTTATTGTTTCCTTTATATGGTATCTGTAATTTTTTTTTACTCGGAAGTTTATTATAATTATTTGTAAACCATACTTTGTTTACGCCTATTGGGGTGGGCCACGAAAAACATATTAAAAAAAAAACAAACGGTCCCCTGTCTTAAAAGTTTGGGAAACCCTGTGTTATTGAATTTTATGGTATTGGAACTTGTTTCAATTATGCAAATTTCAATGTATTGCTTACTAAAATTAGTGACAGGAAATCCATTAAAATTACGCCTGAGGAAGTCGGGCACGTTTGATATTGAATTTATCCAGAACTATGTTCTATTATTATTAATTTATCCTTCCTCAACTAATTATAGCAGTATTTTATGATTTTTTGTAAGTTTATACAGTTTTTTAATGTGACATCCAATGAGGTCCGAACCATTAAAATAAGACATGAAATGTTAATATATGCAGGGTAAATAGATAACATTGCAACTATGATTGTGCTGATTCAAGGGTCGCGATTAATCAATCGAAGAACTTGCATTACAAATCGTTTACAGATAAGATGACGACGTGGCGAAGTTTCATGAGAGGGCTCTAAACTCACAGAAACAGGATTCGCTACAACGTATTTATTTACAATTTCCAAACTGAGGAATGCAGTATTAACGTAGGCCGTAAATCACCGTAGGATGGCAGATAGGACGGCTCAACCGTATGTCGCGAAATTAATTATTTTAAGTCTTACGGCAATGGCTATACCAAAAACTGTGGACAACACGAGAGAGAGAGCGCTGCTGTCTCGTTGTTTGCCAGGAACAGTGTTGCCAGATTTTTCCTCACTTGTACCTCTAAATACCTAAAAAAAACCTCAGTTTCTGCTCTACATACCTCTAGAAAATACCTCTTTTTCAATGGTTTTATCATCCTTTTAATTAAGGGTACTTTTTTTCTTATACTGTCAAACTTGGGTAATTCGAGTTTTTATATAATTCAAACTTTCAAATTCCCCTTCATTTTCCTATATGATGCAATGGCACAGTCTCCCGTTACGCACGGGCATTTGCATAACTTCTGACCTCAATACTGTAGATAAATATTTTATGCACTGATCTTTTTAATAGAGTAGTAAGTGTAATTAGTAGATACCATTGGCATTTAGTATGAAACAATAAAAAAATAATAATTGGATTACTTTCAGGTTGGTATTCAGCAGAAATAGCGTAGCGGAAAAGGGCCAGAAATAACCTATTTCGCGTATCTTTATATTTGAAATCGAGTGTGTGATTGCCTGTAATTTAATTAGCGATCAATGTGTTTTCTGTAGGAATAATTATATTATAATGCAGCCATAACTCAAATTTAATAAGAAAAGTCTAAAAATAATGATAGTTTAAATTAATTTAATTCTTATTTATTGTAGTTCAGCCACTTCCTTGACTCAAAAAAATGTTATGTATACCTATAGTTTACAAGGATCACACTCCTGCGCCAAACTGCTTCAAAACCGTTAAACTGGATTATTTTGCGCCAAACTCGATGTTTGTACCTGCGCCGAAACCAATCTTTGTGCGCCAAATTCCAATTTTCGCATCTAACATCGTTTTTTTGTCACTCTAATCTGTAGCTCTTCTTCCGTAGTTAAGCACGGCCTTAGTTCATAATTTCTTTTCGTATTATTGGGTTGAATTGAACACCCATATGATAATGAGTTAGTAATACGTCACGATGACGTTTACCGTTTTTATGAACCCGTGCACAATGGGAAACGTCATCGAACCTTAAACGTGTTTATTTTTCGTTTAGAAAACGATTTTCAATTCTTAAAAGTTTTTATTATCGCTAAACAACAGGAAAAAGTCCTTAATTTTACTCTCTCGATCATTGATATTTCTCTATGGTACGTTTTTATTTCGTTTTTTGTTATTTCAATTCTTCCTACAGCACGAATCAATATAACGAACGAATGTGAAATATAAATCATGCGGCTAGTAATGTAGCTTTTGCGAGCAAAACCAAAACCCAGAAACCAGAATTCCTCGTGGAAACTTTCCAGAACATTCTTAATTAAATTATTAATTTAAAGAACATTATTAATTTCAAAGCTAGAAAAGTAAAATGGGAGGAAAGGGCGAGCTAAATGATTTTGAACGTGGTGAAGTTATTGGTTGTCACCGCTGTGGAAAATCTGTTCGTGAGATTTCTGTGATGTTACGAGTGCCCCGTTCCACCGTTAATGATGTTATCGTAAAGTGGGAACATACGGGGACTACAACGGTGCATCCACGACCTGGTCGACCACTTCGTCTAGTAGACAGGGAACGCAGAGTGCTGAAGAGAGTTGTGAAAGTGAACCGCATGAAATCGGCGGAAAAAGTTCGTGCGGATTTTCAAGATGCCTCTGGATGCAACGTCAGCACAAAGACAGTTCGTCAGGAACTGCAAAGTCTTGGTTTTCATGGCCGAGCAGCTGCATATAAACCAAGCATTACCGCAACCAATGCCAAGCGTCGCTTACAATGATTCAAAGTGTGCAAAACATGGAGCCTGCAGCAGTGGCGTGAAGTGTTATGGAGCGATGAACTACGGTAAACTATTTGACAATCAGATGGTAGAGACTGGATGTGGAGAATGCTGGGTAAACGCTTTTTACTTGACTGTATTGTGCCGCAAGTTAAGTTTGGTGGTGGAAGCATAATGGTTTGGGGATGTTTCTCATGGTTCGGGCTGAGCCCTCTGCTTCCTATGAAGGGAATTCTGAAGATGGAAGGCTATCTCGACATTTTAGGCAGTTCCATGTTGTCTACATTGTGACAACAGTTTGGAGTGGGTTCATTCTTGTTTCAACAAGATCGTGCTCCTATCCACACAGCACAGGCTGTACAGAGCTGGTTTGCTGACATGGATGTTGAGGAATTGGACTGGCATGCTCAGAGCCCAGACCTAAATCCCATAGAACACCTATGGGATGAATTAGAACGTCGACTGCGAACTAAGCCAGAATGCCCCACATTGGCGAAAGAGCTGACTAATATTCTTTTGCAAGAATGGCATGCAATTCCCACTGAAAAATTCCAGAAACTAGTAGATAGCCTCCCAGATAGAGTGGTAGCCGTCATTGCAGCAAAATATGGCCCCACTTCATACTAATTTTTGACTTCTTGTTGGTTTGTTGTATTTTTATGGCGCAAGGACAACAATGGTCATTCTGCACCAAGCAAGGTTTTTGACTTCTGTAAAGGAGAAGCAAAACATGCAGGTGTACGGATACTTTTGATCCTTATTTGCATAAATCTGGAATATTTCATTTTCAGAACAGGGGTGTTTGGTAATTTGGAATATGACAATTTGTGGAAAAAACCCTTATCATCTAGCTACTTTCAGAGAATTAGAGAAATACGGCTCACTATATCGTCGATAACTTTCTGAATTTTCAAGATATCCCACTGGTATTTTTTTTAAGTTGCCCTATACTATTGACTACAAAATTATGAAAGAAAGTTATTCATATCTTTCGCGCATGCGCAGTAAAAAATTATTTTCTTCAAATGCTCATATCTCATCGTGTATTCAATATATTAATTTCTAATTTAAGTATAATATTTTTCTTGTACGTTGACAAATGTTCTGTAAGTTTCGTGAAATTTGACTGAAAATTGTGGATATTATAAGCAAAAAATATGTGACAAAATTTGGGTTTTCTTAAAGAAACGTTTCTATCTTCATGAATATACATGTTTGTTTTACGAAAATGCACACTGGCATTATGCATAACTGCTTAAATATTTTCTGAAAGTTACAAATAATTTCCAGCTTTTTATGATACAGGGTGATCAAATATATTTTTTCACTTTGTCAATATGTGGGTGGTCCCCTAAATGCACAAGTCACCGAAACTTTATTGAAAAGTGGGCGTTCAAGTATGTTCTATATATCTCCAAAGTTAGAGAATAATTGGCAGAGTAGTTTTTTAGAAATTCGAAAAAAATTATAAATAATGTTGTTAAACAAATCGTTTATTCCAAATGGGTAAAGGGTCTTTTCTTTGCAAATATATATATATATATATATATATATATATATCATATTCAACCATTATCTATCCACTGCTGGATGAAGGTCTCTCCAAATGCTTTCCACACAAGTCTATCCTGGGCCATTCGTTTCCACGTCACCCCAACCTGTTTTCTTATTTCATCCACCCATCTAGTTTGAGGACGTTTTCTAGGTCTTCGGTGGTCTCTTGGAATCCAGTTCAGAATTTCTGTTGTCCATCGTTGATCAGTTCTTCTTGCAATATGCCCAGCCCATCGCCATTTCAGCCCTTTTATTTTAACATAAACATAAACATAACAGAAACTTCTATATTTTCGAACAAGTAAACAGATTTGCTGGTTTTCATATTTGTCATTCCTACTAATCTGCGAATGCTATCCAACCCGTCTCCCATCATCATCTCTGTCTATATTTTCAGGTTCATCAAGTGAGGAAAAATTCTGTAATTAAGAAATATTTTAATTGCAGGATTTTTGAACAACGGTTAGATAGCCACTCTAACAACACTTTGTCAAGTTCTTCGTTTCTGGTCTTCCGACACTTCGTTTTGCCCAGTTCATGTTTCGAAAGGACTGTTGCAGACAATTTTCACTACCCTTTAAAATCTCATTTATCCCCAATAAAAAAGTGAAACTCACGGATAACGATAGCGCAGGACTTTCGTGCATACGATTAATGAGAGGGAGAAACGCGCAAACGAATTCCAGGTTGCAAAGTTTATGCAACAACCAAGACATCCTGGCTAGTAAATACAATGATTGGCCAAGCATTTTTTTCCCATATCTAGCTTCTTATCTACTTACAATTACATTTTTCAAGCGAAATAAACCAATTTTTATAAAATAATAGTAAAAAATATTAACAAAATTTCCCTTTCTTTGTGATGAAAAACTAGTTGTTGTGCAATACTGAAACTCGACCACCAGTTCAGCGGCAGATTAAGCCTATTGGAGGCTACTGGCGGTAAAAATTTTGGCCCTTAGACCCAAGCCCCAAAACAAAAAAGAAGGAACCAAAGAAGGAACTAAGGAAGATTTGTTTTTGGAAAGATTTCAGTAGTAAATTTTTAGTGAGTTGCTTAAACCGGCAATATGTAGCTAATAATAAACTCAACGTTTCAAGAAAAATCAGAAATTATTTCGAAAAGTTAACAGTAACTAAATTATAGAATAATTCTTTTTGCCACTCACGTATATCTAGCTCAAACAAGAGCTTTTTTTGTTTTAACCGTAAAGCGTTGCTAATTTTTGTGCAGTTACACTTTTTTATTACCCTAGATAACTTTAGTTTTCTTCTTTAGACTTAAAAATTTTCGTAAAGGACTCATCATGATGGCCAACTGACATACACAATGGTTACAACTAGAGATGTGGCTGGGAAAATTTTGCAGTCTTGAAATTTTAAAAATTAATTTTTCTTTTTAAAAAATGTCATAACTTCTCCCTTTCTCTCTCTCTCCGTGTACGCATATAATTTTAAAAAGTTTAAACATAGAAAACAATATTAGGTATATATTAAAAATATTAACCATCGGTCATTCATAAATAATCAGAATTCCTCCCTATTCCGACTACATAAAACAGAATCCTTTGCGAACATTAGCTTTTCTTTTCCCATCCTATTAAAATATATCTTACATTTTCACTAAATCTGTCTACCACTAAACGTTACCAAACATTTTCAAGTGATGCCCCCCCCCACCTTTTTTATGATATCAAGAGGGTCTCTCGCTCTTACTACTTTGAAATAACGCTTCGGCAGGTAGTATATTTAATCTAAAGAAAGCTATTTTCACACACAAAAATATTATGTACAAAATATTACCAATAGCTTTACATACAAATAAAACTTAAAATATGAACTAAAAGATCCTACCGCAGAAAAAAGATTCATTATATCACGTTATTTTTTCACTAATAATTTTAGGAATTTATACTTTTTAGTTTTGAATTTTATTTATGTATTTAGTACAATATGATATTTTCGTATTCATTAAACTAACATTTTTTAAAGTGCCAAATGTAAGTTATCAGTATCATTATCATATCAACTATCAACCCCTGACTCTGTAACCGAACTGTTACGTAGTAACAGTTACTAAGACGTAAGAATAACGATATTAAACAATATTATTATTCCAAAATTTTCTGTGGACCAGTATTTCTTTCTGAGAAAGGGGGGGAATATGGGGCCGGAGATCACAGTTTGTGTAGTGGTATAGTATATAAAACCAATTTTATTTAATAAATATTATATTACGCTTATACTAGATATTTCGTAACTGAAGTGCTGGAAAAATTTCCGGAAAACTCAGATCACTAGTTACAACGCATAAAGAACCAGAATTGTCAAAAATCAATTACTAGTTGACAGTGGTTGTTTGCATATAAGAAATATTGGGATGGCCAGTCATAAATAGCGACACTGTTTTCACAAAAAGGGGTGTACCTATAAAGCTACAGAATGAACACGTTTTTTAATGGAGTACCTAGAAAGAAAGTATGGTCAAGTCAATTTTACTTTACATTGTTGACAATGTGGGTTGCAGACATATTTGAAAAATTCGAATTATTATTTTTTTTTTTGCAATGCCTACCAGGTGACTGTTGTATGAAATTCGTTGTTTAGAGGCTAGCATTTATGCTAATTATATGGACTTCTTCGGTTCCATTGATATGTGGCAGGTCTTTGGAGGTTATTGTTGTTTAAGGAGGTTAAACCTTTTTTAAGGAGAACCGTTAAAGGAGGTTTTACTGCATATCAATAGGGTTTTAGAAAAGAGAAATCGACAGAGTGCATTGCTTAGAACAGCAGGTAAAATACAAGAATCAATTGAAAACAAGGAATATGAAATTGACATATTTTATGATTTAAACAAAGCATGTAATGTTATAAATATAAATTACTAATTCAATTAATATTAATTAAATATAAAGATATTAATTGAAAAATTTAAAATTTTTGGATTATAGCGAAAAATGAATAACCTATTAAATGGTTGTTTAAACGACAGAAAACAAATAGTTCGTATTAAAAATGTGTATATTTTTATTAAATATATGTTTTTATTCAAAAATTTTTAAACAGAGACTAGAAAATTTGCAATTCAACCACACAAGTTAATATTTAATAACTTGTTTTAATAAAACTATATAAAGAATTCGGTGTGAAACAGAAATATGTTAGAGACAATTCTAACATGTTAGAAGATGAATAGAATGCATTTCACACAAATGAAGCTAAAACTCTTGTCTTGCAGAATATATACAAAATGTTATGTTTTATTTTTTTCCCTAAATTTTCCACTTGGAAACACTAGACACGCCATGTTGTTCAAATATTTTCCATGTTACATTCATAGTTTCAAAATCTGGAGATGAAGCAATATGATGGCATCCAATATATGACATATGATATCGGTACTTTGAGGCATGTACCTAAAATGATTTAACCATTATCATAAAAATATGTATGCATCATTATACTTGATCACAAATGCTCAAACTACAAAACATTCTATATTTACATTAAATATTAGCAGCATCATTCTAAACTATTGTATATGCACAACTCTAGTTCTAAGGAAACAGCATTTGGACATTTATTGCCAGTACGAAAGCGCATATAAGGTTTATTAAATTTAAAGGTAAACAGTACATCTTTGCAATTTAGTCAGAGCATGGTTGACCAGTAAACAACCTCAAAAGTGTCCTTAGCCAAAATTCGTTAAATTTACTGATATATTAAATTAGCATAATGCCGACAATATCAAAAATCAGATATTAAAACTTCAATTAACTTGAATCTGACGGTATAACTGAAAACGAAATGTGTTCTAAATTGTAATGTTAAAGATATATCTGTTGCTTAATAACTGAATTCATAGCTTTTGTGCTCATTAGGTAGGGTTAAAATTCCACCACCTTTAACCCGTGAGCAGCCGCGCGGATTAGAGGAACGCGAGAACGCGCGCGGGGTGATTTGCACCCCATCTGATTATATAGCATTATTTCATTAAAAACGTCCAATTTTACAGGGAACAATAAGTGGAATTTTCTCTTTGTCACCCTACCCCAAAGATTGTGACTTTGAAGGCAACAGGAAAGAGTTTGGCCAGTTTCAGAAGCAAGGGTGGACTGTTCTTTTAACAAATTGTAAGTTGTGGGGTGTGAAACACACCCCACGCCTGCTCGCGGGTTAAATGATTGTAAGCTGTTCTGTTAGATAACCTATAATAATAAGTTCACCTTAGATAACCTATTTACAGTCTAGGGATATAAAACTGAAAACAAAGCTGTACTACATGTCCATGTTAACTACAAATTACTCAATATTTTATGTAGGTCAGGGTTTTTCGAAGTGTGGGTCGTGTAAACAAAATTTGTGGGTCACAGACAGTTTAGTAGAACTTTTATGTAAAACTTAGACACAAAAGTTTTATTGCAATTAATAAATTTGACACCCATGTTTTTAGATTATATTAGAGCTTTTCTGGTATAGGGGAAAGGGAGACATCGTCCCTCGGAGTCGAATTAGGGTCCCTCCGTTTAGCCCGGAGTGTCTTGGACCGCTAGACGAATGAGGACAGGAATAACGCTCTTTTTCTCCGTATATAAGGGTGTTAAGATATTATTACCCTCCGCAGGGATAACACAATTGCCAAATAATGGTCAACACACAAAGCCTCCGGGGCGAGTTTTTTTGTGGTTTTTTTTATTACAAATAAATTTGACACCCACGTTTCTTTCAGCACATACTAGGGATTTTTTTGGTATAGGAGAAAAAGAGACATAGAGATACGTCTCTTTTTCTCCTATATCAAAAAAGCTATAGTATGAGCTAAAAAATGTGAGTGTCAAATTTATTAATTGCAATAAAACAATTCCCCACGAAAAACTCACAAAAAACTCGTCCCGGTGGCTTTGTGTGTTGACCATTATTTATCAATTGTGTTAACCCTAAGAAGGGTAATAATATCTTATATAAAAGTTTTATATAAAAGAAAACAAGCACACCCAGATCATTAGTATGAATTCCAATATTTGACTTTAACACATCTTAAAATTATATTCGTATGTGTACGTGAATTGTTTTCGAATAATTTTTTCGTTCTTCATTATCAGCGAATATTTTATATATAATTCGCATTCCTACTTTATCTACCTTTATAGCTAGTGTCGATAAAATATTTGCTTGGGTAAAAGGGCTCGCTAAGTAGGAAAGTTAGAGAAGCAATGACGTACAGAAATAGAAATTTATAACAAACAGTTATTTCGACACTGGCGTAAGGTTTATGTGTTTTTAAACCTTACGCCAGTGTCGAAATAACTGTTTGTTATGGAATCTCCTGGTGAAACTCTGTATTGTTTCGTTAATAGAAATTTAGAATGCAATTTCACACAAGAAAAGGAACATTAACATTCAAAAAATACCTTTCAATAAATGGCACTGTTGATTTTATTAGTCAGTGATTTCAGAATGATATTGCGGGGTTTGATTATATTAAGTGGTTGATTTTATTAACCGATGAACTTAATTACCATGGGCACAATATTACCTTTGTAAGGGATTCAAACACTAATCAATCATTTCCTAGAGGAATGGGAAAAGATTAGAAACCCTTCCTTTGATTTTACAGATGCCTCTGCTATTTTGAATGCTAAAGGATTCTATCTAACAGCATCCTTCAGAAGAATTTGTGCATGATTAAAACGAACTGAATACATTATATCCAATAATATTTTTACCATCTTAGTTTTAATTTATTCTCATGTTATACCGTATGTACGATCTCATCTTGACTGGCACAGAATGACCCTTGCTGTCCTTGCGCCATAAAAATACAACCAACCATCAAAATGAACTATTTTTGTTTACCGAAGTGAGAAAGAGAGTCTTTTATTAAATGAAGCTGTGGGATAAATAAACAGAGCTTAAAGAGAAGTTACTGGAATTTTTGGAGTGGAATGTTAAAGAAAAGTTTGTATTAAATAAAAATACTGCATTTTGCGAACTAAAACATGTTAACAGTTTTATTAATGGCGAAGATATAGAGCAAAGCCGTGTAAATAAATAATAAAAATAAGGAGGGCCTAAAGAGAAGTTAATGAAACTCCTGGAGTGGCAAGTGGAAAGGTAAAAGAAAAATTAAAGATCAGGTTAAGCAAAAATGCTGTATTTTAAATACTGTCCAATAACCACAGTATATGTAGAAAGGATCTTTTCGGCTGTAAAAGTGTCATTGAATGGAAGGACAAAAAGCTTTACTGCTCAGATAACGAGACACACATTGTGGTATACTGTAATAAAAAATATGCTGTATAAGGCATATCGTTTTGTATATGTAACATATTTTTACCTAGCTAGCTAATAAAAAACTATTTTAAGACGTAGGACACTTGTTCTTCAAGTAAGTGAAAAACTATTTAAGTGCATGCTTTTTTTTTTTCATTTTAAGTAATTTTTATTTGCATATTTTGGGGTTTAAAGTACATATAACTTGGGCCCTACTGATCAATAAAGAAACAGTGTACTACGAAAATGAAAATTAAAAAAAAAAATGATGATAGAAACATCTTTGAAACTCAAATTTACCTTTGGTGTAATTGTAGGTGGCGTGAATTTCGATATTTCCTTTTCTAATCTTTCTGGAAAACCTGGAAGTAATGTCAATCCACCACTGACAAAAACATTTTGAACTAGTTCCTTTTTATCATCTAAAGGTGTATTTACATAAACACGTCGAAATAATTCCGATATACCAGGAGTATCGTACCCCCAAACAGAAGGCTGAAATAGCCCTTCAGGAACTTGAAATCTATCTACATCTAATGAAATGTACCTGAAAAGGTAATAAATTTTAAAAATATTAATACAGTTCATCAGTGTAATCATACAAAGCAAATAAAGGAAAATATAAAGGTTCTCATCAATTTTCGATGAACACACACACATATATGTAAAGTATTATAACCTTCAACAGGGTTAGCGCAATCACCAAATGGTCAACGCATAAAGGCACCAGGGTATGATTTTTGCAATTTTTGTGGGGAATTTTATAGATAATTTCTGCCACCCACGCTGAAGCTCAAACAGTCTACTTAACCTATTTTTCTGAAGTCATGAACACGTCTACGATGGTTGTTTTTTCAGAAAATTTGGCCAATTTTCGTCCTAAAGCGACCCCCTCTCCGCTCCCTTTGTGGGTATTTTCGTCCATCAAAGTATTATTTCTCGTTAACTAGTTTAAAACTACTGCCGTACTGAAAGTTTCATGATAATTTGACCAATTTAAGAGACTTTTCAAAAATTTCTAAACAAGGTCAATTTATGGCTAATTTCACAAATTTTGAGGGTCATGTGTGACCTGAAGATATTATCCGATTCCAAAACTTATTTTTTCACTGTGTTTATCTCGAGAAAAAGCAACTTTTCCGCACTATTGCGTTTCGATTCGAGCAACTTTTGAAAATTCGACCCACCCTAACGTACGTACGTATGTGTTATGTTCTATATATGTGTGTGTTCTCTCGATTATGTTTCTGTGTGATAGATAAGGCTGCTGATATAAGCGAGTTTTATAGATGACAGATTGTAATGGCTTGACGAGGTTCGTTTTAGTCCAGGAGTTGGTTTCAAAGGTCTAAGAGGTTTGAATTACTTGGGAAAATGTAGGTCCCGATGCAGCATGAGCCTTGCTCTCCTTGTGCCATAAGGCATAAACTTTGTTTAAAGTGAGTATGATTAAAATGGAGAAGTTTCCTGAAAGGACTGTTACAAAAACAATATGGCAAACCTGTGAAATGTTATTATGTGAATGGTTGCAATGTTTGTTAAAACATGTGTTTTCTGTAAAAATCATCATTTACACCGTACTCCATGTTCTGTTAAAACCGTGTGACCTGATCCAAGAAGTTTCAAGATACTGGGTGTGTACTTGACCTGTAATTACAACAGAAGTGTGGCAGATATGTTGAACATACATTTGTAACTAAAAGAAATTTTAAAAAATCATTAACTGAAAGTTTTCTTCTGCCTTTCCTCATCTTAAAATAAATGTTACTATTACTTTTTGGTGACAATGTAGTTTATCATTACTTATGATGCTTGTTATTTTTATGAGAGGAAGTTTGTGTGTCGCATTAAAAGATTTTTAAATTTAGAAACTGTAACCATCTAGGCAGAGAAAGCATGATCACAGCTTTCAATGGCCTGCACTACTGTTTCATACAAAATGAGGTTAGGCCTGGCCAAAACGTCTTTTGATGAAACTGTGTGTAATTTAAAAAAATCAAAATTTTCATTAAATATTTAAGAAGCGACAAGTAATAATCACATGAGAGTTTTGTGTTTATTAGTTAGCTATTTTTGTTCAGAAAAAAAGTAGTAATTGATCATTTAGTATCTTTCAATGTTACTAATGTATACTGATGGCCATTAAAATTGCTACACTAGGAAGGAAAGCAAATAGCACAACCATATTTATCCTACACTTACAATATAATGAAAAGAAGGAATGAACAAAGTTACAAGTAATTTCGAGGTATAGAGCATGGAGGTCAGGACCTGGAGAAGCCTTTGACTGCAATAACAGCTTTAATCTGTCGAATAGAGTTTAGATGGCTGGTACGGGTACAACAGCCCATATGGCTTCAACTCTATATCAGAGTTCAATTATCGTACTGGCTGGTGAGTGGTTGCGTGCTACTCTCTCGGCAATCATTGACCAGACATTTTCTATTCTTGAAATATCTGGAGAACGTGCTAGGCAGGGCAACAATCGAACACCCTCTGTATCGAGGAAGGTCAGGATAGCATGGACAACATATTGTCCTGTTGAAAAGTAGCACGATGGAGCACTAGCGTATGCAGGGTGGTGTTCATGGGGTTGTAACCCCCATTGCAATGAAATTTTGTATATTTAACATAGGAATATATGAGTTGTAGCTCTGTAACCCATGATTGAGCGAGCCTATGACCCCTTTTATGAAATTTCTGCGTACACCTATGTGATGGAGGCTTTGAAAACAAGGCATAGTCATAGGCCTTAACACACTAGAAATGTAACGGCAGTTCTTCAACTTACCGGCTTTGTAAACAAAAGGTGATCGGGATGTGTACCCAATGTCACCCCATATCATCACTCCAGATGTTAGGCCTGTATGACGATGATGACTGCAATCTGACAATGTCGTTCCCTTCGGTGCTTTCACACATGGATACGGCCATCATGATGCTGTACGTAGAACCGAAATTCGCCAAAAAAAACGACGTGACGCCACTCTTGTGTCCATGTTCGTCATTAAACGCACCATGATAGGAGCACCTGTCCGTGCTGAAGGCTTAAGGGAAGCAGCAGAAATGGTCGCTGTGCTGATAATCCGTGGTGTCGCAGACATTGTATTGTCCATGCATGCACTTGTTGCCCTGAAAATGACTCAAGTTCCTGACTCATGGTATGTAACGTGGCTGTACGATCCCCCAAGGCCGTGCAAATAAGATGTCTGTCCTATTGGGTGTTAGTGACCGGTGGCCGCTGAGATCACGCAGGTGTTCTGTATGGTCCTCCTGGACCTATTGATTCCATACTCTTGCGAGAGTCAGGGGGATCTGGACCAACGTGAGCAGCAATATTGCGGAATGTTGAACCACAGTCCTGGTAGGCTACGATTCTACCGCGATCAAAATCTGACACGTGCTGGTAGATGTTTCTCCTACTTACACGACGCATAACAGGACATTTACACGAACAACCAACGTGTGAATGCGATTTCCGAATGAGAAACCCGCTTTAGGATCTTTCTTTTTATATAGACTATCGGCGGCATTACTCCCACCTGTTTTGCGAGTATGCATTGAAATGCTGATCATTTGCACACACCAGCATGCTGAACCTTTCATGAAAATTTTTAGTTTATTGTATGACGCCTTCATAGTGTAGCAATTTTAATGGCCAGCAGTGTATATACTGAAGAACTATTTAAAAAAATCATCTCTTTCTTCATTGAAAATGCAGTACCATTTGAGAATCTTGTATCTATATTAACGGATTCTTGCAGTATAAGGAGAGAATCCAAATCGGGTTTAAAAGTGAGATTCTATAGAAAAAAGGATACTCATTTATTGGACATTGTTGGGAACTCTTGTTATCACATACATAATGCATCTAGGGTCTTTTGTGAACCATTTTATGGATAAGTAGAGGATTATTTGAGAGATATACAGAGGGCATTTACACATTTTTAGAATGATTTTGGGACCACCTAATTAATGTTCCAAATGTAAATATTAAACTTTTAAATGCTCAATCTGAAAGCCCCTTTTCTGGACTATTCGTCTGCATCATGTATTCCATGATAGGAGGACTTTTTATAAAATTTGTAGCGGTATTGTTTTCCACTCTTCTTGCACTACTTCCCAGAGTCCATCAATCGTGGTGGGTTTACGCTTCGAAAGAGTTATTTTCAGCAGGCCAAAAGCACAACAGTCCATAAGTAAAATGTCAGGGGCCTTTGCAGGAATACGTTGAAAAGGTTCATATGCATTACCTGTATCAGTCGTCATGCTTTTAAGGAAGGCAGTTATAGGACTTGAAGTATGGCCGGTGGCTTCGTCTTGGTACAGTTTCGCACTTTGAAAATCTTTGGGATGAATAACTGGAATTTCTTCTGTGAATATCAAAAGCAAAACATTCGTCTGGTAGTATGATGACTGAATTAAAACATTTTTCTACTCTTCTTAATTTTAATTTCCCGTTATAGGAGAAACCTGCAACAACCATAATACCCTTACTAAAGCTTCACATGATTTCTTGGAGTCAGGTTTGTACATCTTTTTCTCAGTGTTTCCCATAGAAAATTGCATCAAGTAATTTTGCACAAGTTCTTCTTCGACAATTACTTCAGCTCATCAGAACTAATTTCATATGTGCTCCAATTTGCTCACAACATCAACTATGGATCAAGAAAATGCCCTTTGAAAAGCAAGACCGAGCAGAAGAAAGAAGGTCGTGGAGCATTTGATTCTTATATAGATCAAGCAGAGAAGGTTATGATTTGTGCCTGGCTAGATAACCGTTGCGTAATTGTCGCCTCAAATTATTAAAATGCTTTACTTACTGACAAATGCACACGGTGAAATAAGAAAACAGGAGCAGTGACAGAAATAGAGTGCCCAACCTTTGTGCAGACGTATAATTCATACATGGGTGGTGTGGATATAGCTGATATAGTGCTGGTTATGCACAAGATCAAACTGAAAACACAGAAGTGGTATCTTCGTCTCGCATTCTATTTCATGGATTTGGCGGTAGGGAATGCATGGATTTTCTACTGAAGTACAGGCGAAAATAGGTTATTCGAAAACTTGAAGTTGGACATCTGCTGTTCATTACTCAAAGGATCCACTACAGGGAGTCATCCCGTACTAGTTCAAACTTTGGCTGAGGAAAACAATAATGACGTTCCAAGAAAATGTGCAAGAAGACCTGCCCTAGTGCCAACTGCAGTTAGATTTGACAACATTTCTCACTTCGTAAAAGAAGCGGAGAAACCCCAAAAGCCCCGCGTTTGCCAACTAACAAGTAGAAAGAGCAGACTCTATTCTGTCGAGTGCATAGTTTTTCTGTGAATAATGGGAGGAATTAACTGTTTTTGCAAATATCATACCCAACAGTAATATTTTACATACCAACATACGTCTTGCTCATTGGTGTTCCTGAATGGAACAAATGTACCTATGTAAGTTAAGACCATTAAAATTTATAAATTTTATTCATGATTTTTTTAAAATTTATTTTATGCCCTAAGAACCTTAGAAATTGCATTATATAAGGTTTGGCATGTTTATTTTACTCTCAGGTGTTAAAGGGTTAATCGTGTACAGGACGATGTAATGGATGTTCCTCAATGTGGCCGCCATCATTTACTTGTAACAATTCAAGCCGATGCACAGTGTGTTCAACAGCATATCACAATTGATCCTCTGTGATGCTTCGCACATGCAGCGTGGTGGAATTCTTGGATTCTGCTAACATAGCAACACTTCCACAATAAATCAAATTCTTTAAATGATCCCACAACTAGAAGTCGCATGGATTGAGACCAGGCAAACGTGTGCCAAGGATTAGTAAATGAACGACTGATAATATGCTCATCGGTGAAATGCTGGAGAAAAAAAATTGACGGACCATGCAATATGTGCGTGCACCCCATCTTCCACAAAAACGGTAGATGTACTGTCGTTTCTGTAGTTGCAGCAAAACAAATGTCTGGAGCAACTAACAACACCGAAGGGCCGTCACAGAACATTTGACAGGGCCATAAACTTTTACAAGTGAACAATAGCAGCCACATTCAACCTCCATTACATCATTCTGTACATGATTAACAGCTGCTTGCTACATTTCTTTATGCGATGTCTGCATGTGTAAAATCCTTGGTTTTTTTTTCCATTGTACGCTTGAAGAGCTGACATACTGCTATCGCTCGCACAACTTTCATTTTAAAATGTTTCGATGCACTAAGTGTTACTAAATGTTAAAAATATCATTCATGTTGCGTGTTGGTCATTTTAAAGGTTGCTTTTGCAGTATTGCACTAAAAAGCGCACCTAGCAGACGTTTTTAAAGTAAACACATTTTCACATGATTTGGATAGTCTGTATACAAATTTTGGTGTCAATCCGTTGAACGGTTCGAGCTCCAGGGTGCTCTAAATAGGCCAAGTTTAATTATAACCACATTGTATATACAGTTGAACCTGCTAAAGTGACCATCTTGGTAAATCGACCACCTGAATAGCGTGACCACTTTTTATAAGAGAACTGGTAAGGACGTAGTTATTCTTATGCCAAAGCCGGTCGTGTATAGTGACCACCTGCCTATGGTGACCATTGAAAACCTTAAATAACATACGAAAAAGATACGGTAATATTTTTTCATTTGTACTTTTATGTGTTAACAGTAATGAACGGATTATCTGAAACGAAACTTATAGCTCATAACCTTTTATGGTCACCTGAAAGAGAACCTATAGCTTAACATGAGTTGCATTGGGAATTGTACCTAGTCTAGTGGTTTCTAAAGGTAAGACGTACGTTACTAGAATGTGATAATATCTTAAAATGAAAATATTGTTTTATTTAAAAAAAATGTAAAAAAACTTACTCCAATGGAAAGTTCTCTTGAAAAAATTGCTTAATTTTTATCGTTGATTTAAAATTTATTCTACTTTGTTGCAACATTTCTTCATTATCCAGGGACACATAGCATAACTGTTCAAGAATATAGCGGGTAATATACATCTCTATTTCTGTATCCAATCTATTAAAAGCAAAACACAACATTGAATTATATTATATTACTGTAGTAGTACAAATAAAAAATGCTCATTTAAACATAGGGGTATACTTACGAAATATCATTTACCCTGGCAATACATTGACGCAAATGATGCAATAAGCATCTTGCACCAAACCGTGAATGGCCCAAATTTGGCGATAGTAAATATCCTATAAGAAATGCAACATATGATTAAATAAGTTTGTTTGAAAACTTAATTTGCAGTTAATTTAGGAGTACTTAAACACAGTTCTCTTAATTCGATTACAGAAACTAAAAAAAATTTAAAAGTGTGGACAAAAAATCTGTGTAGGTATCAAGGTTTTTCAAAGAAATGACAGCTTAGAAAATAAAATATATGATCAAAAATATAACGTGATTATTTACTAACAGTAGAATTGACATAATCTTAAAAAAAAACCCAATAAATGCAACAGGGTTGGATGGTTTAAGCAGAGTGTTTGTTTTTAAAAAAATGATTTTTTTTCATTTTTGCCTTCATAATAGTAATAAATTATGATTCACTTACAACAAGATCAAATTTAGTGAGAAAAATATGGATTATGTTTGGCATAATGTTAAAGTACAATACATTTAATCACTTCTAGCAAACAAGACTTTTGCGCTACCCCAGATTGAATAAAAAAAAGTAGCTAATTGGCTTGATGTAGAAAAGAATGGATTGGTCTGCTTATCACACAAAAATTGGATAAGAATTCCATTCATGGTATTAAGAACAGACAAAAATATGCCCCATACTCAGAGTAGCTTTTGTGATCATATAGACAATTTGATTATGTCAACACAAGAAACATTGTTAACCAACTTCTTTTCGAGAATTGTAAGGAAGCATGTGAATCCTTACAGCCCAACATGTGTAGGAAGGTTTCCAATGGTTTAAAGTTTTATACTTCAGCATGTACGCTTTTCTCAATGCTCATTCTTTTACATATTTCCTACATCATTTCTTCATACACTAAAATTCAAGTGATCATATCAGTGGCAGGCTCCTAAGTAGGCAGACACATAAGACATATGTTTGGGGTGACACTTGTTGATGGGGCGGGAGCTGAGAAACCAAAAACAAACTATTAGTTATTATATGAAATTATTAGTTATTTGTTTTTAATTGTTTGAATAATCGTTTGAAAAATCACCTTCACATATAAAAAGTTAAGAGTGTGATATTCGCTTTTTTAAAAGTAGTCCTTCCTTTCTTTGTAAGGGAGGAAGGCTGTACAGTTTGTTTCTAACATGCTTGTGTCATTTGTGCACATTTATGATCAGCATGTGCTAGATGGCATCCCACTATGCCATGTTCAAAAATTACTGTAAGTATACTCTTGCTAAATTTAATCAGACCATGTATATAAAAAAAAATCTGTTTTCATTCTATTCCACTTACTTCTATAATTTATAATTTTGAACTGTATAGACTAAAATATTATAAATGACTTTTATATATTTTTTGCACATTCATTCAATTTTAGTTGCTTTTGTTAATCAACGAATTTTATTATCATAATGTTACAAATCCTCATTTATTGGATTTGTGAAGTAAATGCAGCTAAGGAAATTTCTAATTTTATTATCATATATAAAGAAATTATTATTTGAATGTGAGAATTGCATATCAAGTTAGCACATTTTTAAATATAAGATTGTTATGATTAGGAAAAATATAAAAAATGAGTATACAGTAATAAATAGGTACCTCCAACAATAGGAAAAACATCTATTCTGTCACCAGCATCAACAACAATACCAGTATTTTGCTGGTAGCCATGAAGTGCTGCTATTGTTTCATGGGTAACACAAATAGATTTGACTCCAAGGTTATTTAGCATGGTTTTTGCTAAATCACACTTATAATTTTCATCAATTCTTACTCCAATGCATAGCAAAAGCTAAAAATAAATATAATTTATTAAAAAAATATTGACCGCTAAAGAAATATTTTTATTACTTCATTCAAGAAATAATTAACAAATAATATCTACATTAAAATTACTTTATTGTCATTTGTAAAAAAAAAGAAGAAAAGAAGACTGTGCATTTGGGATGGGTTTATCTAGTATGAAATCTTCCTTCCCACAATTTTACAAGCAATAAATTTACACTAACGTGCATTTAGCGATTTTTTATATAATGCATTTATGCAATCTTTTATAAAAACAGTTTTTACAAAAAAAGCAATTGATTACTGAAATAATTTTACACAATTTTTTCTCACAATAGTTATGCACCAGTGAATAATTTTTATTGGTTTAACTGAACGTTATTCTAATATTTGCGTGTGTGTATGGTTTTAACATGTATTAATCATTATAATTATGCTTCACTTAACATGCAATTTAATCCATTTTTCCCATAAGAAATATATTTAAATTGTAACTGCATAACTGGATAAAATACAAAATTTAGTCCTTTGTGAGACTTTTCAACATGAAAATGTTTTTTACTATAAAGATTTGAAAATATGATTTTTATTTAATTTCAACATTCTTTTATCATTAAATTACAGTAAACAAAGCATATAAAAACTTTTTCTTGCTTCTATAATCAGGGTGTCTACGAATCCGGAAAACATGGAAAATCTGGAAAAGTTAGGGAAGTTTTACTAAGTGAAAAGTTCAGCAAAATTTGAAATACAAAGGCCCAAGTCAGGGAAATTTGAAATTCATTGTTATAATAAATAGCTTATTAAAATAACTTTCCTAAACTGTGCTTTTTGTACCACATTGCCTACTGAAAATTTTGAAAAACTTATACTTTTGACTAAACTTCTTACAAAACTTACCATTTTTCACCAAAACTAATATAATTTATATAAAATTATTAAGCCCGTATATTTCTTCGGAGAAAATGTTTGCCAAATATATAACTAAAACTTGGGGTGTTATTGGATAAATTATCTATTTATAAAGGATTTTAATCATACCAATGAATTAATTAATCAATTAATTCTTACCATACCGATCTCTTTTCCCTTATAGTCATACACATTTTAAATGGAATAGAAGATGAAACATCAGCTTTGCGATTATATAGTTAAACTCTTTTATAATGAACTTGAAAAGGGCCAAATGGAAATGTTGCTGTAAATATTTAATTAATGCAAGTTTTTAGTGTAAAGAAATGCATTTTTAATAGATTTTTTGTGTTTGTAAATTCACTGTAATTGAGTTATAAATGGCATTTGGGTTTGTGTTAGTGGATTTTATGGTCTTGAAACTTGTTTTGATTATACAATATCCAGTAGGAAGATCGGACGGTGGACAGTTTTGACCCTAGAGCTCGAAAACATGCTTGCTGATTGTTGTTTGCTTATGGAAAAAAGCTTTTACGGATTGACTGCTCGGGACCTGTAGCGAATGGCTTTTCAGTTGGCCATACGTAACAGTTTGACGCATCCTTTCAACTCAGCAACAAAGGCAGGTGCAAATGATTAAGGTCATTTTTGAAGAGACATCGAATCTACCGTTGCGGAAGCCGGAAAATTTGTCGATGGCACATATCCAGGGATTCACGAAACAAAATGGTCCCTGAAAAAATCCCTCAAAAGGCAAAATCCCTGCACAAGGACGGAAGAAGAGTTTGAAGAAGAAACGATTGCTAGTGAAAGTGATGAGGAGGTAGGCCTTAGTTACGTATCCGCGGACGATGCAGACAGCGATGCCGATTTGGACGTTGACTGTTTGTTGTGCGAGGAACCTTTCTCTCGAGACCATACGGGAGGAAAATGGATTAGGTGCATGCAATGTTGCAACTGGTGTCACGAGAAGTGCACCACTGCACGCACCAGTGGTAAAGAAATTTCTTTGTGATTTCTGTATGTAGACAAGGCTGTGGACTGTCTGCATTTATTTTGTAATATTTTGATTAATTTTGTGTTATTTTCCAAAGATATAGAAGAATGAATTGTTTGTTTCCTGTTTTGCTGTTTTTTTTCAAATGTACATCTAAAAAGTCTGCTTTCATTAATTAAATATCATATGCTTTCAGACCAGTTGATACGAGACTTATTTCGAGCTTCTTGGTAAGTGAGGACTAAGGGGACGAAATTAAGACCACGGGGGACAAAATTAGAAACACATTTAGTGAGATATAAATTACGACTGGCATTAGAAACAAATACATTAGCATCTTGAGAAGCAGCCATTAAAAGTATATGGAATAAGTGGAAGGTAAACGTTTCGAAGCTATCGCAACTTCATCTTCAGTGCTAAAATTGTTGAAATGCTGGAATATTATTTTCTATATTTGTTCTGTATATTTTTAATGGCTGCTTGTCAAGATGCTAATGTATTAGAAATACAGTGTTCAGAAACAGAAAAATAAGTGTTCCTACTTTTATATTTCTAACCCTTTTTAGGTAACAGATATCGGTGAATAAATGTCAGGGCCATTTACTTAAAGGTTTAAGGCTGATTCTCCATTTTTTTCTGACTTTGGCGTTGGTTAGTTCTTCCGTGAGGGAAAAAAAGCCTTAGGGGCACGAAATTAGGGCCCCCTACTCTAATTGTTAACTCGTCAGACTTCTTTTATACTTGTCTGAGAGCCAGAAATTTGACATCACTAACAGAATCCACCACGTAGGAGGGTGTCCAGATACTTTTGATCCTTATTTGCATAAATCTGGAATATTTCATTTTCAGAACAGGGGTGTTTGGTAATTTGGAATATGACAATTTGTGGAAAAAACCCTTATCATCTAGCTACTTTCAGAGAATTAGAGAAATACGGCTCACTATATCATCGATAACTTTCTGAATTTTCAAGATATCCCACTGGTATTTTTTTTAAGTTGCCCTATACTATTGACTACAAAATTATGAAAGAAAGTTATTCATATCTTTCGCGCATGCGCAGTAAAAAATTATTTTCTTCAAATGCTCATATCTCATCGTGCATTCAATATA
>QLNU02015360.1:16732880-16747340 GCA_006491805.2 Dysdera silvatica
CTGCATAGACCAATAGCCGTAAGTGTAAAGTTATATAGGACCGTGGGACCCAAGCCTTCCACCTACTAGTTATGAAAACTAGTTGCCCACAGTGCTTTAACTGGATCCTACAATGAGAGCTGTTTTTCTAAAACTTGTAAAGTATTATGCTCTTTTCATGCTCAAATTGTCAGATTTCTGTTCTCTTCAGATTTATGTATCATCTGTCGTAATGCACATTTCAGTGAGTAGGATTTTCCTCAATTCTGTTTGGTGTCTGTCATAGTGAAATGCTTCTGTCGCATTTCCAAAATTTTGATAACGGAGCTTTTTTTCAAGCAAGGCTTGTTTGTGAGTTTTATGGAACAAGGATAGTAAGGGTCATGATGCAGCAGGATATGCAGTTTTCTGAGGAATCTGAGCCTCTTAAGGTCCAGAGAACCAATTTCCGGCCTAGAGAATCAGCGTGTTTTAGCCAACCTATTCGTGTTTATTCGCACAATCAACAACTCGTTCTCTAATTACATGATCAATTAGAAATTATGATTATTGATACAACTTGTCTATGCATGCCTATAATTTGTATAGCTCTACAATAAAATCTTCATGGTGTTTCATTTTCTCTACGTATCAGTATATAGGCCTATATACATTGCAAAATTATATGAGTCTATCTTTCTATTGCAACTACTTCTTCAATGGTGAAATTAATTATAATTTGAACTTGCAATGTAACTTGTATAAAAATTGTACATTTACCTGAAGTAAAAAATTATTCTTATTGTTAGTGGCAATTAATAATACACATCAAATAATGCAGACCTAGCTAAGCTAACAGTAATAGTTTTATAATAATTTACTTACATGTCTTACACAAATAGTACCATCATCTCTATTGATAATTTGACCTTCAGTAATTGACATTTTGAAAAGGCATGATGTTAAATCTGGACCCTAAAATTATATTTAAAATTATTAAATTTAATGCTCAAAGTTATTATTAATACAATGTACAAGTACTCAATATTCATTATATTGCCAAAAATATTCATATTCTATGATATGAAATTTATTTGCAAATTGAATTTCAATGGAAGACTGATGTGTTTTAAGACTATTTTTTGGTTTAAAATTCAACTGAATTTCTTTAAATGTTCAATATTTATAGCAGTGATGATTGGTATTTGTGATACTGTCTCTATTTAAAATATAAAAATAAAATTCTGTAGATTTCTAAAATGCTAACTAATACATTTTTATAACTTATATATATATATATATGTAGTGCAGTTTGCTGTAATTACCATATGTAAGTTAATTTAATTTCATAAGGCCAATTAGATCCTGAAAAATTGCATAGCTATTCAACCTATTTTGTAAAGTGGTTATACCAGATCTTTCAATAACATCAGCTATAATAATCTTTTAAACATTAAGGTAATGTTTAAAACAGAGACAGCTGATATATTATTTAGCAACCCTGTAACTTAAAAAAACCTCCAGACTGAAACCTGCTAAATTGCACTACTGCTTAACTACCGATTGAACTGAATGGGAAACTTTTTCGCCCATCATTCAGATGGGTGTTCAGAATCACTCGGTCATTGTTTCACCTCTATTGCAGACTTTTTTGAAAATATTTTCCATGACATTCCTGTATCAGAGTATTCATTCATTCTTCCCTCTAAGATTCTATCCATTGTAGAGAAAGGTATTGCTGGCTCATATCAGATATGACATTCTAGCTTATCTTAACAAAAAAAAAAGTGCACATTGAGGAAATTAATGAAAAATTCTGCCTATCTAATATAAATGCGCAGTATCATTCATCAAATTGTTCACTAATTTGGTCAGTGTATGGTCTTACATAACTTCAGCTTGAATCACGTATATTCTAGCGTGTTCGTTTATTCCATTCAATAAAACATTCAAGCGGTGAATTATAAGTAGAAGTGAGCAAATGGAATGAGTAACTCAAAAGAATGCATTGCCTAAAGTGAATGAGAATGATAACTCATTCTTCTAATGAATGAGTATCCTCATCTAGGAGTCTGAATACCTTTGTACATGAGATGTATTATTAATGTGTAATGCATGGCTATGCCAAGTGAAGCGATGGAAACTGATTCACTTGGCAGGTCTAAGGAAGACTAAACAAGGAAATTGATGGATGAAATGAAACAAAAGATGATAAAAGGAAAGGTTGTCTTTATGAAAGTAATTTCATGCAATAAATAAGTATACTGAGGTAACATAAAGGTATCCCACAATCACAGCACCTCTTCCTCCCATGAGTCAAATGATCTCTAATCTGAGCCAAAAGTATGAGTTTATAAAAATAAATCCTATTGATTAGTTTAATATTTTTTCACACATGTTAATATATTATACATTTATATTAGTTAGTATTTGCAGTTAACTACTCCTCCCAGAAATTCTATTATATATACTATAGTACATGAAAAATTGTTTATTTGTTTGTGGTTTTACGGCTCAAGGTCTACAATGGTCATGCTGTGCCGGGACCAACTGTTTTCCGAGGAATCCAAACCTCTGGATCTACAATTTTCAGAGGAATCCAAACCTCTTAAAGCCTAGGGAACCAAACCACGGAATACAGTGAGCAGTGTGATCTTTATGAGATTTCTGAGTAAGCATTCTTTGCACTGTTTGGAGTCGAACCCGGGTTAACGGCGCACCAGGAGAACGCGTTACCACACTGCGCCACCGCAGGGCCTACATGAAAAATACAAAGTACCCATTAACAATGCATACAATATACATAGCATATGCTATAAAAGTTTGAAGTCGGATGGCGTTAATGAGCATAGGTAACAGTATAGATGAATACAAATTTAACAGTCATTTCAGACAGGGTTATATTAACCATAGAACATTTTGTTTTTCATTCCTTATGATAGATAAAGCCTATCCCAAACAGGTTCTGAATTTCTATTCTTTAGTATCATTAAATATGCCTATCATTATTGCCTTATCCGAAAATTCTTGCTCTTTGTTTTTTATGGCACAAGAACAGCAGTGGTCGTGCTGTGCCGGGACCTACAATTTTTTAAGGAATCCGAACCGCGTAAGGCATAGGGAACCAATCCCCCGGACTACAGTGAGCAGTTAGTTGATAAGCATTTTTTGGGAGGCATAGCTGGGTGTGGAATCCGGGATAACCGCATGCTAGGCGAACGTGTTACCACTGCGCTAGTGCAGGGTCGCCACTTCTGAAAAATTGTCTTTATTTTGCAGCATAGTGTTGTATCAATATTAATATTCCTTTTGAGTTTCAACCAGCTTCTTCTCAGATTTTATGGTTAGAAGCATGAACTTGCCGATCGCAACTGCCAGTGCTACAATTACACACACCTTTGAAATGAGTTGAGAAAGAAGAAGATCAAAACACACACAGTAAATGAAATCAAAGAAGAGGGCAAAATATGGGGTGAAATCAAGAGACTTGCAGAAGATTAGGGCATATACAGATATTTTGTGAAGGTTCTATGCTCCCTCCCTCCCTCCCTGAGACTACAGGAAGAAAGAAGATTAAAATGTTAAATAACTAGTGAGTATTTATTTTTATTTATACAAGTCGAACACTACGCAGATTAAATTAAGAAACAATTTTTATCAACGTTTTTTAGGCGTAGTAATATTAACGCCGATGTTATGGCATGGTTAGTTGGTGAAACGTTCGCAAAGAAAAGAATTGTGTGTGCCCGGTGGGGCATGATCCCACGACCTTCTATAATCGTTAATATTACTAAGCCTAAAAGACATTGATAAAAATTGTTTCTTAATGTAATGAGTATTTGCAATCAATTTGTATCTATAATTACAAACGCATACTTAAAAAAATGAACCAATCACGAGTAGACCGAATCCGGTGAATTAATCTGCTCATAAGAAATATGTGCCAGAGTCGGTCTTTCCACCAATAGATGAACTAGTTAAGGTTTAACCAACTTGGCCATTAGTGGAAAGCCTAATTCTGGCACTTTTCTGATAGGAAAATTCATACAATGGATTCGGCCTTGGAATGACTTGCCCATCCCTTTTACTGAATAATTTTTATTACAATAAGTTATATGCAGTAGCAGGTTGGACCATGTTTGCATGAATGGGTCGTTAATTTTTTTGCTAAATATTAAAGTATGTACACAAACTACAGCAAATTGGTTGTTAAAATTTTGGTATCTCTTCACTGGTGTTTTTACTGGTAATTTTAAAACCATTTTAATCACTTATACAAGATATTTCGAACAGCAAACTTTGATAACTATATGTTTAATTTTGCATTTACTCATATTTTACTTTACCATAAAATATTGTTACCAACTTTGACACACTTCTATTGAAATATCAAAGTTGAAGGCGATTTCGTTTGTTGTGAGGCAAAATTGAAGAAATACTATTCTGATTTGAATATAATGAATATATACAATGAATACACATGACAATACAATGAATACACATGACATTACAATGAATACACATGACAATATAATGAATACACATGACAATACAATGAATACACATGACATTACAATGAATACACGTGACAATATAATGAATACATATTTATTTTTATATTTGAATGGAAATCTACATTTGGAGGAAAAATGTACTTACTTCATGTAATGATAATGATCCATGATTTAGACTTAAATAATTATTTATAAATTTTCTGGTGGATATTGGTAATCTTTCGTTAGTACAGGAAATAAGTTCAATAAAACCTTCTTTTCGTTGTTTCAAAGGCCATTTATAATCCTGGAAAGGTTATCCAAATTTAGCAAAGTGTGGATCCATATATAATAAGCATTTATATGCATAGTATATTTGATTAGAACATTAATCAATTAATTAATTTTTTAAAGCATTTTATGTAGATAATTTTTCTACAATCATACACTTTCTATGCATTTATATAACATTCTATAATATATAATTCAGCATATTTGTATGATATAATAATACCTATTTTATAACTAAAACAGTATGCCATGAAATAGAATTGAAATACAAAACTGCATATCACAAAACTTGGTAAAATAACACATTGGGCAGTTTTTCAAAAACTGTGCCCATTGTGTTATTTTACCAAGTTTTGTGATATATTCAGCACAGTGAGTCGTTTTACTTCCACACAACTGCATGTTTTTAAAACTGGGGGAGTATGAGGGGGGGGGGCTACATTTTTTCTATAGGGAGGCTTAGCAACCCTTAGATCCCCTAGTTATGCTAATAATTACAGACCAAAATCAATGTGTCTAGAAAAAAAATATATATTTTTAAGTTCAATGAACAAAAGCAGCAGTTCTCAATAGGTAGCACACATAATATATAACATTGGTAGTATATAGAGTAAGGTTAAATAGTGTACAGTAGACAGTAATTGACAGATATCTTCTGTAAAGTGGTACTTGATCGGAGTCCATAGAAGTTAAATGGTCTGTAAAAAACTAAGAATTGTTTGTTTGTGAGTTTTATGGCGCAAGGACAGCAAGGGTCAAGCTGCACCTTGATCTACAGTTTTTCGAGGAATCCAAACCTCTTACGGTCTAGGGAACTAGCCCTGGACTACAATGACTAGTTAATCAGTAAGCGTTCTCTTTCCCCCCCCCCCTTTTTTTGGCACTGTTAAGAGTCAAGTCCTGGATAACACCATGCTATGCGGATATGTTACCACTACAGTGCCTGACTTAGTAAGAATCACTGTGCTAAATATAATAGTGATGACAAAAAATAGTATTAGTGGTACATATTTTTAATAATTAAATTAAAAACTATATTAGAAATCAGTTTCGGAAGTATATGAATGAACTTACACATTTTTGAATACATAGTCGAGTCACATTAATGTGACCACTTTCTAATTTTGACATCAGTAGCATGTAGCCAATGAAATTAGGACCGTCTCATGAGCTGGCTTGGTGGGTATATAAGGTGAGTTGTAGGCATTCTGCAAACATATTACTCATTGATGTCATAGATGAAAAGACTGGTTTATTAGAATTGCGAAAAATGGAGGATTATTGGCTTTTAGGTCAAGGATGGGAGTAGTTCTAAAATAGCGAAGTTTGTGAAATGTTAGCATGTTGCTGTTGTAAAAATGTATCCTGATTGGACATGGCACCATTGTAAATAACCAATATGGAAATTGCGAAGGACCACATGCCATTGATGTGAGAAGTGAATGCCAACTATGAAGTTGCATGAGGGCTGACTTATATGCTACAGTGGAGCAACATACCGCTAAAAGGAACTAGGGGCAGTACCGGATTTACGCATAGGTCAAGTAGGCCCAGACCTAGGGCCCCCAGATTTTGGGGCCCTCTCAGGGACTTTGTTTGGATTGAATATTATTTAAGTTTAAGAATTATTTTAATCTTGTTCATTTACAAATGACTGAGTTTCATTATTGATAAACCTGAATGTTACAAGTAATGGATTTCAAAGAAACACTCATCATTTGCTTACTGAACATCATGGAGGCCCCATTCTTTAGGGGTCCATTTTCTCCTTTTAGCCTAGGGCCCACAAAATCCTTAATCTGGCAATGGCAAGGGATTATTAAACATGTGTAAAAAAGACAGTTTAGTGAACTCTGATGCATATGGGGCTCAGAAGTTAACGGATGATCATTGCACCTATGTTAACAAAGATGCATGAGAAGAAAAGGTTTAAATTTGCATGGACATATAGAAATTGAACCTCCGTTGATTGGCAAAGGGTTGCCTCCTTCAATAAGTTACATTTTGCGCTTCATTGAATGGATGGACGTTAGTGTATCAGGTGAGAAACAGTTAAGAACGAACACTCTGCAACTATCTCTGGAAGAACAAAAGTTGGTGGTGGCAGCATTATGGTCTGGAGAACGTTTTCGTGGTATTTTTTATGTCCATTCCTACCTATAGAAGGCACTCTTGACTAACTTGGTTATGAATCCATCCTTGCAGATCACATACACCCATACATGTTGATTGGAAGAGCTGAAATTATCTGACAGTGGTTCAAAGAGCACAATCAAGACTTTCAAGTACTTCCCTGGACTTGCACTACCCCAGACTTGAACAGAATTAAAAATCTGCGGGACTATACCTCGGTCGTCTTGTTTACTCTATAGATCTTCCACTACTCACCCGTCAGTAGCTGTCAGGTGTACTGCTGTCAGCATGACACCAGATACCTATGACAACCACCCGGCACCTTATTAAGTCACCCTCAGCCTATCTAGCTGCTGTCATTTCTGCACATGGTGGTTCCTTTCGATTTTAGCTGGTGATCACATTAATGTGACTCTACTATGTATTTATCCAGATTTTTTTACAATATGAAGATATATACCAGGGGTGGGCATGTATGAGGTTAATGAGAGCCGCATTCCGGTTTTTCATGTATTAAGAAAGCCGCACCATTGAAGAGCCGCACCGTAGCTACATAGTAGGGCGGCTCGAAAAAATCGAAGTATCTTAAATCTTTTTGCGGTAATGCGGAAAAGTTGTTAACTGTCATCTTTAAAAAGTGTCCAAAATCTTATAACTTTGAATTAATATCTTCTGTCGCCTCAATGGGCCGAAAGTTGTGAAAATCGGACTAAAAATGCTTAAAATTCAAAAATTAATAGATAATCACAGGTTTCGTTGATTGGTCTGCGGTAGTGTTTAAAAGTTACTACTTTTTAACAACAACATCTGCACAAAATTATAGAAGTATAGGTTGATATCTTCTGTCGCCTCAACGCCACCGAATTTGGAAATTGAAGGCAAATTTTTAAATAAATACACATTACACTTACCTCATTTTAATGCGAACAGAAACTTTATTCCACTTTTCAAACATACAAATTAAAAAAGCATTATTGCTTTCGTAATTTAAAATTATAGATTAATATCTTCTGCCGCCTCCTCAATTTTTTGGCGCCGTCCTGTCTACCTGCACCACAAGAACCGGTTTCCGCGTGTTGTAATTTGTTTTAAAACGTTTAGTTGATAAAGAAGTAGCACTATCCTCTCAGTTAGCGGGCGATCTTTACACGTGCAACTTCAGTCGTGCATATTGTATGTAATGTTTGTCTTATCGTTTTTTAAGGGGTTTGTCTAATAGTTTTGTGTATCTCATCAGTATTTTTAGTACGAGATATTGGTCAATATTAGAAATGGCAAAATCATCGCAGTCAAAGTTTTCATGTCGGCAAATGCCCTATTTTTGGAGCACCGAAGGATTTTTTAGGTATGTTCCCAACGCATGAGGACCTCGTAAGATGTTGCGCTCACGAGAGATGGCATATCGGGTGCGAAACTGATGGAAACCAAGAACCCTGCTTTGAAGATTGAAAATTTATACCTCCATGCATCCGTTCCTTCAATTTCATATAAATGTGTTTGTGATATGATACTCTCATACCATGGAAAATATCGATCGATCATGAAAAATATAAAACGTGTGAAAAAAGCAAGACTACTCGAGAAAATGTTGAGAATTTTAAAATGTGGAAGCAAAAAAATATTTTACATATCCGCTTGCAAATGCGCGATTTTTTCAGAGTGTATCTGTTTGCAAGAAAGTAAAGTTCCTGCAAACAATCAAGCATTCCTCATTGACCAAAGTGTTAGAGAATACTGTAATAATTTGTGTATTTGCGTCAATAACAATTTGCATATTTACGTCACAGTATGACGTAGTTATTTTTTCTGCGGCCCTGTATCAGGTCCCATATTTTTTTTGATTGCAGTTTGTTCACTTCTTGTTGGGATGGTTCTTGCGTAAAGAGCAAGACAAACACGTTAATGTTTTTTTTTTTATCATTTAAAAGCTTGTAGTCCAATAAAGTTTCAAGATGAAACTAAGAAAGAAGTCTTTCATTCATTTTGTCATTTAAAGCTTCAATTAATTTTAAGAGACGTCTACTTGCAACATAAAGAACTGAAAGAAAAATGTTCATCGGAAGTGTTGATGTTCCAGAAACAAAACAGCTCAAGAAACGCCAAATGCGAAAGGAACAGGATACCATTCGTTCTGCAAAACGGGTGTCTTCTGATTCAAGCTACCATTCAGTGGAGAATGAAGGGGAAACTGAAACAAATGATGCGATGGAGATGGAAACGGAAGAATACCAGGAGGGCACCAAAGACACGTCTTACACAACATTTGCAAGGAAATCTCTTCAGCAGCCCACTTTGAGTATACAAATGCGTTTAAGACTGGATAAAACAGCTCTTGTCAGTCACAGATATGGTGTGTCCAACAGAGCCACGGCTGCTATTGCATCGAGTGTTATGCAAGATTTGGGTTTAATATCTGAATCAGACACCAGCCTCGTCACAGACAAAAGTAAAATATCGAGGGAAAAATCAAGAATTAAAAAAGAATTGGTCTCAAAATCAAATGAAAATCGTTCTACTCTATCGGGCCTTTATTTTGATGGACGGCATGACAAAACTTTAACAACCGAAATACTCAAGAACAAGCAGTTCCAAAGAACAATTGTAGAAGAGCATTATTGTATTGTATCGGAGCCTGGTTCCACGTACATGGGGCATGTTACACCTGAAAGGGATCTAGTCTTGATATATCCAATAGTATTTACGAATATGTAACCAATGCGTTATTGGATGATTTCAGCAACCTTATTGTTCTCGGGTGTGACGGTACGGTCGTGAACATTGGAGCGTTTAATGGTGTAATTCGCAGGCTTGAATTGAAACTTCAGAGATCAATCCAATGGATTGTCTGCTTACTTCATTTCAACGAGTTGTCATTACGACACCTATTTGAGTACATATGCGGAAAGTCTTCTGGTCCCACGTCTTGCACTGGAGACATTGGACGGAACCTGAAAGGATGCGAAAAGCTTCCATTTGTTGCTTTTAATAGTATTGATTGAGACTTGTCAGGCATTGATCCCACCGCCCTAAGTTCTAATCAGAAATACTTCTTAAACATTTGAACCGCGATGAGTTCTGGCGTTTGTTCTTCAGATCTAGCTAAGCGTCAACCATCAACGTTGAATTCGGCCCGCTGGCTATCGAACTGCCAATCGAATACGGAGGTTTTATATATATATAAATCAGACCCATCAAATGAGTTGCTAACTTTGGTTGTGTTCCTTCTAAGAGTCTATGCACCCTCATGGTTTCGAATTATAAGATCCATCATTTCATAAAGGACGGTGTTATACACTTGTGGCATTTCATCAGCTCATCTCGGTACTTGACTAAGAAGTATCCTGACATAATCGAACCAGTAACTTCTCGCAGCGCTTACTTTGCGACTCCAGAAAACATGCTTTTGGCCATGTTAACTGATGAGAGATGCCATATTAGGACGCTTGCAGCTAGGCGGATTATCGAGGCAAGGGAAAATGGCCCAGATGGAAAGTGTGTTCGCAGATTCGTTTTTTCTGCTATTAACCTTGGAACTACAGACTACGTAGATCTCATTGACTGGCAAACTTGTTATGTGATATCGCCTCCAGTTCTCAGAGAGATCAGTCCTTATAAACTTCTGAAGATGATGCAGGACGGTGTGCCAATGGACGGCTGTGACTTTATTAAATATCTTTCACACACACAAGTAGTTGAGCGAATTGTAAAACTAATCACTGAAGCCTCTGAAAAAACAGTTGGACCACAGAATAGGGATGGATTTATTAGAGCAACACTAGAATCCAGAAAACACATGAAAAAATTTAAGTCCAAAAAAAAAAGATTACAAGCAATAATGCGTTTTTAATTTGTATATCTAGAAGATAGAATAAATTTTCTTTTCGCATTAAAATGAGGTAAGTGCAATGTGTGTTTATTTAAAAATTTGCCTTCAATTTCCAAAATTCGGTGCCGTTGATGTGGCAGAAGATATTAACGTATAATTCTAAAATTTTGTACAGATGTTGTTGTTAAAAAATAGTAACTTTTAAACATTACCGCAAACGGATCAACAAAATCTGTGATTATTTATTCATTTTGAATTTTAAGCATTTTTAGTCCAATTTTCACAACTTTCGGCTCATTGAGGCGACAGAAGATATCAATTCAATGTTATAAGATTTTGCATACTTTTTAATGATGAAAGTTCACAACTTTTCCGCACTACCCCAAAAAGATCTAAGATACTTCGATTTTTTCGAGCCATTAATATGGTTACATATTCCACACAAGTCTTAAGTTCTATGTAAAGTATATATATAAGAAAATATAATTAAGAGAAAGGAAATATAAAATAATTATTTCAAAATTTTAATAATAAAAATGAAGTACAATAACAATGTATTATTAAAAAGTATAGCATTTAGCTTTTGACGAGTTTTGGTCAAATCTTTGGAATTTGGCAAAAAAGTTGTTAAAACTGTCGGCAGCAATTGTGAGAGGTGAATGTGAACGATATTTCGAATTCCCGAACTTCATCATGGAATAAAGATTCACATCAATATGTTGTACCAAAAGTTAAGGTAAGACTAAGGTGAAAAATTGAATTTCAACAATGTTAGAGGTAAATATTTGCAACTCTGTGTGAGCGTAGATGATATCACTAGAAATGTTGTTTCTGAGTTTGTGAACCCTAAATAATCTACGTGGGATTTTATGACCTTGAATATCCTCAAAAACCTGCATCAATAAATTTTGTCGTAGCTCAAAACTGGTTTGCCATATATGGCTGAATTTTTTTATAGCTTCTACCATGATTCTAGAAAAAGCCAGTATTTTTTAAGATATCATAATCAGTTCTTAGAGATGTATTTTTTAATTCCACTTTCCCAAATTTGCATATTTTTTACATATATCTCTTTACTCAATGTCATCTAGAGACAACAAATATTAATATGCAGATAAAATGATATCCAGTTATTTTTGTTATATGACACTCAATATTTCTTCAAAATTTTGTGCAGATATCTTAAAAACTGTATGCGCTACCTCATTTTAAAGTTTGCGGAAAGCGAACAAATCAGTATTTGAGAAACGGGCCCGACAAAAATAAAATACAATATATTTGATGTTTAATGTAAAATTTTCTGAAAACAATGGGAAGTATTCAAATGAGTTACCTCAAAAGTCTCCCCCCCCCACTGTAGGTAACTCCCCCATTTTGAAGTTTCTGCTCCTCCTCTCTCTGTTTAGCCTGAATATCTCATATTGAAATTTAGATTTCGAAACTGGGCTTTAAATTTGGAGCTAGGGTCTGGAAATGGCCCATTTTAACAATATTTTTTGACATTTTTGGAAAATTTCACTGTAGTTTGTGTCATCAAGATATGCACTACTGAAATATGCCAAGAATTCTTTTTTGAAAATTTCGAAAATTTTCACCATTTTTCACCTTAGTCTTACCTTAAAATCAGACGGCAAGCAGCTTTCTTTAAATATAGATATTTTAATTCTGGCACTAGTTCCCAGAATTCAATTATAGAAGTAGATTTGTGCTGCATTTGCAATGCCTGATCCTCTTTTATATCTAATAACTCTAATTCCCCAACCGCTTTTTAAACAAGTATTATTTCAGAAACTTAAAATCCATCTTCAATAATATCAGAAATAAATGGGTTCACAAAATATGCAAATGTAAGATTTCAAACTTTTCAAATCTTCAAACTTATATTTGAAATCTGCTTGCAATTCTTTCAATTTTTCTTTGTATTCGTCTCATTACTTCTTCGACATTATATTTGCTTTTACTCGTGTAAAATTATTAAATATTTTGTACTTAAGATCCTACGCAAAAATGATCTTCATATCTCAGTCAATTTAACAAGGTTTGTGAAAAAAGTTATGAAATAACAATAAAAAAATGATTTAATTTTTCGATTTGGAGCCACTAACTTCGACGAAAACCAGTTGCGCCACACCCCTGATATATATATATATATATATATATATACAGTTGAATCCTGATTAACTGGAATAAAGGGGCCGAACCTCATTTTGGATAATCCAAAAATTCAATTGTCATTGTAAAGGTGGAAAGAAACCACATTTACCAAAAAACATATTTATTATATACCACTAAACTATTATATTAATAGCAAAAAAATGTTACAATGTATATATACATATTAATTAGATACTAATTTTTGCTGCTATGGAAATAGTTCGATATCTTTGTTTGAACGCTTTTCTTGCAAGGCTTTTAGCTGCAATATCCCTCTATCATTTAATTAGAAGCGTGTCTGCTGGTGAAGACTCTCACTGTCTTCAATAAAACATGAAGCAAGATGTGGTAACAAACTCTAATTTTACTGAATGCAGGCTGCTTAAATGTAAATGCTTTTTACTTTTATGAACAGTAAAAAAAAAAGAGAATTTATAACTCTTAAAATTTTAAAGAAAAGAAAGAAGAATAAAAATAAATAAATAATTTGAACAAACGTACGAAAGAGAAAGTTTACATATAACTACAATAGACTGTCTGTTCTGTTTAATCTTTTCAAAAGTGGTAAGGGCCAAGACTGACCTTCTATCAACATCCCATAAAATTTTTAGGCTAAAGGATACTTTTAATGTCCTTCTTGAACTGATTTGTTTCATATGACCAGTTCTGGTAGTTTGCGTATCGTAGTTGAGCTATAATTTCTGGGATAGTATTTGGTTAAGTACTGAAAAGCAGGGGGCGGTCATGTCACAGTTTAAAATGAGACTTAGAATTCACAGCTGCATCAAACTTTTCTGAAGATCCCAAGGGGAGAAAAAGGATGATTACGACCACGAGAGAGATATACACAATTTTCTTTGGTTCTTCTCCTAAACCCAGAGTACAATAGATAAAATATCTAGTATAAATATGAATATTTGTGCCAAAATCATTGCGCGTCAAAAAAAAAAAAAAAAAAGTGCAGCAGCAGGCCATTTGATAGTCCAGAATTTGAATTTGTTTAAGTGACGTTCAGTTAATCAAGGTTCTACTCTATGTATGAATATGGTTGGTAACTTATCAAATTTAATGACTTTTAAGTCCAATATATATCAAAATAAAATAACAAAAAAGTGCTAAAAATAAAATAAAAACTAGTATATTTAATATTTAAGTAACTTTAATAGATTAACTTTAACAGAAGTTTCAAGCATATAAAATAAAAAAGTACAGAAAAAAAACGTTTTATTCAATAGGTCAGTGGTTCCCAACCCTTCTCAAGACGCGTCCCACTTTTATAGTAGCCAAGTAATCCGCGCCTCCCCCCTGTCTGTCCACCACTTCCATATTTGCATAATAAAAGCATTTTTTTAACAGAATAAAGAAAACACATTAAACATAAAATTATATATATATTATATATACAATATTAATAACATATATAATATTACATTAATTATATATATTATATTAATTATATATATATTAATTGTGTATATTATATTGATTATATATATTACATTATTTATGTATATTATATTAATTATACATATTACATTAATTATGTATATTATATTAATTAAATATATTATATTAGTTATATATATTAATGTAAATTATAGATAT
>QLNU02015360.1:16747440-16761796 GCA_006491805.2 Dysdera silvatica
TGCTTGCTGAGTTGGTGGCAATAACGTTGTAATAGGCTCCAAAGTGTTGTTCTTTAAAACCTAACCCCATTCTTCAGGTTGTAGATTCTGTCCTAACCAAGTTTGAACCTGGTAATAGACACGATAGAGATGCTGTTGAGCTGCTGCACTTGTAGGTGGAAGATACGACAATTTCACTGGTCTGTGAAGCCTTATTGATTTATCAAAGCTTAAGTACCTATCATTATTAATATATATTTCTGATTGTGGAGCATGTGTGTATACATGGCCAGAAGAAAACGCATCCCGTTGTCAATCACTGCATTGGGAAAGCAATTCTCCTGTTCAAAGACTTGGGTTAATTGGAGCAAATCGTGGCATTCCTCGAACATTTTCAAAACTTGGAGTTTTCCTCCTTTATGAAATAGGGCGGAAGTTGTGTCACAGCCTGTCATAGAATGTAAAAATAAACTGTGCTTTCTGCATTTGGGATACTTCTAAAAACTGTAAGATGAATACATTCGCGTTTCAACATTCTCCGTGCCAACTTTTTTTTAAAAAATTTCGGCTCGATTCAGTTAGCCCTATTAGGAGTACCAAGAAATCGACATCTTCTCCAACTATGACGATTGTCTTTCGTATTGACTCTTCCATAGTTGTCTCGATGATATCAGTATCATCCAGGGCTTGTTTTGTTGCGATGTTAGTGTTATGTAATTGTGGAATCAGCATTTCAATAAGTTTGCTCATATTGGATCGGTTGGATAAAAACTTTTGTTGACTGATTGTAGAGCCGAGAGGGGTGGGGGGCAGCAGGGGCTCCAGCCCGAGGGCTCGGATGAAGTCTAAGGGCTCATGCTGGCAAGGATCTATGATGTGGAGGCCCGGCGCTAAAAAATCTGCGCCACTGCAGAGAAGGGGTCATGAGGGCAGGTCGAAGTGAGCCGGGGGGGCCCGCGTTGGCTCTCGGCGCCCCTGACTGATCGTTACTTTAATACTTTCATTAAAACGACTCTCGTAAGAAGCTGAAATAGCAGCGTTTCGCCTCTGCTGCTCCATGGCCTTTATATTTTTGCTATTGTCGGAATAGCCGTTTAACACAACAACAACATTTGAGCCGAAATGTTTTTGCAAATATTAAAGATATTTTTCGCAAATGTTAGATAAAGTATCATCCTCTTGCCACACGATACTATTTAAAAGAAATCTACCATCCACGACGTATGTAAGGTTATTACCTATTTCAGTACTGATGGATTCCAATTGGTTGTAAAATTTTGATTTTACAGTTTTTCGAATGCCGGCATTATCGAACAACGCTGTAGGGAAGGGGCTGAGTTCGTACTGTAAATATTCAGAGAGATGTTTGTCGAAGTTTTTATTTAAACACATTCTTTGAAAGAGTAATAAAAGGATCTATAGCCACCTTGGAATCGTGGACCTTGATGGAACTACTAACTGACAGAAGTGGAAGAGTCAGACGCTTCAGAAAAACGCTTTGCAAAAGAATACATGGCTTTTACATGCATTCAACAAGGCTGGAAAGGATAGTGGGGGGAGAATGAGTTATGTAAAGTGATTTACAAAAACATTTACAGAATCGATTCTTGAACGCTAAATATCAGTAAAGGAGATAGAAAGGAAGGCTATAGGGCGACGTCTGGCATGAAATAAACGAAGTTTATACGCAACACATTATACCGAAACGCTTGTTGCTACATTTCAAAACCTTTTATCGTTTCTTGTGTGGTGCATAGGCGTAGCCAGGGGCGTGTTTTGGGGGGTTGTAATGTAACCCCGTTGCAATGAAATTTTGTATATTTAACATAGGAATATATGAGTTGTAGCTCTGTAACCCCTCCCATTAAGCGTTCCTTTATTAAGTTCTGATGCAAAGCGTATACTGTAAATTCAAAACTCGTCCAGATTTTATAATTTTTTGATGTTGAGTTCAGTTTTAAAGGCAATGAAAACAGCTAACATAAATAAGCGTAATGAGTTTGCCACAGTTGGAAACCGTTCATTTTATTTTATATTTTACCTAAAGATTAAAAAACACCGTTCATTTTATCTTATATTTTACCTAAAGATTAAAAAAAAATCCTTAGTAACTAAAAAACACAATATTATTATTATTATTTTACTTATAAAGTTTATGGAAAATAAACGAAGGAAACCCTCCCCCCATCCTTGCTGGGATTATCAGTACGTCACTGTGTCAAAAATAATTTGTATTATTCTGTTTACAATTAATTTTTTTTCATTTTATTTCATTTTTACAGTGCACAAATTTCAATTTTTTTTGTAAATGTAAAAAGATTTCGAAAGGTATGATTTGTAATGAACATTCTTGAGGAGCGCCTTCGGCGCCCTCTACGATGATTAGGCGGGGCCAAAGCCCCGTCCGTACGACCGCCCATGGTTGTAAACACATATAGTGAATAAAAAAGTATTTGCACACCTACATTATGTCGCATAAATAAGAGTGGAAAGCAAATATAGTGGAGTCCAGCTAACTTGACCCTCGGATAAATCGATATTCCAGATAACTCGACATTTCTTAAATTTTTGTTTTGTCTAATGTATTGTGCATCGAGGAAAACCCCACTAAACCGATATCTCGAAACAGAAAGCCGCGTAAGTCAACGAAAAATTTACACTCATTCCAATTTTTTAACGTTAACTACCAAAATTAATAGGGAATTTTTCGTTGAGAAAATAGAAATTTTTTTAATGGTTCTCGATAACTTTCCCTTTGCGCGTCCCTTCCTCATGTAGAAGAGCTTTCCGTAGTCGAACTGTGATGTTTGCCTCCCAAGGTAATACCCGATTCACAGCCGCCATACCAGGGAATTATTCAAAACGTTAAACTTCTTTTTTCTGTTAAAAACTCGATGACCTTTATAATTATTTTAAATATATATAAGTATAATATAAGTATATAAGATATATTTAAGTGTATGTATTAAAATCATTTACGATGAAAACCGTCATGTGACTATTTTAAAAGCATTTAAAAACAATCTTTTATCCAGTTAACAAGCTTATCAATTTCAATCATATTTATACATCGCCTTAAGTACAGATTCCTTATGTAATTTAATATAAACAAACCAATTTTTAAAAATATTTATATTAAAGTAAGAAATAATTAGAAAATTATGTTTTTATTCTTTAGAAATTTAAACTGATTTTTAAAGTTTTTTTTAAATATCTCTCTACCCCGATAACCCGACACCCAAATAACTTGACATAAATCACTGGCCCCATGACGTGTCGAGTTACTAGGACTCCACTGTACTACGAAATGTTTTTTAATCATTGGATTACTTTTACAATAAGCATCCATGCATGTATTTTTTTAATAATTGCAAGAAATAAATTTATAAAAATAAAAACCTATTTTTTCATAGCAAAAAAATATTTGCACATCTAACAAAATCTTGTTTTAAAGCCATTAAACATTATATATATAAATTTACAACAAACTAAATCCTATACTTTTCAAAAGACGTTATAAGAGCTTTGGGACAGCAATTTAGTTAGTTTCTGCTGTCGTGGCTCCAAAAGGTGCCTGTTTTCTAGGACAATGTAGGAGATGATTATATATTTTTTCATAACTGTTGTTTAGTTATCACGTCATAGGTAATAATATAAGTTTGAAATTCTTTAGTGTTCGGTATGTAATAAAAAATAAAAAATTGAATAGTATTTCGAAAAAAAAAATCGATATCTGTTCATCCAAATAATCAAAATGAATCAAGACAGGTGAGGAAAACCATTAAGCAAGTATGGAAGGGCCCCTCCGTATATGATCGAGAATTAGCTATTGATGTCGCTTTAGCATCGGGGTAATAAATAGTAATTTCTAAAACTTTTCTCAAAATTATTCACAATGTACATATTCGATTCAGAAGACCCAAGAACAAACCTTATGTCAGTGAAAGAAACAGGTGAAAAAGACTTGGAGTTTGCAAAGCGTAAGCTAAGGAACCTGCAAAGTTTCGGGAGAAAAGGTGATATTTTTCGTAGTAAGTAAGTTTAATGTTATCGGAAAAATATATGTGTGGTAGAAGACAAATACTTTCCTTCAAAGAAAGAACTTAAGACTAATTGTAAAACTCAGCGACGGCCATGGGCTGATTTGGGGGAGTATGGCTTCAAATAGAATTGGCGACATGGCCTTTATTGAAGGTAATGTAAATGCTAGACATTATATTAAGATATTGCTAGGTCATTTATTGGACAGTACATGGAAATGGACAATTGGGGTCCATTCAATTTTCAACAAGACAACGATAACCACCATACTGTACAAGAAGCATGGTTGTGGTTCCTTTAAAATGCAAAAAATTAATTGAATATATCCCTCATAATCTCCAGACCTCAATCCTATTGACAGCTTATGACTTTTTTTACATTTTCAAGTAAGGAAAAATAAAAATTTCCGGCAAAACCATATTTAGGCAAACGCTTAGGCAAGAATGGGTGAAAATCAGTGTAGAAGCAATAAAAAAATTAGCAAAATCAATGCCCAGGCAACTACAACCTTTAATTAAAGCAAAAGGCATGCATGTTAAGTACTAGTAACATTTTTGCTTTTCAAAATTTCTTGTTTTTTGGTTTTTCTGCTAAGTGTGCAAATACGTTTTCGGCATGAAAACAAGTTTTTTATAAATTTATTTCCTGCAATTATTAAAAAACACATATACGTATGGATGCTTATTGTAAAAGTAATCCAATGGTTAAAAATATTTTGTAGTATAATAAAATCAATCAGACAACTTTGAGCGGTTTGTTATGTGTGTTTTAAAGTTGTCTGATTGCTTTTATTATATTTATGTCAAGCGGTGTTACCTACTCAACATATTTTGTAGTATTTGCTTTCCACTCCTATTTATGCGACATAATGAAGATGTGCAAATATTTTTTTTACTCACTGCATGTATGCTGAACGATTTCCGAACTCCCCCCAATTATTTTAAAATAAATTGTAAACTTACATATATTGTGATGTAAAAATGCATATAATATACGTTTCCCCCCATTAATTTTGAAAACTCTCCGTTGATGTACACGGAGAGATAGAGAGAAAGAAAGCGTGAGACAGAGAATTAAGGAACTGGACATATAATATGGACATCTTAGATTTGGTTTTACTTTTTCATTTCTATCTTGACTTTCAATATTATTTTTTCTTTAATTTACCATATACAGTGAAATCTGTCTCTAACGATACTGCCTACAACGATATTTTCTTTCGGTCCAAATGTATATAGAGTGTAGAAGAGTCATTAACGTACGCAGAAAGTTTATAAGGGGAGTTACAGAGTTACAACTCCATATACTCATATGTCTATAGAAAGTTGCATTGCAATTGGAAGTGAGTTATGACGCTCATCAACACCCCCGCCCCCGCATACGGCAGTGAAGAGGTTCAACCTTGTCTATAACGATTATAGGCGTAGAGTTTTAAAAATTATTGAGAGGGCTTGGGCCCCATCTCTCTAAATATAAAAGAAAATCGCGGAGTATGTAGGATGGGGGAGCATTTATGTGTACTTTATGTGCATTATCGTAAGATAAAATAACAATATTTTTATAAATAAATATATTTTATTTGACAGCCCGAATGCTTTTTTTTTTTCGGATGTTTGTCGAGAACGGTTGTTTTACGGAATTTTTAAAATTTCAAAATTTTCGGAATATTTTTAATTTGGATTAAAAATATAAGAATCATTACTAGTACTTATATATAAAATTGCGCTATTAGTAATTTATTTAGGTTTAAATTGTCATCTGTTAAGTCAGATTATCGGTAATATGATATTTAGTATTTTCACTTATCACGATTACAAAAACCAAAGAGCACTTTTAACTAACTACTAAGCTATACACTGATAACTTACTTAAAACAAAAAGAAAAAAAACAACCGCCGTAGTAACGCGTTTGCCTTGTGAGCCGTTATCCCAGGCTCGGCTCCCCAATAGTGCCACAAACACACAAACAAAAGCATGCTTACCAACCAACTACTCACTGCAGTTCAGGAGTTGTTTCCATAGGCAAAAAAGGTTCGAATTTCTAGGAAAACTGAAGGTCCCGGTGCAGCATGGCCCTTGCTGTCCTCATGCTCTAAAATTCACAGACATTTCATTTTTAACATTTGTAGTACATTTTAAAGGAAGTTGATATCCAATATTCGGCCCCAAAGCTAGACGAATATACGGTATTCGGGGCCAAATCGCTATTCATTTTATAACTTTAATATATATCGTATATGTATATCAAGAAAATCTACATAAAATATTCTATAAATTACACCTCATAAAAGCTCTATAGGTAGATCATTTATAGGTGACACTTTTATAAGTGATCACATCTATTTCACCGTCTGGGTTTTAAATTCCGAGTAAATTCCTCTTTATGCAAGTTTTAAACTGATTTTCCAGAGAAAAGAATATCCGGACCCCATGAATCAATTTCACTTGTACATGGCGCGGAGTTTGTCAATTATTAATATCGATCCATGGTTGCAATTTTTATTAAACTTAAAAATTAAAAACGAATTATTTAGTCCAATAATGATCTTTAAATTATCAAAAAGCAAAACCAAAGCAAAAACAAAGCAAAAGTAAACACGTTTACCGATTACTTCTGGAGCTGTTATATACTAGAACAGTATACAAGTAATTCAAGCATCACAGTGACAAACTCCGGACTGATTTAGTATAAGTAATCCACGTTGTTCTAGGGTTATAATTGCTCCTTTAGGCACTTTCTATCTCTGAAATCCAAAGAGATGCTCTATGTTTCGTTGTTTCTTTAAAAGAAATTTTGGGAAGCGACTACAGAGAAGTATCATATAAGAAAAAAGAAAAAAAAGATGTGTCATGTTCCTAGGCTTTAAAACAAGGAAAAGGAGGAGAACCGCACGATGGATAAGAGCTTAGGGTGCGTACAGACATGCAACAGAACATCGTTGCGTAACATCCCGTGCTACGCGATGACGTTATTAGGAGAACATCGCGCGTATCATCATCGCGTAACATCACTGCATCCCACCAATTCACGCCGATATCCAAACTACACTGACAAAACGATGTTATGAAGCGGTCAAACACCACGACCGGGGGCAACATAGCCCCGTGTCATTCCTTTGATGTGACGAGGAAAAACCGACAACTTGTGGGACGCGGAAATGTTACGATGTTCTGTTACGGAGTGCGGTCCAGACTTGATACGCGACGGTGTTACGATACAATGTTCTGTTGCATGTGTGGACGCGGCCTTAAAACTGTCCCGCAACTCCACCCCTTCAAGCAATAAGTTTCATGCTATGACAGAAATATTATTATCTCGGAACTTCAACGAAAGCGAAATGAACGAGATTGATAAAAAAATTCCTAAAATATAAGAATTGTCCTCATGGCGTGAAATCAATAACTTATTAAAAAACATGCCAAAACGATGCCGCAATTTCAATTAAAAAAAAAATGTGGGGCCCCAATTTACTTATAACTTCTGTTTAATCAAAATATATGCGCCAACTCAAAACTCATCCTACCCAATATCATAGTTACTTAAATTAAGCCATAGCACAACATAATTTTTTTCCATAGTCTAAAAAAATCGAAGTCAATGTTGTCTAAATTATTAAATTTATAAAAATGTGAAATATATTAAAAAAATCAATTTGTTAAATACGGTTTATGTAGCATGTTACCTATATGGAGGTGAAACTCGTAACGAGCTGGGGTTTTCTGCTTTCCTCCATTTCAAACCTAACCACCAGTCACTGGCATCAGATTCACTTATAAAGACCTTCTGAGTTTGTTATAATTCTTCTGAGAATTCTTTAAATTCTTCTGAGACCTTCTGAGATTATTATAATTTAAATTGCGCATCAAATAAAAGTTTTCAGTTAAAAAGAAGCATGCAGTTAAAATGAAAGTTACGATGGATTTAAAAAATAAGAGTTTTTAACTAACTGTAATAAAACCATTTTTTTTTCAATCCAAATTCTTTCACTGGATTAAATATTTTAGTAGAAAGATGAATTTTTCTTTATTTAACTAATTAGATATAGAGCAATATTTTTCTAATTGCAAAACTTTTGGTAGAGGGGCCCGCATAAAAAGTTGAATTTCATATTTTTACACATACACCACCTGTAAAATCGATAAAATATTCATCCTTTTTGCATGAATTGAAAACTTTTTCCGTCTGAAGTATTTTCCTACGACTAACGGTTAAAAAGGTAATTGCGGTAACATCCTTTTGAATCACCTTGTATACTACCAAGGTTTCTTTCATAGTCTTTCACCTAAAAGTCTTACTTACGCCACCGTATTCATTGTCTTTATTTACGCTATGGTTCTTAAATGATTTTTTACCATTAATAGGTCTACAGAATATAAATCGCAAAACCATGTGCCAAGCCAAGTAAGGACAAGAACTATTATATGCGCATGCGTTCAACTTCCTACAAGAATGCTTCCAGATAGCCGGTTTTTGTTATTTTAACGTAGGTTTGGAGAGCGTAGGATCTTGCATTCTACAACTGCTTAGAGGATAAAAAAGAACGCCATAAAAATTTGAAAGAATACTAAAAATATAGATGATCAAAAATAGTCTACAAAAAATATTCAAATTGGCTTTTCAGGTGAAAATTTAACATTTTTTATCGCTTATATTAGACACGAGTTGTTCCAACACATTTGTTTAAAAGTTATGAGATTTTTAACAACTTTATTTTGGGTGGTTAATGAACAATAATAATAGTACATACAAATGAAATATGGTAAAGCAACTAAACATTGATCTTGATATTACAATAAGGAACATATTTTATAACCACCCGGGCAGTAATATATAAACATGAAAGCATGACAGAGCCCATACTGCTCAGAAGTAAGATTTAAATTACAATCAAACGCTACACAAAATACCAGAGAAAAATAAGTTACAAACAATGGTGAAGAACCAATTCAAAGATGCACAGACGCTTCAGAGAGTTAATTATAAATTTTGAATAAAAGCAGATGTGAGAAGTTAGATAGAGAAATTCAATTAATTATTAGTATTTAATGTGAAGTAAAGAATTTCCGCACATTATTCTCAAATTTTAAACGTGAAATGAGAGATTTAGTTGATTGTGGAAGGGAGTTCCATATTTTTGGACCAGCATATCCCATTTTTCTGCAAGCAAGGCCAATTCTTGTACGATAAGATCTATAGTTAGCTCTAGATGAGGTTGGATAAAGATGTTGTGGTAATTGAATACCAAAATAGAAGATACCAGTGTTACATCTTAAGTTATTGAACATAATGAGAGCAAGTTTATAGTTTAAAAATTTGTTTATTGGTAAAATATTATACTTGCACAATATTTCGGAGTTAGAGAGCGGTGACGTAAGTTTTAGTTTTATTAGATTAAGAAATTTATTTTGTAGTGATTGAAGTCTTCGTATATTGATTTTTGTAGTGAATCCCCATATTAAATGACAGTAGAAAACGTGAGAAAAGAAAAAAGAATAATACATGTCTATGAGTTTATTAATGGGTAGAAAATAGCTGATACTACACATGATACCGATATTTCTGCTGACCATAGAGCAAATACCGTTTATATGATTATCCCATTTTAAGTTAGACTGTAATGTTATACCTAAAAATTTAGTTTCACTAGACAGCTGCACAGAGTCATTTCCGATATTTAGTGAGTATTGGGAGGTGTTATGTATGTTTTTAGAATTAGTAAATAATAGACATTTACATAAAAAGGTTAAACACTGGTAAAATAGCAATGAAAAAGATCACTCAAGCTTTCGGACGCATCAGCAGCAGTCCTTCATCAGGAGTAATGACGATGTTATGTTTCTGTCTCTTTTTTATACTTGAAATTTCTGGAAAACCCTTCATCAGAGTAGTCCCGCAGAATGGGAAAACCCAATGAGAACCAATGGGAGGCCTCCAATAGAATCATGGAAGAACCCCAATAGGGACCAATGAGAAACCCACACTGCGGGTTACCTAATTTGGGGATGTCTCATACATTTCAGAGTAAGAGTTGTTTATAAGTTTCTGGAAGTGGTTGTGATGTATTAATGGCTTTCCCGTGTAGTTTGTAAGTTTCCCAAGATTCTAAGAAGAGTCTACTATTCTTGTTTGTGATGTGACGGTGTAGTATTTTTGTTGAGTCCCAGTCGGGTTCGTGTCCGTGTTGTAAAGCGTGTTCTGCCAGACGTGAGGCTATGTCTCCTTTCGCGAGTGCTTGTTTGTGTTCTTTTTTTCTTGTTTTGATCATTCTTTTTGTTTGTCCTATGTAATGTTTGTTGCAGTCTTTGCATGGTATTTGGTATATGGCGCCTGTGAGATCTTCTGGTGGAACTGGGTCTTTAACTTTTGTAAGTTGTTTGCGAAGTGTTGTGACAGGGGAATAGAATGTATGGATATTTGCTTCCTTGAGGATGCGAGAGATTGTTTCGGAAATGCCGTGAATATATGGAATATTTGTTTTGTTTGTTTGTTTTTTGGTTTTACGGCTCAAAGACTACAGTGGTCATGCTGCGCCGGGACCTACAGTTTTCCGAGGAATCCGAACCTCTTAAGGCCTGGGGAACCAAACCCCGGACTACAGTGAGCAGTGCGATCTTTTATGAGATCTCTGAGTAAGCGTTCTTTTTGCACTGCTGGGAGTCGAACCCGGATTAGCGGCGCACTAGGAGAAGGCGTTACCACACTGCGCCACCGCAGAACCGAATATATGGAATGGATATGCGGGTGTGAGATGTATTGTTTAAAGATGTACTATTGGGTCTACAGTTTCTGAGAATGAATCGTTTAGGGTATCCATTATTTTTAAGTGCCGTGTGTATGTGTTTTGTTTCTGTGTTTGAAAGTGTTTCATTACTGCAGTGAGAATTCGCTCTAAGACTTAATGTTTTAACAACGGAAGCTTTGTGGCATGTTGGATGATGCGATTTAAAATCGAGATATCTGTCTGTATGTGTGGGTTTACGGTAAACTGAGGTGAAGATTGAGTTATCGTGAGATCTGTGTACAAGAACGTCTAGGAAAGGGAGTTTATTGTTCTGTTCTGTTTCGTATGTGAATTTTATATGTGAGTTTAAGTTATTAAGGTAATGGAAGAAGCTTTGGAGTGTATTAGTTTTAAGTATAACAAACGTGTCGTCGACGTATCTTTTCCAGAATTTAATGTTAAAATTCGGTGAAGACAAAGCAGTTTCCTCAAATGACTCCATAACCAAGTTAGCTACAACACTTGAGACCGGAGATCCCATGGCAGTGCCAAAAACTTGTCTATAGATAGAACCATTTGAGGTGAACACAGCAGAGTCCAGACAAAATTTCAACAATGTGCAGATGTCGTGAGGTGTTAGTGAAGTGCGTTCATGTAGTGTTGTGTCATTTTGGAGGCGTGTAAGTGCGGTGTCGATTGCAAGTGATGTGGGAATGCAAGTGAAGAGAGAAATTACATCGAATGAGACCATGAGGTCTTCGTCAAGTTGTAGGTTCTTTAAAGAGGTGCAGAAGGATTGGCTAGTAGAAACAGTGTAGTCATTGTTACCGATTATAGGAGAGAGTAGACGTGCAAGATATTTTGATAGGTTATATGTAGGAGAGCTGCAGAAACTAACTATAGTTTTAAGAGGAATATTTTGTTTATAAATTTTAGGTAATCCGTAGAAGGATGGTAAGCAGCCGGAATTGCATTTTAAATAGTCGTCGAGCTTAAACGTAAGTTTTTTAGATTTAAAGAGTTTTTAGAAGGAGAGAGTTCATTTTGGATTGAATTGTTTGTGTAGGGTCTTTTGTGATGCGGGTGTATGTATTTGTATCAGATAAGAGTGTAGTAATTTTATTTAAGTAGTCTGGACGATTTAGGACGACTGTGAATGCTGACCTTTATCTATTGGTTGCTATTACACTTGTTGGAAGCAAATGTCACCTGGCCTAAAAGCACTTTGGAAAACTACTTTCATGCATTCACTTATACGTGCACTTAACTTCACTCACACTTAAATTTCACTCACTTTTTAAATTTAACTCACTCTTAAATTTCACTCACTTTTTAAATTTAACTCACTCTTAAATTTCACTTACACCTAACTTCACTCACACTTAAATTTCACTCGCACTTAACTACACTCACTCTTAACTTCAGTTGTACTTAACTCCACTAATACTTAAATTTCACTCACACTTAACTTCACTCACACTTAACTTTATTCACACTTAACTTTACTCACACTTAAACTCACTCACACTTAAACTCACTCACGCTTAAACCTCACTCGAGCTTAAACTTCAATCGCGCTTAAACTTCACTCACACTTAAATCTCACTCACTTTTTAAATTTAAACTCACTCTTAAATTTCACTTACGCTTAACTTCACTCACACTTAAATTTCACTCGCGCCTAACTCACACTTAACTACACTCACTCTTAAATACTTAAATTTCACTCCCTCTTAACTCCACTCACACTTAAACTTCACTCGCGCTAAAATTTCACTTCACTTAAAAAAAAAAACTTCACTCTCGCTAAAAACTTCACTCGCGCTTAAAACTTCACTCGCGCTTAAACTTCACTCGCGCTTAAACTTCACTCGCACTTAAACTTACTCACTCTTAACTTCACCATGTTTAATTTTATTCGTTTACACTGTGGTCGGGAAACGCTTCAAATAGTTCGTAAATACATCAAAACACACATTAAAGTTATCCGTTTTAAAGAACATCTTCACTTTAATCACACCTGTAAAAAGGAATTTCTTATCCCTTTCAAACTTAAAGTTAAACCTCTTGTAAATTCAGCCCTTGGACATTGCATCGCACATAACATAAGTCTTAAATTTCTTTCCGCTAGAATTTCTCTCTGTCACTGCATTCTTACTCAGCTTCAAAATGAAATATTCTTTCTTACTTCCCTTCTAAATACTAAACTTGATTTTCTTACCATGCTCCTAGTTAAATCCGCTACTCGCTCACAAGAATCTAAAATCCAAGAACATATTCGTCTTACTCATTCACGTAAACTTAACAACCTTAGACCTTCTATTTCAAAACAGTCAAAACTCCTTACAAAAAACTGGATACTAAATCTTTCAAATAAAAATCTCACACCACAACAGCAATTCGTACTATCACTCGGCCTAAATTTCTCACCTGCTCCACTTAAAATTCCTACACCACAGATTCTCGCTTCCATAGAAAATGCTCTACAAAATACTCACACTGACGAACGTGTTGCAGCTGATATCCGCTGCAGAGTGGCAGGACTCCTTCGGCGTCCAAAACTTCCTGAGGACAACCTAACGCCTATGCAAAGGGTTGCCCTCCGGGAGCTACGGAACGACAAGGACCTTGTCATACTGCCAGCTGATAAAGGCCGTACTACAGTCGTCTTAAATCGTCCAGACTACTTACATAAAGTCTCTACACTCTTATCTGATACAAATACATACACCCGCATCACAAAAGACCCTACACAAACAATTCAATCCAAAATGAACTCTCTCCTTCTAAAACTCTATAAATCTAAAAAACTTACATTTAATCTCTACGACTCTTTAAAATGCACTTCCGGCCGCTTACCATCCTTCTACGGATTACCTAAAATTCATAAACAAAATATTCCTCTCAGACCAATAGTTAGTTTTTGCAGCTCTCCTACATATAACCTATCAAAATATCTTGCACGTCTACTCTCTCCTATAATCGGTAATAACGACTACACTGTTTCTACTAGCCAATCCTTCTGCACCTCTTTAAAGAGACCTACAACTTGACGACGACGACCTTATGGTCTCATTCGATGTAATTTCTCTCTTCACTTGCATTCCCACATCACTTGCAATCGACACCGCACTTACACGCCTCCAAAATGACACAACACTACATGAACGCACTTCACTAACACCTCACGACATCTGCACATTGTTTAAATTTTGTCTGGACTCGGCTGTATTCTCCTCAAATGGTTCTATCCATAGACAAGTTTTTGGCACTGCCATGGGATCTCCGGTCTCAAGTGTTGTAGCTAACTTGGTCATGGAGTCATTTGAGGAAACTGCTTTATCTTCACCGAATTTTAACATTAAATTCTGGAAAAGATACGTCGACGACACATTTGTTGTACTTAAAACTAATACATTCCAAAGCTTCTTCCATTACTTTAATAACTTAAACACACATATAAAATTCACATACGAAACAGAACAGAACAATAAACTCCCTTTCCTAGACGTTCTTGTACACAGATCTCACGATAACTCTATCTTCACCTCAGTTTACCGTAAACCCACACATACAGACAGATATCTCGATTTTAAATCTCATCATCCAACATG
>QLNU02015360.1:16768366-16778383 GCA_006491805.2 Dysdera silvatica
TCGCGGACCACTTTTCCACCTCATTTGGACTCACAGACCACTTTTCCACTTCAATTGTACCCGCAGACCACTTTGAAAAATTCTCATGAGTTGACTGTAAGACATTAATAAACAAGAGAGTCCGGGTCTTTTTTGGGGGGGAGGGGGATGTGTTTGAAAAATCGTGCTTTGGAAAAAAAAAAATCTAATAACAATAATACAGTCAAATCTCGTTAAGATGAACACTTTTAAGACGAATTACTTTTAATACGAACCGTTTTCTGAAGTTCCATCAGATTGTAAAATACTACAAATATACTATCAATTTCATTTTTATATTTAATTTTAATATTTAATAAATAATTTTTATAAGTATTTTTTTTAATCGTTTTTTTAAATAATGACCCGTCTCGCGGACCATTTGGGACTCCTTCGCGGACCACCAGTTGGGAACCACTGCTCCAGTACCTGACCCAAGTCCACGCGCATGCGCAGAAAGGCATGAAGCAAAACCGCCCGCAAGCACTAGACGCTTGTCTTTTGAGCAAAGTTCGTTCAGATTATGTCCGGCATTAATTTCCTCTACATCAGGGGCAGGCTAGGGAGTGGCGTGGAAGGCCCATACCAGGGGCGTAAAATAGGCTGAAATAATTCACAGTGGAGAATATGTCCGTGGCTAGGGGGCGCAATCTGGACGGTTCGGCCAGGATTGCAGGATCATCTAGCTACGGTGCTGATCAGAGGCGCCAATTAAAAGAAATAAATTGAACCTATATTAGCACCAATCCAATCCATTTTCTTAGGCTTGGTCTTCAGTCTCAAGGGGGGATATCAAGGTAGAGTTTTCAATATTTTATTGCTGAGGGTGGGGGGGAAGAACATATGTACATTTATACGTTACAATATATGTAAAATTACAATTTATTTCGGATTATAGGGGGAGGCTGGGATCCCATGCGCACATATAACTATGCCTATGGGGATCTTTGTCCTCACTTCCCCCTCGTAATTTTATTAAAACTTCATTAATTTCAATTGCATTATAATTAACACTGCAAGCATAAGTTGGCGTAATGAAGTGTAAGTTTGTTTTCTATCCCACATGAAATTCAGTTCTCTATATCTTTATAGAAAAAAATAAAATAAAAATTACATACATGCTTAATGTATATAAAACAATTTTATATGTTATACCCTTCACCATCAACTATGTTTTGTATTGCCAATATTTTTAGTGGGGAAGAGATTTGAGCTCTAGCGAATTGGCTTCTCTACTCAGGGTCGTTCATAGCATGTTGCAAAAAGAGTTCCAGAAAACTGAGCGGCCGCAAACCATTTATTATATTGTCTTCGAAATTTTTGTATTGAAGACAATATCAAGGATCTTTGTTTCGTTTAATACAAATAAAAATTAAAAGACATTTCTTTTGCACAACCGTTTAAAACACATTACTACATACGTTCTATACACCGAAGGGCTAAAACATTTCGACCACCTACCTAATAGCGTGTTGTTCCACATTTGGCACGCAAAATAGCTGCAATCCACATTGGCGTGGATGCCACAAGTGTTTGGTAGGTGGCCGGAGACAGATGGTACCAGATGTGCAAGCAGCGGTTACCAAATTTCTGGATATTCTAGGGCGGTGGATTTTTAACTCTGAGCTGCCATTGCATGACATCCCAAATGTGTACCATGATATTAAGATCTGGCGAGTTAGGCATCCAAAACATGAACTAAAATTCACTCGCACGCTTCTCGAATCACTGTAGCACAATTCTAGCCTTGTGAAAGGAAGCGTTGTCCTGCTGGAAGACCCCACTTCCGGTGGGGAAGACATACGCCATATAAAGTTGCAATCGGTCTGCTATAATATTAAGATAGTCAACAGCTTTCATGGGATGTTCTACTATGATCGATGGTCCCAGAGACGCCCATGAGAACATCCCCTAAACCACAATACCCCCACCACTGGCCTGTTTATGACCTGCGGTACATGTGTCTAGGAACTGTTTGCCTGGAAGAAGGCATACTCTCTCTGACGCGGCCATCTACGTGATGAAGTAGAAAACGCGATTCATCCTACCAGGCAATTTTGTTCCATCGTTCCATGGCCCAGTGACGACGTTTCCGAGCCCACTGTAAGCATAAATGGCCATGACGATTGGTTAACACATGGGAGGGCCGTATACTGCGGAGTCCGCTAAAATGTGTGCTCCGAAATACTCGTAGGTTACTTGGACCTGCATTGTAATCGGCTGCTAGTTGAGCTACTGGCTATCGCCGATTTTGCTTTACCAAGCGTGACAACCTCCGACGTCCAGTTTCGTCGATGACGTGTAGACGTCCAATGCCTTGACGTTTATTATACTGGTTTCGTCGTCATTCATCCCCTTTGTATAGGTCCTAACATAGGTGTATTGGAAGGTTAAATATAACGTAAACTGTGTGTGTGGGGGGACAAAACTATATGGAAAAATTAATTTTACCTCTGTTTTAAAAACTGGGGGCATGTACCTCCCGTTATATTACGCTTATTGGTCCTAACGAAGGCAGTTTTGCGAACACTAGATGAGTCGTGCGGTTTCGGAGATACACGTTCCGAGCGCTTTCACACAAGGTGGGCGTTGTCATAATGTTTTAGCTCTTCAGTGTATAGCTATAAAAGTAGACAATGGATATCAAGTTTTGAATTGAATTATATTAAATTAATAAGGACGGTGATATTGTTTGTAAACCAAGGAGGCCCGGTAACCAGGAGCGGTTCTGTCACTACTTCTAGATTAATGCACTGTAATTTCTGTTTTTTTTCTTTGTTTATGTTTTTATCATGTTAGTATCACATTTTATTTTGTCATCAAATATGCTTTAATGAACTTTCGATAGAAGGTATAAAATTCCTTTAAAAATATACCATGTAAAAATTATAAATTATTTCATTGAACAGCGATGCACTATCAGAGATAGTGTAGTAAGGTCTACGAAAGGTATAATGTTCTAGGACAGGGATAGGTGTACGCAGAAAGTCCATAAGAGGGTTATGGACACAATGGGGATGTTACAGAGCTACGACTCATATATTCCTATGTTAAATATACAAAATTTCATTGCAATGGGGGTTACAACCCCTATCAACACCCCCTGCGTACGCCAGTGAGGACAGGCGGGGAGAACCTTCTACTATTGGAAGGCAAGTCCGGATTTAAGATGCGAAGCGTCTTGGGCACAGCATTTTTTTTTACCCCGCCCTCAATGCGAGGAAAAATCGCGGAAAACATGGGGGGGGGGGCGCTTACTAGAAATTTTCTGCTAAACGTTACAAATAGGATTCTAATGATCTTCGCCGCCCCTCCCCTTCATATCTGGGAGCATGTCGAAGGAAGAAATTTATAATTACCTTACGTGCATTTAAGATAGAATAACGATATTTTTATGACAATATTTATTTTATGTTATTTGACAAAAAAATTCTTTTTTCCGACATTTGGAGTGGGGAGGACGGAGGATTGATGGAATTTTACGATAGGTAGCTTGCAATTAAATGTCCGCCGCTTTTTAAAAGTTTGCGCCCTAAAAATTTTGGTATTCGTTCAATATTTCCATTTATAAATTCAGGCTTGCTGGAAGGCCGTTTGTCACTTCACGGATGCTTCACATGACCGTACAGTTTATGTACAATATATTTTGCTAAAATGTAAAAAGGCACCTTCTGAGGTATAAAATCATATATTTTTTTTTTAGAAATTCGTAAATAAACCGAGCGTTTTTTATTCTGTTTTTTTCCTCGTTTCTCGTGCGCAGACCATGGATAATTAACTAGCTTATTAATGGACTGTCAACCATAGAACAGTGGATAAGGATGGCAACAATAAAACAATGGATTGTTGAAGGAGGTTCCTTTTTTAAGTCTGCTTTTAAAAAAATCTTATTTTAACTAGAGTAGAGTCTGATTAATCCGAACTAATTGGGACCGAGACCTGTTCGGATTAACAAATTTTCAGATTAACCGAAATCTTTACTATAGAAGTTAATGTAAGCTATAATTGCTTGATGCGTGTGTGTTTTGGTGTGCACGTGTAACAGACAACAGACGATGGAAAATTTGCCTTTACTTTATTGGCAATTTTAATTAGTCTGCAACACACATTTGCACTGTTTGTTAAATTTTAGTTAGTCTGCAACACACACTTGCACTCTTTGTTAAATTTTAATTAGTCGGCAACACACACTTGCACTCTTTGTTAAATTTTAATTAGTCGGCAACACACACTTTCACCGCTTGTTAAATCTTTAATTAGTCGGCAACACACACTTGCACTGTTTGTTAAATTTTCATTAGTCGGCAACACACACTTTCACAGCTTGTTAAATCTTTAATTAGTCGGCAACACATACTTGCACTGTTTGTCTTGTCAGTCGGCTGCCGGTGAAAAAAACATCCAGCCGATTGAAAAAAAGTTCGAATTAACCAAATTTTCGGATTAACGATACTCTACTGTAATTAAAGCACACGCTGTTTGAGAATGTGTGAGTAACTTCTAAAATATGCAAATACATAATTATAGAAACGTGCATTGTAATTTACAAGAAAAGAACTTTTAGATAATTAATTAAGATAATTAACTACTTTAAATAATTAAGATAATTAACTATTTTAAATAATTAAGATAATTAACTATTTTAAATAAATTAAGATTAAGATAATTAACTATTTTAAATAATTAAGATAGTTAATTTTTAGATAATTTTTCAATTTAGAAGAAAAAGTTTGAATGAATTTTTAGAGATTTTTTAATAATCCTCCATAGGAAACGCTGATAAATCATAATTCCGAAACTAGAAAGATTTTAAAGGATTCTGAGAATAGAAATTTCACTTTTTCTAAGTGGGAACTTTATGTCAAAATCACTACCTGGCTTTTACGAATGAGTATTTTCATTTCTATGCATATAGAATATATTTTTATTACCACATTTTATATATTCATGATTTTATATACTTAAAAAAAAGAATTTCTTATGTTAATTTCACCCCGCTAATAGCTTAAGTGAATGAAAAGGTGTAAAGGAATTAATCGAATTGCATCTTTGTTTTTGTTCATTTATACATTAAAGCCAATAATATAATTGCTTATAATAATCGCCAATATCAATGGTTATTTAAAACGTCGGGACTTTTAAACTTGTTTGGGCAAGTTAACATTGATTTCAATGCTTCAAAGTCGACATCGGTCTTCTTCCTAGTGAAAGGAATACTCCTGTTGTTTTGATGCATTATTCACTTCTTGAACCCCGAGCCAGAGTGAGGTTATCATGCGCTTTAGACGGTACTTAAATTAATGGCTAATAGGTATGTGTTTAACGATATACAGGCCTTCAAAATGAGAACCTTCAGTCATACGCAAAAGCAAAATTGGAGTACATGCTTGTCTAACGGAAAAAAAAAAAAATTGTAGGAATGTGCTCCATGCGACTGCCTAAGTTCGCCTAATGGACGAACCGGCTTTATCTGTACCCCACTTTGAGATTTTGCTTGTTTACCTAACCTCTACCTGATAGCAGACGTCTTCCATTCCTGGCATTTTTTTTTTAAACCTTTGTGTTTATACCAACGTGATAGTAAGGGTGTAACGACTAGATAATCAACGGTACTTTTCTAAATTCATACTCAAGAAAGCACTTTAGTAGAAGAATAGAACAACAAAGTAGAGTGAAATGGAGTTCCAAATTTGAAGTCTAAAACGAAAGACAAAAATGTTGCAATTTTTATTTCTAGGACAAACGTTCAGCAAAGAAAAAGATAAAGAGATTTTCGTATTCAACAATTTAATACGCCAAATATGATTGAAAATATTATCAAATATACGAAACGGTATAGTAAAAGAAATAGTTGTTTATTTAATAAATTGTAGATAAATGATGAATTCGTACCTATTTCTGTAATAAGGAGAAATGTGAGAGAGAGAGAGGGAGAGAATTCGAAAATATATACACCAAAATTAAAATTAGGATACATGCGTTATATAATGCTGTAATTTTGGTAGATGGTTGAAACAAAACTTTATTACCTTTATTTATCGAATATTGTTGATTCAACTCCTAGTTAATTTGGGTGATCAGGTGTGCGATGGAATTTATTCGTGTAGAAAACTACTGGGACTTGATAGAATTTTTTGAAGCGGATGAAAGTGCAAAAATTTATACGCAACTCATTATTAAGTATTCATGTTGTGGAAGTGAAAATGATGACTATTAACTTTCTGATTCTTGAAAGAAATTGGTTGAAATATAAAAAACATTAAAAAACATCATACTTTTAAAAACTACTACGTGAAATTATAATATTAAAAATATTTGCCATAAAATAACGATTAAAAACGTGCTTATAAAAATATAACTTATGAGTTTATAAATAAGTTTGTTTAACTATGCTTTACGCTAAAAAGTAAATGAGCAAGCATTGTCGACAATTTCTTTTGATTATTTTACGTCTAGAGACTGCTTATAAGAGTCATAAGGACTGTTCATCCGAGACGATCGATATCCTACCTTTTACCTAATCAATACGCTAACAAACGATCTCATCAAATCCAGAATTTGAACTTAGATTAAATGGTATGAACCCATGGGATTAACCATCGCACCGTACAAAATTCGGAGTAAATAAACTTGTGTATACTTGGGAATCGAATCCAAAATTATGTGAGAAGTTAGCTTCTACCTCGTGTTTCTGCAGTAGCTTGGGGTGTCCTTGCATAGCAAGCTTGTAGCAAGCTTGTAGCCAGGATGAAAGGGCAACAAGGGCAAGGTAAAGGGCACATGAGGCACAAGGCACCCGGGGATTGTTCTATATATATATATAAATAGCTCGATGGGGCAACTAGAACTATGTTCCTGCTGGCCCTTGCTTAGCTACAGACCTGTTGCATGATATGTACTAATAAAGGAGTAAATCTGCAACATTATAAATGAATCGACTTTAAAATGAAAAATCACTTTTATTTTGCTAATTAAATTATGTTTTTCTGGTATTCAATGATACACAGCCACATGACATATTGTAATAGCATTTGGGGAAATCTCGAAATAAGGAACACAGATTTTAGATAATATGCAAAGAAGGCAGTGAAATTAATAAATAGCAATAACCAATTATATCGAAAAACTTTTGCAATAAAACATAAAATTTCACCAATAACTAAAATTCATAAATATTTTGTTCCGAACAAAATGTCTGAAAGAATAAAGGAAAACAGACATGTTGGATTAATAAACCACAACAGAACAAAAATGAAGGGAACAGTGTTAGAAAATACAATGAACTGTACTTACCTAAGATACGAACAGAGATTGGAAGAAACAACATTAATTATAAGGGGACAAAATGTAGAATGATTTTGCAATAGAAATAAAAAGTTTGAATACTATTAAAATTATGAAAAGAGCAAAAAATTACTGGAGGAAGATGGGAATGGCTGTGAACATTATTAATAGCAAATATGTGTAGGGAAAAGGGTTTGGGATCATAAGCCGGTTATACTTACTCAGTATTCTTCTCATGATCCGCATCAAAAATGGAAAAAATTGAATTTGAACCAAAAAATAAATATATCAGCAAAATTACATAAAATGTATATAAAACAATGAAAAGATTTATTGATGAATGGAAATGGGGAGAGGGAGGAAATGCATTTAGATGCTCTTGAGTATTATCTTATTAGTCAGAAGCTGGTTATACATACGTATTTACTACTAACCATCTACACTGAGTATGCCAAATGTAATTTTTTTCTCCCTTTCTTGTTTACTCAGTTTATTTTTACAAGGCTGAACGTTATATGGTCTACCGTAAATAGTTTTTTCACATGTGCAATCTGGTATTTGAATGTATTGTAATGTGATACCGAAAATGTGCATAAAATATAATGATACACTATAATAATATAATACATAAATGTACATATAATGTAATAATATAAGAAAACGTATTTGGATGAAGGTTTTCTTGTGCACTGTTGCAGGAAATAAATAAAACTACTTTAAAAAAAGCTACCATTGAGTGAAAAAATTCCCGTTAGAATTCGTTCATTCAGAATAAGGAAAGGCAATACAATTCCTACTGGAAGAATAGCGTGGATTTTAGGTTCGGTATTAAGCTTCAGGATACAGTTTATAAAATTTCTCCACAAAACGGCGATGTCTAATCATAGTTTTTGTTGTCTAAACAGAAACAGAATAGGAATAGACCTTTTTGCTATTTATAGAGGAGTAGAAGGCGTTGAAAGACTGCTATATCTATGACAAGAATGCCTTCGAGTATCAAAATAGTTAGATTTAATCCTGCAGAAAAGTGGCGTTCTAGAAGTTAATGGTTTTTTTTTCATGGGTCATAGGGTTAGATAAATTGATAGTGAGTTTTATTTCTTAGCTCTTCTCCCGAAGCGGTCTTCAAAGAGATGAATGAACCTAGTATTAAAAGGATACCAAAAATAAGAATCAACGAAGCGAATAATAAACTTTAAGAAGGGTTTCGTATAATTGAAGTATGCACATAAAACACCAATTTCTTGAGTTAATCCAGTAGGACATTTCATTTATGCATATATCAAAGACTGAGAGAGAGAGAGAGAGAGAGAGAGAGAGAGACTTGCGATTTTACCGCCTACAGGCTGATATATTTTGCATCCTAATCTTGTTAAGCATAGCTAGGGACGTAATTGAGATTTTAACGGCTTCGCCAAATTTTTAATTTGAAACTCCTAACGCACCCGATTATTTCAAATTCAGCCTTTCGCAAGTACTCGCGAATTTAGTGTCTTATGAGCCTTTCTTAAAGTAGTGGCTGCGACACATCTGCCAATGCGTTGTTACGTCTCTGAACATAATATCTAAAAATGGAAAAGGTAGGTAAATACAAAAACGTCAAATCTTTATAAAAAGTACGAAGATAATATAGTAATTAGCAACAATAATAGGGACCATACTCTCCCAACAAAATTCGGAGCAGGGAAAATTAACTTTCGAAGCAGGAAAAATCGACTTTCAGAGCAGGAAAAGTTAACTTTCGGAGTAGAAAAATGCATCTTTGGAGCATAAAAATTTATTTTCATAGTAGAAAACCCTGTATTTTTGCGGCAAAGGATATATATAACCATACCGGCCAGATAAACATTATAAGTCTACCTCGATAAGAGAAGTCAGAAACTTAGTAGGAAATAATTTTCTACTGGCCAGCTGCAAAAATCTAGTTGACAGGGGGTGATCATATTTATCGAGTCTTGATATATAATTTGCAATATTAAAAACAATTGTTGCAGGGCATTACCTTTTGTAGCAATGATAAAGCTTTTCTGTAGCAAGGAAAATCTTTTTTAAGTAAAACAATCTTTATAACAGGGAAAAGCAGATTCTAATGCAACATAAAAACAATTATTTTTTCAAGTAAATGGCACATTTACATAATGTTTCAAAAAATAAACTGAATACATGGTTTCAACATGGCATGATTATATTCGCTATCCATACTCAAATTAGGCACTTGTTTCCAGCATGCTTACCAAATAAAATTCCACTTTTCATGTTACAGTGTTCATATACATTCCTTTACGTTAAATTTAAGGAACAAAAATTTGAAAAAAAAATAACAAGGACCCATCGGTAAGGGAGATTTCAAGTATTACATCTGTGTTTGGCCGTTTTACACCCACAGTAAGCAAAAATTAACATTGGCTAACGTAGGAAAATAAGCTCAACAGCACCTTCCCCTCCACCAAAGGTGCTTTCGTAATACTTGAACTCTCCCCACATGAGCATCAAATGAATTTTGTTTTTATGGCACATAAATAATAGAGATCATGCCGCGATGGATCCTACAGTTTTTTAAGTTATCTAAACTTCTGTTGTCAAAGAACCAAACCCTCGACTACAATGGGCAGAAAAACAGCATGCTTTCCGTAATGTAATTGGGAGTCGAACTCAGGTTAATAGTATGATAGACAAATGTCTTACAACTACATTGGCATAGTTAGGTGATGGCTA
>QLNU02015360.1:16786345-16817649 GCA_006491805.2 Dysdera silvatica
ATAATTATTTGTCTCTATATGTGTTTATAATATGACATTCTGTATATCTGATATTGAGAAAACGCACTGCTCGCACAAAATAGCCCATATAACCAATTTTATTTTTCCAGAAAAATGCTCACTACGTATAAAAAGGAAGTGGAGTCTACAAGAGAAATTTAGAATGCAGAAGATTTGCTGAAGGTTGTTGGCGCAATAAAAAAAAGTTATGAGGATCAATGAAGCTGCAATGTATTTTAAAATCCCTAAAGAAAATGCAAAAAGCAATATAACCGGGATCCAAGGCACATCTTGACGATGACAAGTCCGGAGAACGAAATGAATAGGATAAAAGCCGAAAGCAAGGACACTGCCACTGGGGCTTCCAGAATAGAACATTCTAGATCCACCAACTGTAGAAAAGGTGTTGTATACGATGATAAGCCTAGGGATGATGACACAGACGACTGGAATGAAAATGAATGTGCAGGGTGTAATGAGAACTACAATGCAACTACTAGCAGTGAAGTCTGGATACGACGTACTATATGTTGCCGTTGTTTACATGAGAACTGCACCAAATATGCCAATAAATGTGACCTGTGTACAAGATCGGATCCAGCGAGCGGCGGAGGGGAAGAAGGAAGGGAGGGCGGAGCCCCCCTCCCCAGTCAGAGTTAAATAGAAAAAAAATTAAAGACGATGAAGAATATTTTATATGTTATTTGTTACAACTGTAATAAATAAAAGTATTACATTGGCGTCCAAAGTCTTCAAGTCTTGAAAATATGCAATCCAGACGTTTTTCCACGAATCTACAAGCTTCTCGACCTTCAAACTACGTTTTCAGTAAGTATTGCTTCAGCAGAACGTAGTTTTTTATCCTTGAAGCGCCGTCAAACTTGGCTTCGAACGCGGATGACAGAAGAGACTTTTAATGCACACCCACAGAGACATTCATATTGATGTAAAAAAAGGTATTGACAAATTTTCAAAGAAACCAAGATGGCTCGACTTTGCACTATAAACTTCAAGTTTTTTAAAAAGTCGCTTATTATAAAAATAGTAAAATAATTACAATGTTTTTGTAGTTTAAATTTAAACTTGTTCTATTAATTACATTGTAAATTATCATTTTGGTTATTGTATATGTCTCCTTTACTAGGTTATCCTTCTGTCATACTTGACTATAATATGCCTTAAACCATATAGTTTAATTAAAGAAAAGCCCATCTTTAATTCATTGTCTTAAATTAAATATTTTGGTGAGTATAAAGGAAGGCTTGTAATATAACGACAGTAACCTAAACTATTTAACAGTCCAAAACTAAGCATTTTCCCCCCGGGGGCTCTCGAAACCGCCCCCATGATATCCTGAATCCGCCCTTGCCTGTGTGGGTGAAAAAACCTGCAACTAACGAATTTAAATAATAAAGTTAAAAAAAGTTGTGATTATAATATTCAATTATCAATTTTTATTACTAATGTTTAGTCTCATTCCTGTTTCAATTTTAAGTAGGTCCATCTCTCCCGTAGCACATGGTCCATCTAACCCACAGTGGTATGGTATAGATGGACCACTTGCAACTTTTTTGTAAATTAATAATACATTTATTTATACAAGTATGTCTCGGGCATTTATACTGATAGACATTTTTAGTATATGTCTTCAAACTACTATGGTGCCATTTTTCTCCAATACTGCTATAAACAACGAAAATATAGCAATTCTTAAAAAAGAGGGGGGGGGGGCATCTCTCACGGAATTACCCTATGTATGCGTTAATTACGATAGTAACTGTTTTTAAAGCAGTCTGATATCTTTGCATATACCCGATATACAGGGTGTTTCAGAATAACGTTTGGAAAATTTGAGGGTTTGTAAAGGACGTTAAATAAACAATATTGGTGGAACTCGCACCGTGCGCAAAGAAACCAGCTTGTCTGTACAGAGAATTTATGTTTTACGTCCATCTTCGTCGCGGCGTATGCAATTATACGAATTGAATACAGTTTTTGATACAGATTTTAAGTCATTGGCGTAATAATACAGCAGAGAAAAAAAAAAAAATAATAATGCGAAATTCCATTTCCTGATCATGATCTGTATTGCCTGCAGTGAGATAAAGCATAAAAATTGCTTTTTTTTTTAATCACACTGTACACATTTGGGAATTCGTAAGCATATGTAATCGGTAAAGGACTTAAAAATGAACATTTTTTATCCAAACAATTGTTTCCTAAAATGCGCCGTTATGGCGTTACAGTCATTTGATTGCTTCCATCCACTGCGCACAAGGGGCCCTGCGGTGGCGCAGTGTGGTAACGCGTTCGCCTAGTACGCCGTTAATCCGGGTTCGACTCCCAACAGTGTACAAAGAACGCTTACTCAGAGATCTCATAAAAAGATCGCACTGCTCACTGTAGTCCGGGGTTTGGTTCCCTAGGCCATAAGAGGTTCGGATTCCTCGGAAAACAGTAGGTCCCGGCGCAGCATGACCATTGTAGTCTTTGAGCCGTAAAACCACAAAACAAACAAACAAACTACGCACAAGGTAGCAAGAATTGGCTACGAAGCGCCATTTGGCGACTTTTTAAGTGGAGAAAGTCCATTTTTATTAAGCAATTTTAAAAAGTCGCCAAATGGCGCTTCGTAGCCAATTTTACCTTGTGCCAGTGGATGGAAACAATTAAATGGCTATAGCGCCGTAACAGCGCATTTTAGGAAAACAATTGTCTGGACAAAAATGTTCATTTTTAAGTCCTTTACCGATTGCACATGCTTACAAATTCCCAAATGTGTACAGTGTGAGAAAGAAAAACAATTTTCATGCTTTATCTCACTACAGAGCAATACAGATCACGATCAGGAAATGGAATTTCGCATTTTTTTTTGTCTCTGCTGTATTATTATGCCAATCACTTAAATCTCTATCAAAAATTGTATTCAATGCGTATAATTGCGTATGCAGCTACGAAGATGAACGTAAAACGTAAATTCGCTGTACAGACAAACTGGTTGTTTGCGCACGATGCGAGTTTCACCAATGTTGTTTATTTAACATCCTTTACAAGCCCTCAAATTTATTATTCTGAAACACCCTGTATATAAAAAAAAATTATACAGTTTTGTAGGTCCAATACCTACCATTTGTATTGGTTTCTCTCTTTTGGCCGGAGTACATTAGAAAGTGAATATGAACGTTTTTACCGAAAACCTTTAATGAGTATCTACTAAAATATTAATGATAATTACAGTTGGCTATTTCGGTTAAACAGAGTTCGAATAATCGGGGTTCTGCTATAGTGGGGGCTCAGAAGTCTCGTGCCCCCCTCCATTTTTTAGCAAAATAAATCCATTGGTTAACAAAATCCCGTTTAGCGCCAAATCACATTATCTGTTAAGTAGCTAATTGAGCACCCCCCTCTCATAATTTTTGAATTGCTACGCCCTTTTATCAAACTGAAATTTCTTGAATGTGGCCTTCTTCGATTGTAACTAACTTAATGCAGCCTTCCAACACGAAAAAAGGTCACCACTTCTGGTATAGGGCATCAGCACTCACCTTACATGTTTGAATGCTATTAATTGAAGGACTATTTTAAATACTTTAATTTATTAATTAACATAATTTTACATACGAGAACGCACAAATGTCAAATAAAAAAATAGCCATGCTTCACGCGTGCCCATTACATCGGTAGTACAAAGACTACGTTTCGCGGTAAGATTGAACTATCGTTAGCAAATATTGGGATGAGACACGGACTATTTGTATTTCAATATGATTTTTAAATATAGCCACACATGAGTACAGAAATATGAATAGGTAATCAACGACGAGTTTTACTACCTTCGACTGTAATTATACAAGTAACAAAAGTAACGTGAAAGAAGACGAAACATTCAGTAGTAAATACATAGTCAACACTGTTTCCCAGTGAAAATATAAAGTTAAAAATGATTTAAAGAAAATTATAAATACACGTGAAAAACTTTCCAATATCAGTAACATACAGCGGCATACAGTGAGTTGATTGCCAGTGCCCGAGGCAAGTTAAGTATTGCGCCCATTAAAACCCGTTAGCACTCCCTTTCATCAGTCCAATATCAAAATTTTACGCCCTTGAGCTTTCGCCCCAGTGCTCCCCACGATACGTAACATAAATACTGTATCAGAAAAGCATCAATTCAGACTTCAGGCACACAAAACCAACAAAAATCAGTCTGATTGTGCTGATTTTTCATAGCACACCTGTCCTATCTTCCTTCCCAAGATAGGTGGGTCCTTTCATTTGAGGCTAAACAGTTCCTTGAGCGGAAAAAGTAAATGTATTGTACTTACAACTTTGTGGGCTGTCCAGCATCTTCCATAATTCCATGTTGATGAGATTCGAGGTATCCATTGGGTAGTTGACAAGAAAATGCACTTTTTAAACACCAACAATTTATTTACGTAAATTAAAAAGATATTACAGCTATTTCATTTTAACATGTAACAGGACTCTCATTTTTGAGCTATGCCCGGCAGCGCTTACATTTGGTTCGGAAACACCCTTATGAGCTATTTCGGCCAGTTTAAAAGAATGAGATACTAAGGATTCAACAGCAGCGCCAGCTGTATATCAAATCTACACGTTTTCAAACGAGGAAACGATGCGCGCCCGCAATTTTTATACCCGAATTAATAACACTAATAAAATACAACATTTACGCACCGGAGCAGCTCCACCTTTTTAAAAATTAGTATATTGCGTTTAATTTTAGAAATCAGGAGAAGCCAGCAAGCAATTTGGCGAGATTTTAATAGAAATAAACGCACAAATATAATATCAGTGGTATTTCTATTATTATATATTTTATTGGTGGGTGTGAGACCGCACACCTAGCACATACTAAGTATTAGATACTTAAGGAACTGGGGGGGGGGAAAAAGACACCGGTATAGACAATTTATCATTATAGTCAAGGTTTGTACACGATGCATTTTGTACCTATTGGGACTGAGGCAAAATTTCGTCATAAACAACGTATCGGAAAAGATGTATCGTTAACAGATTTCACCACACGTACAGCCGGTGAAACAAAAGTCTGAGCACTCGTTTGCCATTCGCGCAATAATTGTGCTACAGAAGGACGGACTGGGTCATTTCAAAAGGCGCATACCTTGGATTTTCGGAAGGAGTGTGTCCTTGCCTATTCGGAGGCGCGAGTCCTATTGCCCATGAGAGCGCACCGACTCGAGGGCCGGTGGACCAGTCCGCCCATGGTGCCACTCGATAGAGAACAATGAAATCTGCCAATCCATGTGCATAAAATTTACATAAAGAATCGTCTTCATATTAAAACCGGCAGCAACTTTGGAAATTCCAATGTAAACAACTAGTTTTGATCAAATATTTCGAATCTGCAACCAAAAAACCTCTAATATTAAATTTCAATTCATTTGGTTCAAGGATTTATGAGTTTTGAATATTAGAAACATTGAGCTCATAAGGTTAAAATATTTCATGGTATTTTTATCAATATCTCTCGAAGTATTCATCGTATCTCTACAATATTTTTCATTGCATTAAAGTTCAAGAGGCCAAATAAAATTTATGATGTTCTTCATTTTTAAAATAATATCTAATTTGAATTATAAATTATAAAAATCATATTCATTAAAAATATGAATAGAAACATATTAATTTTCTGACGGGTATTGAAACCTTACGGTTTTTTACCTACTGTACAGACATTTCAGCGCAATCCGATCAGTAGTTTTTTTTAATGTTTATTATTAATTAAAGCGACGATTTAAGGGGACATCGCATGGTTACAAAACGTAAAAATAAATAAATAAATAAATAAATATTATTTTATGCTTTAAAACTGTTGTCGATTGACATTTCTTGATCATCATTTAGCAGGGGCATATTGGTAAATTTAATTAGTGACAGAAAGAAAAGTCAACGGGTATTATAACTTTTTGATTTCAACAGGTTTGATCAGAAAATTGCATTTCCGACCTACAAGTTCGTTTTTTTATCATGGTAGAAACTCCCGTAGACATTTTCTGAACTATCTCGAGTTTTATTAGTCAGAATGACGCCAAAATTTTGGATTAGCCCAATTAAATAGTCTGGAATCCGAGTCTGATATCAAATTTAGGTGCTGCCGTAGGAATTTTCAAAGTTTCTGCAAGTTTAAATATGGAGACGGTCCCTTATGCAAATTTTGTGCACATGAATTGGTAGATTTCATTGTTCACTAATGATTGGCAAATTTTCTGTAGCACACTTATTGCGCGAATAGCAAACGAGTGGTCAGATGTTTGTTTCACCGGCTGTACATACATGCACACACATACGTACACATATATACAATAGGAACCAATATATAACGTGAAGCTCGGGATTAATGAAAATGCTCGCTAAATCCGTTTCGGAATTTTAATTTCCAGACGTGTGCAACAGTGAGATAAACAACAGTTAAATAACATACAAGTAACAGTAAATGTGATTCAGGAACAATGTCAAACAAAATCACAAGGCTCGATACGTCACACCTTGCGTCGTCTGAGTTACAGTAGTTGAAGATCTATCAAGCTGTCATTGCTGTTTGATGACAATGAAACTATATACTCGGAAATTAAACTGCAAGAACAGTACTGCTCGTTTAAAAACATTTTAAAAAATCAAAAAGTAGTTGAAAGGAAACAGAGACAATATCATATAACTTATGTCGTTATATTAATAAATAAAACAAATGTTCTACCTTAAATTAGGTTGACATAAAATTTTTACTCTGCAGAGACTCATTTCCCCAATCGAAAACAGTATTCATATTTTGAGCACGGTTATATTTTTAGAACCCGAATAATTTTAAATATAGGTATATCTACTGCTGCTTCATAATCTTTAAGTCTCAAATCTGTATTTATCAGCTAATCTAGCCTTCATTGTTCATTCATAGCTAAATGATGGCATGCTTAATCTCTACAAAGAAAACAATACATATTCAGTAAGGCTTGTCCAACGTATCATCTTAATCTAAATAGTAAAAGGCATGAGATGAATTAATGATGTTGAAATAAGAAAAAGTACAGCTGAAAAGGTGTAGACAAATGGTACTTGTCACGTTCGGATACTTTGTTCAGCATAAGTACGGATAGTCAACAGTCCATACTCTGTTAAATTGTTTAACAAGAGAACCGTGTTGCACGTACTTCAGAAACCAACTCATTAGGGGAACAGTAAAAGGTTTTCTATCAAGAGACGGTTACACAATTGGTTGTTGCCATGCCATGTTTCTTCTGCATAAGAAGTCAGTTGGGAAAATTTACACTACTTGTGTTGAATATGCTATCGAAAGCATGTGAATACATAATGCAATCTGACGGACTTTGAAGTAGACCAACAATGGCTGAGTGAGTCGAATCACAGTGGCACATCTATCAGTAAAACCTTTATACTCGAATCGTAGTGAAAAAAGCTATGATTATTATAGTCTTACAAAGAGAGAGAGAGAAAGGGAGCGACGAGTGAAACTTAAAATCGAAACAGAGCTAAGCCTGCGGTTGTTAATGGCCATTCGATGCCTGATGTAAAAGGAGAGACTTGCTAGATTGAAAGAAAGTGCACCAATGAGATAAACAACAATTGAATAACATGTACACAACAGTAACTTTGATTTAAGAACAATGTCAAACAGAATCACAATGCACGATATGTCAAACCTTGTATCGTCGGAATTAGAGCAGTTGAAGGCCTATCAACATGCCATTACTGTTTTCCATTAACAAGAAGCATTAGCCGAAAGTAAACTTCGAAGCATTTGAATTAGACCCCAAATATTTGGAAAAAGAGACGTATGGACTGACTAGTCATAATTGAAACTACATGCTGCTAAGAAAATGAGAATTGAAGACAAAACTATTTTAATTGAAGAAAGCAGCAATCCCTCTTACGTGATCTCAATACTTCAGGTATATGACGATATTGTCATGGTGGGAACATATTTTCATGAGGGAGGCATTGGACCTTTAGTTCAAGTAAACCAACAACAGAATGACAAACTTATTTAAATTTATACCTTCGCGCGTAAAGTTCATTTGAGAAGGCGATTTTTCATCATTTCCATGGTAATGTGTATTTCTAGCAGGACAACGCACCATGGCGCACTGCCTATATTGCATCTGATTAGTTTTAACATCATAATTGGAATATTTTCCTCTGGATTCATTGGCGACCTTATTCCTAAAATTTTCAGCCAATTAAGAAACTGAGGGATGAAATCGAATGAGGCATCAGATTCTTGGATTTATTGTCATCAAATGTTTAGGAATAAGTATGTGGACCAATACACTACAAGAACGTTACCGTAACCCTTCAACCGGACGCCACCGTAAATTACTCCTATTTCGAAATCAAGAGGCGGCCTAACAAAATATGAGATACGTGGTCTGAACAAGATGGCCATTCGTGTATATACAGTTAAACCTGGTTATAGCGAGAGAAAATAAAAGATTTGGTTATATTCAAAATACATGGGACGAAAACTCTTTATTGCGAGAGAAACCCCGTAGAAACGAGCAACACTGGAAAAGTTTTCTCTTAATTTGAATAGGTGGAGCCAAAACATAGATATCACCCCTTCTTATAATGATTTTGTCGTAGAGGGTTTAGGATAATAAGAGATTGTTTTAAGGAATGATATAAAAATATGTAAGATTCTAATATTTATAAATATATAATATATAATCCATATAAACGATTCGTTTTCGCTTTTTGTGCTATCAGGTTTGGTTGTTGTTGTTTTTTTTTGTTTACTAAACAATAATCACAAACGAAATTAAATCATTCTCAATCCTAGCTTTAGCAGAGAAAACAACTCCTCACTGATGACTGATAAAGACTGCCTCTATATCTTATTATGTAGGTTTAAAATGAAAGAGAGTAGAAAGCATAGCTTGTTGCGGGACTCTCTTCCGAAAGATAGAATAAAGAATATTAGGAAGGCGTGCACTGTAGAAACGCTAGTTGCGTTTATAGAGAGATTTAGATTTTCAACACATTCATTTGAGAAACTGCCAAGTCTCATGGAGTGAATGATTTGAAGACAAAATTTTCTCAAATGAATGCGTTGAAAATCTAAATCTCTTCATAAACGCAACTAGTGTTTCTACAATGCACGCCTTCCTAATATTCTTTATTCTATCTTCCAGAAGAGAGTCCCGCAACAAGCTATGATTTTTACTCTCTCTCTCATTTTAAACCTACATAATAGAAGTAGAATACTGTCGTACTAATTCAAATACTGTCCACACTAAGTATCCGTATGGCACGTGTCATAGGCTAAATAAAGTAAGATACGCACATATGTAGGGTATTTTAGACATTTTTATGGTTAGAAAATTTAATTTAAAGGGCGATATTTCCACTTAATGCAAAGAATTATATAAAGAATCTTGAACTCAGATTGTTAAAAACAGATAATTCAAAAATGTTAAGCGAAAATTAGAGAATTGGGATTAAATATTTTTTATGACCTTTACATATCATTTTATGTATATTCTAGTTTTATAAAATTAAAATATTCGTCTTTCAGTTAATCTCCCCCTCCCAAGGGGACTGTAAGGTTTGAGACTTTTAACTGTAAAACGAAAAACTTAAGTAAAATTAGCGTGTACCTGTATCTCTGATGAAATGCAAAGTGACTTAGAAAAAATTATATTAAAATTCCTATTCGAATTAAAATTCTTTGCACAGTTTAACATTGCAACGTAAGCAGAAATTTGCATTATAGTTATATGTATATTTTTTTAAATCGGAAAATTATTTTTTTCGTATATTTTAAAACTTCAGTGACAAAAAATGCACGTTTCCGAGAATAAATTAATAGCAAATATTCTAAATAAGAAAAAAAAAAATCAAAATTCACTTTAATTCCCATTCAGTCAAATTTTTTCCTTTAAATATATAATTTTTCATACTATTTTAAAACCTTTGTTGTAAATGAGATTGTTAAGATCGTTTAAGTGGTTCAATTGAGTTCCATATTTTTATACTGACATAAAATTTTCTAAAAATTAAAATATGAGCATTTTGTTTTCGCATTTAAGAACAGCATTCACAATTTCATTTTATATTACCTTTCTTGAACCCACTTCCTTCATACTTTTTCAGAGTAAAACATTTCCCGTGACCCGGTTATGTTCGCTCAGAAACAGAATAAATAATTATCTGAGTGGTTTATTGAGGTTAATTGAATTTAGAATTTACCTCTTTCGTGGTCAGAGTATCCTGGGCTGTAGGAGTCATCGTCATCTATTAGGTCTTCCTCATCTTCTTCGGGAATAACTTCAAGTTCTTTGTCTTCTGGATAATATGCATAACGACGAGGGTCATTCATGTAATGCGAACTATTATCGATAAACTCTTCATCGTTGTCATCCTCTTCATCGTAATGAGATATGCCTCGATGAACGTGAAAGTCTTCGTCTTCATTCACATAATCTGGAGAAGGAATATCAGGACGATTCCTTCCAAGATCATCGGGATGCTCAACTTCATAATCCTCTGTGATAGAACTGCAAGCATCTTCAGACATGACTTCAATGTAATCTTCTGAAAAGCTAGTTTTGTGAACAACAAAATCTTTAGAATCGTAGTCAGAGTCTAAGGAATTACAAGCCCTTTCAGAAGAATCATCCCCAGCATCCTCCTGCAGATTAGCGATGCTATCTTTTTCGCTTGTTGAAGATGTATCCGTGACATCGGTGTAGCATTTGCTTTCTTGTGACAAATCGTTCTTAGCATTTGTGTATTCGGATTTTACTGTAGAATTTCTAGTCGAAGCTACACATTCTTCTTTCTCTAGAACAAGCCCATTAGTGTCGCTTATTATTTGAGGATTATTATTTTCTGGCGTACCATTTTCAGAACTCACAACGTCCGTTTTAGTGGTTGACCTCATGATGAAATTTGTATTACTTTCAGTTCTTTGAGAAAGAATAGCCGAAACATTAAGCTTATCATTCTGTATAGCTTCATTTTCTCCACAAGAGTTCAGAGATGAATTTCCAAGAGACGCTTCCTTGATAATCTTATTAAATGAGGCACTGAAACTATCATTCTTTGTCGAAACGTTTTTGGAGAACAAAGAGTCGGCTTGAACGTTTTTATTTTCTGGTTCAAACTTCGGATTAAATCGACTGGACAATGGGCCTTTTTCTTTACCATTACATTTCGATATCTCGGTAGAGATATGATCGGATCTCAAATTGAAATTTTGGAAAGCATTTCTCGGTTGATGAATGATTGGAGTTATTTTAGCGCGGGATCTTATGGTGGGCTGGGTCGAAATATTGGCATTACTATTATATTTAATTACAGATTCATTTAAATTCACATCCAGGTTTTGGTCGTGTTTAGTAGCACAAATATTCCGTACGTTACTCAATATAATATCAACGCTAGGTGCAGAGTGTGGAGAACGAAAGCCGTTATTTCTGTTCTTTTGAATGTTCATTTGAATCTTTCTAGAAGAGTGCATTGAGTTGTGTTGTACAATTTCTTCCTTCTCTTGTTTTTGGAAAAAGCGCAGACTTTCCCGGAAACCACTAGCCGATCTTTCCTCAATGCTCACAACACTTGGCGCAGCCATTTTTTGAATTGTCACTACAGGAGGATTTCGGCAGCTTAAACTGTTATCTGCGGAAGGGGGCTTTGTTGTCACCCACTGATCTTGTTTTGCACGAATAGCTTGCTGAAAATAAAAAAAAAGAAAACACGTTAACGAATTGTATAAAATAATACAAATAATGACTGAGCATTATGCAAAAATAAGAAAGGGCTTAAGAAAATATAAAAATACACTTTATTATTGAAATTAAAAATTCAAAGAACCTTAAAATAAGTAAATTTCTTAAGTGTATATGAGAAAAATATATATAACTTAGCATAAAAATTCTTATTTAAATAAATCGTAAGACTTTTCAATACATAGTAGAGCGTTAATTATTCGAAAATCTGACTAAACCCGGTAACAATGGGTGAAAGTTCATGTAATTGAGCACTCTAATAAGTACAGGTAAAATAAGAAAATATTTAATAAATCATATCTATTCATTTTGTTTATCAACATCGTACATAATTACATTAATTACAATTCTTTAGAACAGCGGTCGCCACTCGGTGGTCTGAAGAAAAATCTGGACATTATTTGCATTTTTAATGTTTTATTAATAATAAAACAAAAATAATATTCTAAGAAATTCTCATATTCTGAATGACAATTTTCGCCTTTATATTGCACTAAATTCACGAAATGTGGTCCGCGGGATTTAAAATTATGAATTTAGTGGTCCGTGAGGTCTGAAAGGTTGGCGACCGCTGCTTTGAATCACCCTTATTACCTTTGTGATAATGTGCTGTCTCCCTAACAAGTATAGTTGCATAATCGATATTCTATTGTATTAAATTTGATTGTAGATTATTTATATGATCTAACATCATACATTCTTAGTAATATATTTAGAAGATGGCATTTAAATATACCACCGCAAAAAATTTAACATTAAATAAAAAAATTTTTTATATGCAAATTATAAAACAACAGTTCTTTTTTTTTTTTTTTAATTCGTTATGACGTAGTTGAGTTCAACATCCAAAAATATGAGAAAGAATTGAAAAGCTGCATCAGTCACAATGCCACGTGATCTAACGGATGTTCTGATCACCTAAAGCAGTGGTTCTCAAACATTTTTTCTCACGGAACACCCTTCCTTACCCCAGCCTAGTCACAGAACCCTTCTATAAATATTATTCAAGGGAAACCTAAAGGTCTGTTATTTACCACGGCTTGAATAGAACCATAAGAATAAGTAATAAATGAGATAGATAAATAGAAATAAGTAATAAAAAGATAGGCAATACTTTCTGCTATTACGGTCACTGATTACGTTTAGTTAACTTCTAAGGGATTTTATTGGTTGGGGATTTACAGGATTCAGATTTTCTTAAAAATTTCCGGGATGTTTTACAGTTTGCTTGCGGAACCAGTGGCGTAGCGTGGGAGGGTCCACCGGCGCGAATGCCCCGGGCGCAATATTTTTATAGGACGCAAAATTTCAATATTAGACTGGTGGAAGGGAGTGCTAACGGATTTTGGCGGGCGCAATTACTTGTCTCGGGCGCTGGCAACCCACGCTACGCCGCTGTGCGGAACCCCAGGGTTCCTCAGAACGAACTTTAAGAAACACTGGTCTAAAATAACCCTCATTTCAAACATACGCACTTGATTTTTTTCCTTCCAGATTATGCATATTTTAATATATTTTCCTTCCTATATAGATTGATATAGAAACGTGAAATCACCCGCCATTTTTTTCCCCAGTAGATACCTCCTCTTTTTCGTTTCATTTGAACTTTAAATAGTATTGGATTTGGGGTGCAAAACCAGTTGGTAACACACCATTATATATTACAGGAAATTCTGGAAGATGCCTGTGGTCATCAATGACTGTGTTGCGCAACAATGAAAGGTATGGTGTGACCCTGACCCGCGAGTCCACCGGCGGAACAGGAAGACTGGAATTGTTGTTCCGTTAGTACATCCAAATCAACAGAAATGTGGAAGAAAACAAGGGGTCCAGGTTCGCTAACCGGTTAGTTCAGTTTCCAACTCAAGCAGTTTCAAACGTATAAAAATGTTGACAACTGATTCGCAACCCAAATTTCCCATAACTGATTTGGCATTTTTGTTTTATAAATTACTATTTTGCAAAGTCGTTTACGTCTACGTTTGAAAAATTAATTATAAAAAAAAATAGCTCGACATCAATTTGATGGAATCAGTTGGAACTAGGCTATCATGTGCGCAAAATTAGGACAACAATTACCGAGTGAAAAACAGAAACAGGGAAAAGGTTTTCCTGAGGAGTTAAATGTATATTCAGACGTATGCTCTCTTGATTCAACCTGGTTCTCACGAACTGTCAAATAAACAAAAAAATCAATCTTCAATAGCAAAAACTGTTCGCAAATTAGTTAGCATTTAATGAAAACAGTAGTTTAAATATCAATAGATTGAGTAAGGACGATTTTTGAAACATGGCCTCTTGATATGTATCAAATCTCAAATAAAATACGCTATCATCAATTTTTTAAAAATCAGCGTTTATATTTAGCACTAATTTGGTAACAGGAAGAGAACGATTATTTTAAAAAGTATAATTACTTAATTTTACGATATCCACTTTTAAAACATAAATAAAAATTATTTACCTACACGAATGTCATTTACTTACAACTTTGACATTCCATCCATCGGCTTGAATTTGTTTTTAATCCATTAAGCAAGGTGATAAAGATAGGAAAAGTGCCCTTCACAATGAAGCAGCTGAATGTCGAAGACAATTAGTCCAATTATCAAAGCAACCTATCACTTATAAAAGTACGTTACCTCCAACTGAGAGAAGGAAGTTCTCTCTATTAAACGGTATTACCCATTGACAAACAAGTATGAAGCCAGGCATGAAATGGCAGACTTCCTGGATAAGCATGGCAGTTCACGATGCATAAAATGGCATCCAGTATTGCCAGTGTTAGACACGCGCGTACTTTTTTAATAAAAGATCTCAATAATGGAAACTTCCGAACAGGTCACAGGCGTTTTACTAGTGTTAGCACGCAATTTGTTTTTGTTAGCGATTCGTTGTTCATTATTTGTACTGGACGCACTTCTCTAAAACCTTTGTTTGTGCTCATAGGGATACAAAAAAGGAGCCTTATTGTTGATAAAAATACATGTATAATTTCATAATTCTTCTACATGCAATACTGCACTTAGAAGCTGAAATTTTAATGTCAAAGTTAAAAGTAGTACTTGGCAAGGTTTTCAAACATTTTTCAGTATAGCGCATTAATGTGTGAAATGTTTACTAGTTTTTACGTTCATGAAAAAAATAATATTTGGAATGTGAATTATTGTTTATTCTACATATAATACACTAGGACGGCTTTATATCACGAAGTTCGAAAATCAAAATTACTACATATTCTAACAGCTTCCGAAACTGGTCATTGTGTGGTACTGTTTTTTTTTGTAATTTTACTATCTCATCTAATGTCGTATCTAATATCGTAAGCTCTCATTTGAAAATATCTTGGTAAAAGTTTTTCACGTAGTCATATAAGTTACTTCTTTATCCTGCATTTTGAGATGTTATAAAAGATGTATATATTACACAAATTTAAATGTACATGTGCAAACTATCGTCTAATACAGCGGTTGCCAACCTTTCGGACCTCATGGACCACTATTTCATAATTTTAAATCCTGGAGACCACATTTCGTGAATTTAGTGCAATATAAAGGCAAAAATTGTCATTCAGAATATGAGAATTTCTTAGAATATTATTTTTGTTTTATTATTAATAAAACATTAAAAATGCAAATAATGTCCAGATTTTTCTGCGGACCACCAAAATTTTCTCGCGGATCAGCTGGTCTAAAATGTCTAAAATCTCTGAATATTGAAGCAAATGTAATACGCTAAGAAAAAAGAAGCAAAAACATGCAGGAACATTAAATATATAAATGTCAGTTAATATGAGTTACAAGAAAATTTTTAAGGAGTTTCTAAAGGGCATGATGATCGTATGCTATGCCGATATAATTTAACATTGCGTGACTGTAAACTATGAACTTTTTGAAGTCAAGAGAAAATGATGAAAAATATGAAAAATGGCGAGTGAGAATTTAAAATAGTACCCGAAATCATATAAATCGACGGATAAGCACCATTGAACATAGAAGAAGGTTGTGAAAGCATCCTCGAAGATATCATTACAAAACGTGAGGCCGAGTTGCAGATGTCATCAGGACTGAAAATGCATGCTGTTTGTAAATAGTTGCAAAATCTTGGGTTTCATGATAAAGCTCCAGATTACAAGCCTCGCAAGACACCAAATGTTAATTATAGCGACACTAAATAATTGTAATCTTTAGATTCTGGAATAATATAAAAAGATAGTATATAGTCAGAAGAAATGGGGAGTTCAGAACCACAGTGGGCCAACCCAATTAGATGTACAACTGAGAAAAACGCCACTAAATGTTTGAAAACAATGCTTATTTACAGCTGCACCAATTGAAAAGTGACTATCTCTCAAACAATTCTATAATTACTGCAGTATATCAGATGGATAGATAACGTGATTTTCTTTGTTCTGCAAGTTCAATCTCTTTTTTTAAAAAATTGTCGGATGGTCCATTCTGTTTCTGAACTCCTCAATTGAGCTACGTGACGTTCAAATTTGATAACTGAATTGGACTTGAAGAGTGCTTGGAGAACGCCATCTACTTCAGTACTGTATGTATCTTGTATTAATAGGAGAAATAAGCAATAGCAATAACCTCCGTATTCGATAAAGTAATTGAAAAATTACTTTACTAAAGAATAATTGATTTTATAGACAATAATGATATAATGGATAATTTCCAATTTGGGTTTAGAAAGGGTAAATCAACTGAAGGGGCGCTATTGAGAATAATAAATAGAATACAGGAGTCAATAGAAAACAAGGAATATGGAATTGATAATTTTTTTATCTGGGTAAAGCATTTGACGTTATAAAACGAGAAATATTAATTAAAAAAAATTGAAACTTATGGACTAAGGGGAAAAAATCAAAAATTTATTGAGCAGTTATTTAAAGGCTGGAAAACAAGTTGTATATGTGAAGGGAACGAAATCTAAGTTATTGATTAATAATTACGGAGTACCTCAGGGCTCCAATTTGGGGCCATTATTGTATTCCTTATATGTTAACGATATATTCAACGTGTCTGATGTAGAAAACATCACATTATTTGCTGATGACACAAGTGTTATTATTACTGATAAGGATTTAAATAAGGTAATGGAAACAGGTATTAATGAAATAAAAAGAAATATCAAAAATGGTGTGCTATTAATCACCTGAAATTAAATGTAGACAAATCAAAATTAATAATTTTTCAGGTAAAAATAAAAAAATAGATGACGATATGATTAATAAATCTATAACAGTTAATAAAATAGAAATAGTGGATAAAATTTATTTCTTAGAAGTTCAACTTACAAATAAATTAAATTGGAATGGTCATATAAACAAAATAACAAAAAAGATATGTAGAGGTCTGTGAATTCTAAGACGGATAAGTAAAAATCTATCTCCAAAAATAAATAATGAACTCTATAATTCTCTGATTAATTGCCATCTAGTATATTGTAACTGCGTTTTGGGTAATTTGGGTATTGTTAACGATGATATTATAAAAAATTTGCAAAATAAATCAATCAAACTGATTAATAGAGACAATAGAATAGACTTAAAGAATTTTTTAATAAATTCTAATATATTGCAAATTGAATAGATTCATAAATACTGTATACTAATTAAAATGTTTGAAAGGATGAGAGAAATAAACATACAGATCTTATAAAAATTCAATTAAACGAAAAAGAAGTAGATATCGAAACTATAACGAATTAATATTACCCAAAATAAGAACAGAATTGGGAAGATGCAACATAAATTACATAGGACCTAAATATTAGAATGGAATACCAGATAAACTAAAGCGGTTAAATAATATAGTAAAATTTAAAAAAAAAGCTTAAAAGATACTGGATAGTCAGTAATGTCCAACAATTTATCGAAAATTAAAAAAAAAATCAAATAAAGACAAATTATAAAAACAACTCACATAAGAAGTGCATTACATATGCGTGATCTTTAGTAAAGAGTGAGGGGTGTTGAAATATGTGGAAATAGCCTGATGGCCGAATTTATTGTTTGGGTGAATTGTTATATTGAATCAGTCTGAGGTCCTCAAGCCTGTTATATTTATCAGAGATATTTACTTAGGACCTTTCTTTGTGTGGTCATGTATTGTCACAACGACTGTTCCAAGAAGAATAAATAAAGTATTATTATTATTATTATTATTAAAACTGGAAGGGACATAAATATGCGGTATTGAGAGCTCATATATGTTAATAATACGACGAAAGTGGAAGTTTCAAAATATATTATGACCAAGAAACAGTAAAAGGGCTCTCTAAAAATACTTTGAATATGGAGCTCCGAATTATTGTAATTAGTTCTCGAGTGCAGACATTTTTCAATTTAGACCTGGATTTCTCACCTTAGTATTGAACAACTTTGGCGTCGTGTATTAATATTCTGAATAACTTCGTCGAATTTATATATACTGTTGAAATTTTATGGAACGGGGTTTCACATGCTTTAGTGCAATAATGCTCTGGACATAGGCGTAGAGTTATATGGGCCCGTGTAGCCCTGACCTCCCACCCGCCCCATAATTTAAAGTAAATTGTAATTTTACATTTATATGTATTGTTAATAAATATATATATATATATATATAATATGCCTTGGACCCTCCCCAATAATTTCGAAACCACTGGTATCCCAAGTTACTGGTTTTGGAGACACAGGTGGGGTGTGGATTCATCCAAATTAAAAAGAATATTTTTCATATTAGTGAAAATATTGAATTGGAGCGAAAGCTCATTTTATAATAAAGCTCTTGTGTTGACAGCTTGACTAAGGAAAAAATAACGGATAGTCATCTGTACGAAACTTATCTACGTAGAATTCCTGAACACTACGGCCAAAGTTACCTTTAGAACTGAATTGGCAATTTATTAATAAAACTTCAAATTTAACAAAATTATCTGCTTCTAAATGAATTCAAAAGAGAGTAGTAAGTATAAAAGTATGCATAAGTAGTAATTCAGGAACGAAGGCATATGTTTTAATAACGTAGTTAAAGCTAAGAACTTAATGTTGCAAGAAGACGCAGAGAAAGAGAGAGTGAGAGAGAAGAATGTAATAATGCTGAGAGAAGACAAAGGGAAAGAAGAGGGTAATGGCGATCGCGGTTCATTCATAAGGACGTTAAAATGGGCTTAGAATTATGTGTTGTATGACAGTCATTATTCTCTATAAAAAAACCAAATCACATATTTCACTTTTTTGGTACAAAGGGCTAAGTCTGTATATTTAACTTTATGATGCGTAGCATTTTTGCCGCATCTATAAAACTTTTGTAACTATTTTTTCAAAATAATCTTTAATTTTTTATGTTCCTAATTTGAAATCATTAAGGGTCTTTCATTGCAATTTTTACGACAGTAAGGTATTGCTCATTTAACAGTCAAAATTTGATTTCTAAAATTCAAAATAGAGCCTTATCTCAATCAAGAACGTTGTTGTTAATAATAATTATATATAGTGAAAACAATTCTTCCAAGTAAAATCACCAAATTTAAAAGTTCGGTCTGAGAAGATTATTTTAAACTTTCATTGAATTATGTAAAAAAAATATTCCTTTAAATATTAAGGATTAAAGTTGAGAAAAGTACGTTTTGTAAATTAGCCTCCTTTCATTCCCCGATACGACTGAACTATAACGCGGATTTTAGTTGCAATACCCCCATACATGAAAATGAGTGTCTGAAAAAATTCAGTTCGCTTGCATAAATAAGTGCTTCATCCAGTGAACGCGTTCTGAGACTAATAGTGAAAGAGAAAATTTACGAAGCACGACCAAACTGTGAGAAAGTTTCGATCAACCATGAAAGGCATCTCTCACTCATGATGATTAAAGGAATCTTTAAAAAAAGCAAAGAGATAAAATCATTCGTGAATGGTATAAACAATTGGAAGTTATGACGGAAATTCCTTAAAATAACAGATGGTTTAAATCCTTTCTGAAAATTTTTACGAAGCAAAAGAATATAACCCAAAGTCAATCTTCCTTTCAGTAATGTAGATTCCCTTGTATTTAAAATGAGAAAACTTTTATTCATTTTCAAATCGCGCTTCATTGGAATACACGAGATTAAAAGAATGCGTGTTTTATACTGACGTAGGTAGTGGGTGTTGATGGGGTTGTAAAACCCCATTCAGATGAAATTTTGTATATATATATACATATAAATATATGAAGTTGTAGCTCTGTAACCCCCCAATTTAAAGCTGTAACTTCCCCTTTATGAACTTCCTGCGTACCCCTATGGTGTTCCAACTTTCTTCTCTTAGAGTAGGGAAGAAACGAGCGTGCCTCTTTTACGTTTTTTTTTATATGCTTAAGTTTTATGGACAAATTTATATTATTTCTCAGATATTGAAAGGCTCACTAAGTAATGATAAAGAGTCTTCAAATATATAAATGAAAAATAAAGCAAAAATAATATTGCATATGATATGAAATAACTTGACCAAATACACCGAAACGGATGAACTTCCTTGGACAATCTGCATTAACAGTCGTGGTAAAAAAAAAGAGGTTTTTCTTAGTAGACTGAAAATCGGAAGGGGGAAGGGCTGAACTTCAATGACCTACTGCGGCATTTCTATAATTACGAACCAGAGTCATTATATTCCATTCGTAGGGAGTGTTATTTGTGTTTCATGACACAAGCACAGCCCAGAAGATTTTGCGTTAGAACCCACAGTTTCCCGAAGTATCCGAAATTCAGTCGTCTAGATAAAACTAAAATACGTATCAGTAAACAAAGAAAGAGTTCGAATTGGTAACAACGAGAGAGTTAGAGAGAAGGGGAGGGAGAGAGAGAGAGAGAGAGAGGAATGCGATAATGCCAGGATTCAAACCAGAAACCTTTGGGTTACTGGACCAACGGAGTAGTCACTAAATTACTATCAATGTTGATGCACAGCCTCCTTTAATAATCACATTTGTTAAGAGGGGTTTCCTTCGTTAAAAGAGAGGTGAAGAAATTAAACCAAAATGGAGTTTATTTCGTTACATTTCATGGGCATAATAATTAACTATATTTTTCAAACTGACCCAGTTTCCTTGAAAGGTTTCCGGAGATATACAATTATTATATTCTATATTTCGAACGTTTCGTTCTATTTCGTCGAATACAATAAGTTTTCAAATTTTTTCACGTACTCAAGTGGAAAAAAATATATCAAAAGATGAAAAATTCAAAAATTTAAAAAGTAAATAAGTCGTACATATATTATGGTATATAAAATATTGTTAGGTCTCATTTACCCTTTTAAAATATTGTTTAATAAATTTTTATACCGTAAAACTATAAATACATTTTTCAAAGTTTTTTCAAAGACATGACATCAGCTCTGAATATTATTTAACTTCCATTCTTTATGAGCAAATGTAGTTAACGTGGCGCTTAAATTATGAACAGCTGGAAACACATTTTTGTACTGTTCGCATCTTAACAACTACAATGGTACATCTTAGCAACAAACACATAAATAACGGTTAAATTAACAACTAGCGGTTGCCATTGCATAATAGCTATTTAGCAATTGGGTCATTCATACATATTTATATAAAGTAAGGATGAGTCTGTTCGCGAACGTTTTTTCCTTTAATGAAGGTATTCCTATGTATGTTTTTGTTTAGTTTTAACTTAACTGTGACCTTTTGCGATTGTAACCACGTACATTTACATGTTCTAGTTCCACTATTCTGCGTCATTAAAAATTCATAACGGTTTAAACTGATTTACGTTCCTTTTATGAACAAAATGGTGGTTTTAAGGTCAGCGGCGACATCAACAATGATTGTTGCAGAATGTGGCGACGTCTCTGGAAAATACATTGCCAACAATAAGGCTTTCATAGTACAGGTTTATTGTCATTTAACATAAAATTTCTTAATACTTGATTTTAAAACGGAATTATAATTTAGCGCTTTTTATCAGATCGTGTCCACATAACATTAACTCTCTTTTGTAATTGTTTTCAGTACAATAGTTCTCTTTTTTGTACGTCTTCGATTTTTTTTTAATCTTATAATACGATTGTAGGCCTTTGTTGTTATCAGACGGGTTGCTTTACTTCACGGAAGGAAGTATTTTTTAACAAATCTAAACTATCCTGATGTTGTTTCCTACTAAGTTAAGCTTTTTGTTGTTTCGCGTGATTTTTTAAGTGCTGTGCTCAAAAAAGGAAGGGGAAAATGATAATAATCTATTTGTAAAAAGTAATTGCTGCATAAAACAATGTTTAAAAAATTGTAAACATGGGTTTTCTTAGGTTAAAGGCAACGGCGAATAAATAAATGGACACAAGAATATTGTGTGAGCCTGAAGAAATTATTTTATGAGGAAAGGGAAATTTCTTCATAGCGAAAAATTGTGATTGCTTGAACTAATCTGCATGTATGTTAATAGACATAGGCTACTTCGAAATCAATGGCGTGTAGTCATTTAAAGAAAAGTGAAAAAGCAGCTGCAAAATATAAAGATGGCTTAATAAGCAAGAATTTTTTTCTCTATTTTATTTTATTTTTTACTCTAAATACACCCAAACTAGTTAACCAACCTACCAAGGAACTCGTTGTCATTATTTCTTATAATAACTGTTACTTTAACCTGTTCCTACATAACAGTTCCGTCAGAGAGTCAGGGGTTGATTCTGACTATAATAGCGATACCGGCTATTTATATTTGGCACTTTTAAGAATGTTAGTTAAGCGAATACGTAAATATCATATTGTACTAAATACATAAATAAAATTCAAAACTAAAACATATGAATTCCTAAAATTATTAGTGAAAAAATAAATCATAACCTAATATAATGAATTTTCTTTTATGAAATAGGCTCATCTTTTCATATCTTAAGTTTCATTCATATGTAGGCTATTTAGTAATATTTTGTACATAACACTTTTGCGTGTAAAAATGAGTTTTATTTTTTTTAGATTCATATACGTATCTTAAAGCGTTATTTCAAAGTAGTAAGAGGATGTGAGCCTCTGTGATATCGCAAAAAGTGTGGGGCTTCAGTTGAAAATGTTTGGTAACTTTAAATATTTGATGAAATTTATAATGATTTAGTGAAAACGTAAGATATATTTTAATAGAATGGGAAAAGAAAAGCTAATGTTCGCAAAGGATTCTGTTTTATGTAGTCAGGAAAGGGAGAAATTACGATTATGTTATGAATGATCGATGGTAATATTTTTAATATATACCTAATATTGTTTTCTATGTTTAAACTTTTTAAAATTATATGCGTACACGGAGAGAGAGAGAAAGGGAGAAGTTATGACATTTTTTAAAAAGAAAAATTAATTTTTAAAATTTCAAGACCGGAAAATTTTGAGTGTGGAAAATTTTCCAACCCACTTTTCTAAGCATACCCCATGATGTGCCAACTCATCAAAATTCCCCTGCATTTGTTCAGTTTTCTGAAGAGGGGATAAATATTAACTGGTCTTTTTGAACAAAAGTTATTAAAACACGTGAAGAAATGTTACGATTTTTTAAGCAGGATGTAATTTTAAATTCAACATAGGTACTTATGTGCATTCATGTAATATTATAATCTACCTATCTTAACTTTTTGGCGCTGCAAATATTATTGACAATGTTGTTATTTGCAAAATAAGTGAAGAATTGGATTTTTTATGAAGGCAAAGATCTCTTTCATCGTTTTAAGGGAAATGGCGGATTTCTGTGTGTGCTTATAAATATTCGCATGCAATGTGTTTGTCAAAGTAGCTTATTTTAAATGACGCGTATTCGATTTTTATATATGTAGCTTTAAATCTCACAAAAGAACATCATTGCTGCTAATTTGTTTTGATCTAATGAATTCTGCTTCCCTTGCGTAGCCATGTATACGTGTAAAACTGCTACATAGAGTTTAAATGGCGTATAAACTTCGGCTTTTAAATAAATTACATATAAGCTTACAGCATTCCTCCTGAGATTAAATAAAAAATGCCGGATAAGCATTTCTTAAAGTAGTCAGCGTCAGTTGAATGCAAAGGACCTAGCCTTTCAGAAAGTCGACACCTTGTGACAAATTTCCAATTCAGTAGTTAGAAAACCGAATCAGTTGTAAGTCCTTTTGCCTATGGGCTCGGCTACAGATTTAAGCCAGAGAAAGTAGAGAATACAATCCGCTCAAATTGACCGTACAGAATGCAGGAGAATTTTCCCTTTCTTTCCAAGTAAAACTACATACGGAACATTTTGCTCATTGTTTTGTGTCTCACGCGATGGTTTGGGCTGTTGTCTCTATTAAAAATGGCCGCCCTTAGACTGGAAAACAATTCGAGTATAAATTTTTCAAATGCAGAATGAGGACGGCGCCTCTTTTTCTCCAAAAACAAAAAAAAAAAACCCTCTAGATTGAGCTACATAAACGTGGGTGGCAAAAAAAAAAAATCATTATATAATAAATTTCCACAAATTCTCGCCCCGGAGGCTTTTCTGTGTTGACCATTATTTGGTAATTGTGTTATCCCTGTGAAGGGTAATAATACCTTACATCCTAATATACGGAGAAAAATGCGTTTGTTCTTATCTACATTCGTCTAGTAGGTCAAGACACCGCGTGCTCAATGCGGGGACCCTGGTTCGAATCCAGGATGAGGACCGCGCCTCTTTTTCTCCAAATATAAAAAAAGCTCTAGTTTGAGCTATATGTACGTGGGTGGCAAAAATTATTGTATAATAAATTCCCCCACGAAAACTCACAAAAATCTCGCCCCGGAGGCTTTTCTGTGTTGACCATATTTGGCAATTGTGTTATCCCTGTGAAGGGTAATAATATCTTACATCTTTACATACGGAGAAAAATGCGTTTGTTCTTGTCCTCATTCGTCTAGTAGGTCAAGACACCACGGGCTCAACGTGGGGACCCTGGTTCGAATCCAGGATGAGGACGGTGCCTCTTTTTCTCCAAAAACAAAATAGCTTGAGCTAAATATACGTGGGTGGCAAAATAAAATTATTATATATAAATTGTTACTTTTGAAGCTGACTCAAGGAATACCCCCGATGACGAAAGGAGAGTAGGCGAGGTAAATTAGTTGTTCAGATTGTTTCTTCGCCGTTTCTTAATATTTTTGTTAGTTGCGTTTTTAGTTCGCCTACGACGGCTTGTGCTATTAACCCGAACAAAGTGGGTTGCGAATTGCCCTGCTATGCTGTGACACAAACTTTAGCATAAAAAGAAAATGAGCCGACGACTTTGGGCTTCAAAAAATAGGCGAGATTTAAATATAGCATTTCGTTTTCCTAAATATAAACGCCTATTCGTTAACAGGGTAATATGAATAAAGTCAGATCGATGTTTCCAAAGAGCTATCTGAATAAAAAAAAATATAAATTGATTTCACATAATGCTATAATCAATTAATTATGTATCTAAAATATTTTAATATAATGTCAACTAATTAAAAAGCTTCTTTTTTCTTTAAATTTATTCTGAGTTTAAAACTAAGATAATTTTGTTTGGTAGAGACAATTATATGTAGACTTAATTATGAGTTTCCATGAATTCCTTAATACCGAGTTTCCATGATCAAATAAATAGAAGAAAAAGTCTAAATCTTTCCGAACAAAAGTATATGGTATCGTTATTATAAAGAGGTATTTTACATTTCTGTTGAAATTCCTCAAATTAGCACGTCGCAAGGTTTTCCGTTCTAATTTCAGCATTTCTTAACGGTTGTTTCACAGGATTCAAGCAAATCAATCAGAAGTGCTTTGATGCAGAACTATCTATTTTCTTGGTTGCTATTTTGCCATCTACGAACAAGAAGGTTCCGTAAACTAATTCTATTCACTTTTTGAAAAATATAAGTATGTCAACTTACTTTCCTGTCAGCTACGTGCTTTGCTCAATTCGTATTTCATTGGGTACTTCGATGAAATTCATGAATAAATTTTGGAGATTTCATTTTTGAAATGACAATTCGCCTTTCTTCAGAATAAAATAAATTGAAAAGTACTAGAACAGTCCGAATTTCGAAACTAGCAACAAAAAGGCGCAAGCATCGCTCTGTTTTCAATAGTGTGTAACCAAAACTTGAAGAGTAGCAAGTAAATGCGTTTTTTGGAAGAATCTTTTTAAATGTAAATATTATTTATCGTATTATATATATTATATATTTATTTATCGTATCGTGATTATAGTGAAAAATAGACCTTTTGAAATTTAATAAAACATATGTTATGAAAACTTTTAAAAATAAAAACATACAATCGCCATTATTAATCAGTTAAAAAATTGTAATGACAAAAAGAATAAATTTTTATAAGAATTTTAAAAATAATAAAAATGCTTTAAGGTTGTTGTATATTTAGAAAATGATGCTGGGTTGAATAGTAGATAAAAAAATTGTTATTTTATGAATTTATTAGAGAAAGTACTCGAAAAAGTTATTTTCCTTCAATGAGAGAGTGCATTTTGTTTTATTTAAATTTGTTGGTTTCAGAGCAGGATTGTCGAATTTAAAAGGCAAAAAATAATACTAAATTAAAAATTCAAGTTCGGAAATGTTAGGGGTAATCTACACCACAATATGCTTTATAATTAAGTATGTAACTTCAAGAATTTTAATAATCATAGAACATTAATATATAATAATATTTTTAATATTTAATAAAGATATTATACATAGTCTTTTGTGAAGAATGAATATAAAATACGCATATACTTTTCTTTTATAAAATATTAATTGAAATGTTTTATATATAAATCGTAGAATGTAATATACTCGGGTATTACATTTTGGTAAGCTAAATATATATAGATAAAAGAACTACTATAAACAAAACCTATAATTTGAATTATTATATTTAAAATATCGAATAAAGGTAAAAAAATATAAATATTTTGCATTATTTGAGTAGTTTTACAATGCTATACCAAATCTTTCTGAACAAACTATTGGAATCATGTCATATAAGTGTTTGATAAATGTAAAGCAAGACCATTAAATTAAAATGATACTAAAATGCGTACAAATATTTACTCATCTATTACATTGACTTATTTAATCTGGTATATATATATATATACATAATCAACATAAAATATGTATAGTATATGCGGTAATATTTAAAGAATTCAATATTCGTTTATTTATATTTGCTTGTTCTAATTTTTAATACTTGGCACACATGTATACGGTATGTACAGAATAAAATATAACACTTCTTTTTATTCTTGTTTGAATTATTTCCCCGAAATTATAATAAATTCTTTTAGAAATAATAATTACTTACAATAGACGGAGGTAGCGAAAATAAAATTTAAACATTATTTTATTAGTTTTTCTTTATAATTGTACATTGTTAACATAGACGTCAACAGTTAACTAGAAGGAGTGGTGGCGACCCCAAAAATGTGGTCTGACGTTTCTGATGCATTTAAGCTTCTGATTCGTTTTTGCATAGAATGCTACTTACCTTGGCCTTATAAATACAATTTATTATTATTATAAGACTGAATATAGTTTTAAAATATGATCAAACTATTAAATAAAATACTGAAATTTTTAGGACAGTTTTGGAATTCTTTTCTGTGTTTAATGTTTAACGTTTGATAAATAAAATAAATATGTGTGGGATTAAATTTTCTGGCAGAGGGCGGAATTTGGCGGGGCAATAGGGGAACATGATGCCCCCTGGTTCTTTTAGAACAGAGGCAAAATCGTATTTTTTCCACCCAATCTTGGCTTTTATGTTTTTTTGCCCCTTCCCACAACCCCAGTTTACGTTATATTTAACTCGTAAGTTACGCCTATGCTTTCTTGATATATTTTATTTGCTCATTTTAGACAACCTTTTCGTCTTTAATACCACCACCCTGCCACTATTAGTTTTTATATTTGACAATGCTACTAGTTATCAACTACAAAACGTCGAACATTGCTAAGAATTAAAAAGAAAATATTTTGTTTTGATACATCGTTTTTAGCATATCCACGAACAAAAAAGTACTAGAAGAAATAAAGGAAATTAGCTAAGTTTAAATTAAACATAGAAGGCATGAGATGGATTAAAAAATACCTTAATGATAGATTATAAAATGGAACTAAAAATTCGATCAGAAAAGACGATAAAACATAGAAAAAGAAGCTTACTATATGACATTAGTTTGACATAAACTGCGTACAGGATAGCGCAAAGTAAACATTCTGTACAAGACTTCGGTAACACTGATGTTTCAATTAATTATAAATTAGTCGTGGACAGTTAGTTTACGTAGTCGACTAAAAGTTAGTAAGATAATGAAACTTCATTATATCAGCATTCATAGGCATTAGGACAATTATTAAGACGTAGTCACTTACTTGAAAAGTCAGTCGATTGGTTTTTGCAAACTGAGTATCTCCCATTTCGAAAGTAAATACGTTGAGTAATATTCAACACTCGTACATTTCAGAGTTTCACAACTGCGACATGCACGTGCGACCTGAGTATAGACGATGTAATGAATGCGACCAAGCGAATAGGTAATCTATGCTACTTTTGTACAGGGTCACGTGATGTGAAAGAAACCAGATTTACCGCACGGGCCAACCGGACCCCTTGGCCCAAACGGGGCCGCGATTATGCGCAAGAAAGAACCGGGCGATAGGCAAAAGATTACAGGTTTTGCATCCTTCGGAGCTGCTTTCAAGCCTCAAGATTAATTAATTCACCTCCTTCATATATATAAATAAATTATGGAATTTTACACATTCACTAAACTTTATTGCACTTTGAGAATTTTCATGCTACTTTAAGATCGTATTGCCCTTTTCACTATGAGGTCTGGTTCGAAGTATGGGTCGTGGATGTCAAAGCATTCAAAATTTCAATTTTCATACTCCTTTGCAGATATCGACTCAGCAAAATGTATTTTTTATATATATATAATTTATTATACAGATCCGGCAATAATAGCTATAGTAATCGACGATTATATACAAAATAACATCAATATTCTTGCATAAATATCAATTATTCTGGTCGGTAGGCTAACCGGAAAAAAAGTCGAAAAATTAAAAATTTTGCGCTTGACCAGTTCCGGTCACACTAAATGGCCAACGGCAGAGTCACAGCGTTGGTAAGAGGCGCCTTTGTGCATTGAATTTGCAAATTGTAATGAAATTAATTTCAAGGAATGTCAATTTCTTTAATATACAAATACAGCATATACGTATACAGGGTGTCTGAGCACTAGGGTTGCAAACATCTAGGAGGGGTAGGGTACACCTAGACGAACAATATTTGTCATAGAACCTAGGGTCGCAAACCACTCACAGCGTCAGTTCTAAAACCGTCCAGCATGCACAAATAGTGACAACCAGTGCATGAGAAGCGCAAAATGCGATGTCCTAATCATCTATGCACGTGAGCAGCTAAGCTGAGTTTTATCTGGCGCTTTTCACGCACTGGTTGTAAATATTTGTGCATGCTGGACGGTTTTAGAACTAGCGCTGTGAGTGGTTTGCGACCCTAGGTTCTATGACAAATATTGTTCGTCTAGCTGTACCCTACCCCTCCTAGATGTTTATAACCCTGGTGCTGAGACACCCTGTATATATATACCTACTCCTGTCATCTAAAATAATTGTTTTTTCAACTTGAATTTAAATATTTATAATTTAATAATTTATCTTAATGCATCGTATAAAAAATTACAATTTGTCGTCTTGAAGTGGCGCCCCTCCTAATCATGACCTTTTGTGCGGGGCACAACTTGCACACCCGCACGCAGCGGCCCTGGTCAACGGCACAACACATGGTTATTGGATAACACAGAACACATTTATACAACCCCTGGACAAATGTATGGAATACTTGTATTTTTTTATATAATTTTACAAAAGAGGGTTGTTTTAACCCCGTTTTGATTGGTTATTTGCATTCAAACAAAATGCATTTAGGCGTGGATTAATTAGACACAAATTAAGATAAATTTCATTTCAAAAGGTCTATTTAATCAAAAGTTGCATCCAAAGTCCTGAAGCTGTGCAGTGACAAAAGTATGGAATAATAGAAGGAAACTACGAAACTAACAACTTCATCGCGATTTTACCCCTCAAATTGTGTGGTGATATCATTCATCATCATGAAGTGTTTATGGATACATAAATTACAGCTATGCAAATCAGCACCAGCACCACAATACTTCCACTATAATGACACATATGAGAGAATTTACGCAAGCCACGAGAGCTCTTATTATTGATAAGTTTAATAGGGGAGAAACGCAAAAAACAATTGCCATTAACTTTAATTCTTTCCCAAGGAACTGTTTCTAAGATTGTAGCAAAATTTAAAGCGACTAAGGGTAACAAAAAACCAAGGTGGAAGTGGGCGGCTAAGAAAAACGATTGAGTGAGATGATAGAAATTTGATAAAGATTGTCAAAAAGATATTTTCTTCATCAAGAGAGATTAATTCAGCCTGGAAGAATAAAGGGTCGGATGTTTCTGATAAGATTGGAAAGAGGGGGCTGAAAGAAAAATGTTACAGGTTTCATAAGGATCAAACAAAACCATATATATAATAGACAAGCAGAAGAGGGTTCGTCTTACATGGGCGAAAAAACAAGAATTAGTCCATAAGTGATTGGAATCATGTTCACAGATGAGTTGAGGATTTGTCTCGGGTATGGAGATAACTGTGGACACAGTTATTTCCATACGGAATCATCTCTGTACACAGTTATCTCCATATCCGTTTACAGGCAAAACAATGAAAGATTTCATCAAAACTGTCTTTGAGGATCATCAAAATTTCCAAAAGGCATCATGGTTTGGGGCTCAATAACAGCGAAAGGTGTAGGTGAGACGGCTATCCTAAAAATAAGTGTAAACACCGATACATATTTGGATATTTTGAACCATTTTGTGACGAAAACTACAGAAGAACACTTTGGTGATGATGACTACATACACCAAAATGATAACGCATCATCTCACATGGCCAAAATAATCAAAGCTTACTATGCAGAAAGGGTATTACATGTTTAAACTGGCCTACCAATAATCCCGACATCAATCCGATAGAAAACGTTTGGCTCAGACTGAAAAAAAACGTAAACAAGAAGAAACCAACGATCGTTGATAAATTAAAGGCTGCTGTTCAAGAAAGTTAGAGGGAAATTAATCCCCGTTAATGCGAAAGGCTTGTTTCATCATTACCAAAGAGAATTATGGATGTAATTAAAGCAAAAGGATGGACTACGAAGCAATGAGTGCCATTATCCTATACTTTTGTCCCAAAGTTTAATGTATTCCATACTTTTGTCCCTGCACAGCTTCTGGAATTTTGATGCAACTTTTGATTAAATGAACTTTTGAAAATGAAACTTGTCTTAATTTGTATCTAATTAATCCATGCCTATAGTGCAGTTTGTTTGATTGCAAATAGCCAATCAAAACGGGGTTAAACAGGCCCTCTTTTATAAAATTAAATAAAAAATACAAGTATTCCATACTTTTGTCCAGGGGTTGTATTTTATTT
>QLNU02015360.1:16825580-16838351 GCA_006491805.2 Dysdera silvatica
ACTTGTAGGTCTTCTTTGTGAAAAGGGTCGAGAGGAAACAGTCCGGATGTGGGCGGATAAAATTGCAATAACTCTGGTCTGCAAGGTCCAGATTGACATTACAGAATATTTATGGGAAACATGTATGGAACGGGGAGAAGGGTCACATCGGCCAATCAGGTGTGACCACGGTCTTAAGACTGACCAATTATATCATAGTGGAGAAAGAGTTGGTTGCGTACAGTGGGTAAGAGAGGAGATCGAACGAGGCAGAGGAGTAGGAAGGACACACGTGTGTGTGTGATTTCCGTGCCTGACTAATACGTTGGAACTTAGGGGGTGTGCCTATAGTTGCCTTGTCTGTGATGTCAAGGTATATACTAATCACCTTCAATAAATAGTGTTAGATTGTTTCTTCATTCTTGATATCTACCTCACTCTTCATCATCGACCTTCTAGTTTTCTACCTAGCCAAAAGGACAAGGAACCCGCCTCACGAAGAGACGTAGATTGCTCAGTTACGAGCCGAGCTGGTAGCAGCACAACGACTACCCAGGTAACAGCGTAATACGCATATTATGGCTGTCATCATCACACACCATATCTGCATACGCGCTAAGTGTGACTGCACATATACCCGGATACCACATATAGTGTGTCTCAAAAGTTTAAAGACATTAAAATAAAAACTGAAATAAAGTTGTACAAAGACACAATTTTATATACATCAAATAACATTTAATAAGAGTAAGTACACAAGATTTTAACGCCAAATCTTGCGGAAAATATAACTTTAAGAAAAAAATTACAAAAATTGTCTGTCTCAAATGTAGGTGGACATGAACATTCTATTAAAGTTCAAGACTTCATATTTGTATAGTTGCACAATTGTTGCGATAGGTTTGGAATACTCGATCAGGCATACCGTTAATTAAATTTTGAAGATATATAGGATTAAGGGAAAACCAACTGCGTTCAATTTGCTGTTTTCGTTTTTTGTCAATATTTGCAAACTGAAGACTATGCTTATACACATCACGAGATAATTGCTCCCATACATTTGCCACAGGGTTTAGATCAGGGCATATCGTTGGTCATCCCAGGGCAGTACTTGATTAGCTGTAAACCATGTATGAGCAAATCTGGATCTTTGTATTGATGCATTGTCTTGTTGAAATACCCAATTATCTCCTTTAATTGCCTTTGAAATTGGCAGTAAGACACTTTTACGTGCTGATAGTCCTGTTAAATTTGGCAGCTCGATAGAAAAGTAATGTCTGTCGTGCCGTTAAAACCAAATGCGCCTTACACCGTAATGGCGACACCGTCTTGCTTCCGACTGTGACAAGTGCGGGGCTGGCGTCTCAAATCATGCCCGGTCCTCGGGATATTCAGGTTTGTTTCATTTTTTTCATCACTAAATCATCAATTTTTTTCATCACTAAATATAACATTGATCCATTCGTGCTTCCAGTGAATGTGTGCTTTAGCTCACGATAGCCGAGCATGACGAGCATGATTATGATGTTTCTTTAGCGAAAGTTAATGACGAATCCTGTGAAAAACATGTCATTCACTCGACTTTATCAACGATGAACAGCGCCTTTCGACACTGAGCTTGCTAAGCCGCAAAAAATTTGGCGTTAAGATGGTTCTTGGCTTAACACTAAACGTAAACTTGGCCGATCCTCTAGAGCCTGCATTTATTTTTTTTTACATTTATCCTACAAAATCTGTTGCATATATACTTCTGAGACGGACTTTACAACAAATTTATTGTCAAATAATAATTTTTCACAGAAGAAAATTTATTCGTATAAGAATACTTATCATCATTTTGTTTGCTTGATTATTCAAAACAGCTTACGAAAATTTTCGCCTATTTTAGCTTTTTATTTTTAGCCTATCATCGTACTGTATGTGTAAGATGTTAAATGCCGTAGAAAATTGATAGATGAAAAACACTAGACCGAATAAATGAATATAAAATATAATATTGGATTAAGGATTTCATGGGCCTCGGGCAGAAAACAGAGAATGGGCAGGGCCGCCTCTTGCGGGTGTGAACGTTGTGCCCCACATAATGGCGCCTGATTAGAATGGGTGCCATTTCAAGACGACCAACAGTGATTTTTATACAATACATTAAAATAAATAATTAAATCCAAAACTGAAAAAAAAATTGTTTAGATCACATGGGTATAGTTCGTTCACGAAAAGTAGTCCGATGGTACCGTTAGAAAATAAGGGGAGCTGACGTCACAAACGGCCTAGCCGATTCCAGCAGAGGGAAGGGTGTCATTTCAGAACTGGTTTTTAGTGAACGTTTGTCTGCGCCAAAAACCAGTTCAGGAGGGGAGGAGCTGACGTCCTTCCCTTTGCTGTAATCGGCTAGGCATTTTGTGAGGTCAGCTACCGTTATTTTTTAATGATACCAACGGACTTCTTTTGGTGAATGGACTATAGGTTAGGCAGAGGTATAGCCAGGGGCGATTTTGGGGATAGTAACCCCTTCATTGCAATGAAATTTTGTATATTTAACATAGGAATATATGAGTTGTAGCTCTGTAACCCCTCCCATTAAGCCTATAACACCCCTTATGAACTTTCTGCCTACGCCACTGTATGTACGGATACATATATATGCATTTATATTGTATTACATTTGTACATTAAAATGATGAGAAATTTTTGAATTTAATTGTATTTCAATTTGCATATTGCATTTCATAGGGGCAATGGAATCCAACTTTGCACAAAGGCGCCTCTTATCCACGCGACGGCTCTGAGAATGGGCCCCTAAAGAATGTGTCCTTCGCGATATTCCGTCAATAAATCATAAGTATTTCTTTGAAGTTCATTACCTATAATATTACGATTTATCAATAACGAAACTATGATGTTTGTAAATAAACAAGATTAAGATAAACCTTAAATGTAAGATATTATTACCCTTCACAGGGATAACACAATTGCCAAATAATGGTCAACACAGAAAAGCCTCTGGGGCGAGAATTTGTGAGTTTTTCGTGGGGGAATTATTATACCTCATTTTTTATATATTTTTTATATCCTGATTTGTCTAGTTGGTCAAGATACCGCGGGCTAAACGCGGGGACCCTGGTTCGAATCCGGGATGAGGACGGCGCCTCTTTTTCTCCAAATATAAAAAAAGCTCTAGTTTGAGCTACTTAAACGTGGGTGGCAAAAATTATTGTATAATAAATCTTAAAATTAAATAATATCAAGCACAATCAAGGCATCAAGGTCCCCGAGTAGCACCCTCAAAATCGTGCAGGCCTACTTGGACTATACGTAAATCCAGTACTGATAAAATAATCATACATAAATGTGTGTGTGTGTGTGTGTGTGTGTGTGTGTGTGTGTGTGTGAAACAACACTGATATAAATGAATAATATTTTACCATTAATATGATCATAAATTTAAAGCGTTGAAATTATTATTCGATTCATTTACAGAATAGTAAGCAAGTTGCTTTCTCATGACTTGTTTGCCAAATTGAAGATTTCGGCGCCACTCATCCCCAAATCTAATCAACGATACTTCAAAAGCGACTATACTAGCCCAAGGAATGCAAATGAACTAGCCGGTTTCGCATATCGTTATTGGGATTTTTTTTTTTCCATGCGTGGGTTTCTCCTCAGTAATACATAAGCAATATTTTGCAGCCCACATTTGCATATACTGGAAGTTGGTGGTGTTTTAAATTTGCCTCCCTTTAAGTTTCTTATTTTCTTCGCTATCGAAGCAACTTATTTCATACATTTTTTCGCAAACTTAGATACTGAACAAAACTATCGTCATTTATTACAACATTAATAAAATGGTATTTCAAAAGACACACAACATATTTTTATAGTTTACACCCAAAACAAACTTACTTGATGTGTAAAGCAATACATGTTTTTGTTGCAAAGGACAGCTAATCTTATTTGCGAATTATAAAGGGCAGTCCGTGTTTTTTGATATTCATCAGTTAACTTACAGTCTTGCAAATTTTGAAGTTGATTACTGATCTTATCAAATCGCTGTTGCTCTTCAGACATGGCTTCTTGTAATGAGCTCACAAGCTGAAGGAGGTCCTAAAATTAATTTAAGAAAAATATAAATGCGTAATCTTTAACGTAATTAAAACAAAAAAAATTCATATTCCGATGAAGTCACTTTAAAATTTTCTAGTTTAAAAACAGAAGAAATGTCTGCAGCTCTTCATTTTTCATATCATTTTTCTTCTAACTTTTATTATACTTAAATGCCTATTAAATAAATTCGGTATGTAAATAATTCGAATTATAAAATTCAAACATATGTGTTTACATTTCAATTTAAAAATATTACGCAGACGTAAATTTAATAAGTAAAATTTTGTGATTTTAATAATTTATTTACTTATTTTGGAAAATATTTGTTCTTAAAGCGTCGCTGTTTATTTTATTTTAAATAATAAAACTCGAGTGCAAAAGCATAATTTTAAAATTATTTAAATTTGTATGAAAACATTCTTTATCGTTAATGCTTTTCAATATATATAGAATATTAAATAGAAAACTTTTCATCCCGCGAGGAAATGAAATTGGCTCAAAAATTTCAGACTAATTTATAAATGTTAGTATTTTATCAAAATACATACAGTTACCACAGACCTTTGCATGGCCATTTATAGTTTTTTAAGCAAAAATTGAAACTATATAACTTTAAGTATTGATTTCAGTCGATTCGTATTATACGTATTTTATTAAACTTTATTAGATTGGTTGACGATGTACGATTAATATAAAACCGTGAATTAGTGTTACCACCAAATTATTGCTTTTTATTGCAGTTAATAAATTTGACACCCACGTTTTACCTCATACTGGAGCTTTTTTGGTATTGGAGGAAAAAGAGACATCGTCTCTATCCTGGATTCGAACCAGGGTCCCTCCGTTTAGCCCGGAGTGTCTTGGACCGCTAGACCAACGAGGACAGGAACAACGCTCTCTTTCTCCGTATGTAAAGATGTAAGATATTATTACCCTTCTCAGGGATAACACAATTGCCAAATAATGGTCAACACACAAAGCCACCGGGACGAGTTTTTTGTGAGTTTTTCGTGGGGGATTTTATGACAATTAATAAATTTGACGCCCACGTTTTAGCTCATACTAGAGCTTTTTTTCTGCCCTCGTTGGTCTAGCAGTCAAGATAATCCGGCCTCAACCCAAGTTTGACTCTAAGATAGGGACGATGTCTCTTTTTCTCCTATACAAAAAAAAAATCTCCAGTATGAGCTAAAACGTTGGTGTCAAATTTATTAATTGTAATAAAAATAGAAAAACTCACATAAAACTCGCCCCGGTAGTTTTGTGTGTTGACCATCATTTGACAATTGTGTTAGCCCTGAGAAGGGTAATAATATCTTACATTATTGTTTCTATTACACATCATAAGCAGACCCATGAACAGGATTTCAAAAAAGGTGAGGGGTTTTAATGAAAATTTGGGGGGCGGGGAAGCGACAGAATTTTTTTTCTCTCATAAAGATTTTGTAATAATATTGCTGAAATGATTTTTTAACTATTTAAACTCCTCCTTTACACTGGCGGATCCAAGGGAGAGATAAAGCACCCCCACACACACACTTTGAGCGGATTATATCCTGAAAAATGAAATGAAAAGTACCGAACACTTTGGATAAAAATAGGAATCCGGAACAAATAGCACCCTCCCACGAAACATTTTTGGATCCGCCCTCGCCCCCTTGTGCACAGCATAGTCAAAAGTATATTTTATTTATAAGTATAATTTATTATTATCATTATTATTATTATTATTATTATTACTATTCTGCATTTGCGCAATTCATCTTGAATTTGACGACTGGATATATTCTTTAATATCAGGCCCTTCCCAAGGGCCTGGGATATCAAAGGTATTTTCTTAGAATGTGGGCAGTTCGAAGCAAAGCGGCCTGTTGGAGTTGGTGCACTATCATTTTGCCAATTTCTATTGTATTAAGATGATTTTCGAGATTCGGTGAGCTTGTTCCCATTGCTCCTTTTACTGTTAGAATGACAACTGTTTTTTTTTACATAACCTTTCGAATTCTATTTGCAGATCTTTTATTATTATTATTAATCTTTTATTATTACTATTGTTACAAAACGAATTTTTTTAGAGTAAATGTAGAAGAAACGTCGACTGTAGATGCTTCTATATGACTCGATGATAGTTTTATTACTTTTGAAGTTCCGAGAAGGTATTTCATTTATTTATTACCTTATAGGATGTACTATGCTAGGTGTAAACGCTCAGGTTTTTAAATTGGGGATAGTTCTGATAGGAACAACAAAAGTTTTCTCTCGTAACATATTTTAATTTTATATTAAATTTACGCATTTTTAAATGGGAAAGAACGTCAAAATCCCCTCCCCTCCCTTTGTATGTGACATCTTGTTTATAAGCATTTGTGGTCGTTAATTTATAAATTTGTAGAAAAACACAAAAATTAGCGTTGAATATCGGCCTGTTAACGGAATATATAGTTCTCAACTAAAATCCAAATTATTCTTACTTCTTAACACAATTTGAAGATAAAAGACATTTTTGCGAAATATCCTGCGTTATTTCTTTAGTTTACATAAACTTAAAATGAAATAGCTCCTTTAGTTTTATCGTTAAAAATATCTATTAATATTACAAGATACATTGAAACTGGCTTTTTGCCTAACACATATAAATAAAGGAGTGATGCTGTCCTTGGAAAAAGGTACGGTCAGTCTGCACTCTAGTTGTGATATAGCTCAGTGATACAGCCACTCTACTGACAATGTAATGAACGCGCCATCTATAGTCCAAATTGCAACTAAAACGACATATTTCACTTTCTCTTACAAGTGAAGGGCCTGAGCTGGACGACGCCAATTTTAATGGGAGTGGTCTCATTTGAAAGCTCTCAAAAAATTGTTAGACACGTATTTGAGCGTTTTTCATAGTGGGCCTTAATATAGATGTCAGGTGCCAAAGAAGGGCAAAATTAGGGGCATTTTCGAAGATTTCAAACGGCTTTATCTCGGTTAAAATTTAGAGCTAAAAATTAAGTTTTGACGCATTATATGCATCTTCCAAATATATCGAATGTATGTTTCAGGATTTTTCGGATAAAACGTTATTAAATGTAATTTTTCAATTCTGAACATCGCCTCTATTATTGATATCCATTAAAAGACTTATTAGCAATTCGGCGAAATCATTGGCGATATTTCCAGAAAGATGTTGAAAACAGGCTTGCTCTTATCATTATCTCACCTGCATCTGTGTAAACGCAGTAGCTATTAATTGCATTTTTTCTGCATATTCTTGCAGTAAAATTTAACATGTATTACTTTCTCAAAATCAAAAATTATCTAATTTTTTTTATATTTTTGAGAAATCTGTTTTTGTTTTTGTAAGTAACAAATATTGAATTTCACTAACGTTTTTTGCAACTAAAGTCATAATAATTGTCAAGACGTTAAAATTTCCTACACAAGTTTTCTGTAACTTAATATCAATCTGAATAAAACGTATAAACGTAGTTCATATCGTTTAAACATATACATATTATTTCATCATCGTGTATTATATGTTATGGGGGTGGGGGTAAAATGAATATTTATTGTATTGTAAAATTTTATTAATTGACATTATTGAGAATAAACGCGTTGTGAGTTCAAATATAATAATAGCTGTCCCTCCATAAATATTTTAAAAGTAATCATGAAAGGAAAACTATTCCGCAGGCCCAGGATTTCGGGAAAGGGAAGCCAATCAATGAACATGTGTCCGTCCTTTTGGACCCATGCTCACTGATCAAAAGTGATTTAAATGCCTTAATGAAACTTGATTATTTAATTAGCCTTAACTAAACACATATCATATGCATGCATACTGATAAGCAACGGAAAATTACTCAACAAGGGAAACAAAGGATTAAATAATTTTTACACATTTAATAAAACAATTTTTAGGTTTTACAAAAATACCATTTTTTCTACATAGGGCCATTACCCAAAATGGTTAGTTCCAGGGTGAGACACAATTTTCCAACCTGACATTTACAAAACTAACAAGACTGAGACATTAATCCGTAATTCGCACACTAGAATTCTTTTCATTCGACAATAAACAACAAATGACAAAAAGACCCGAGCTATTAATTCCATCTAAACAGAGATTTTCTACTCTGAATGAAAATGATTAACTACCCAATTTCGGGTCTCACTACGAACAGTTGTTCATCTGAGCCAATTAATTAAAATAAATTTCCTACCAAAATTAACTAGGGCACAGGGGAGTAGTTAATTTAAAGTTAAATAAACAGAAAAGAACGAATGGATATGTATTACCCGGTAAGGTAGCCAATGAATCAAGGTGGGGCCCAAGGCCCCTGGACTTTTTCCCAGAAAGAACTACATGGTTAAGTTGAGGGAAAAAAAAACCAAACATATGTTAGTTGGTCCAGAACTAGAATAAGAGTGTCTCGACGTTTGGTGTCAAGGCTATCTAGTAAGAAAACTTTTCAGTCGCCAAATACCGCCAAGCCGATGGACTCACTGCCTCATATGATAGTACAACTTACAGATTTGACACCAGGGTCGCTGCAGGACATACAGTAGCGCCAGGTAGATTTTAGCGGTCATTCTAGAATTTTCGGCGTCTAGTTACAAGATTCCTTGAGATAGATCACCGGCAACATCTTAGGACGGCTTGGAGTATACTTGGACAATTGAGACTGCCTCTCGCCACAGTGTCATTTCCAGACACCTGGCGTCGAAGTATATTTTTGAATCGGTTTCAATAGTCAGGCAGTACGTCGGTATTTCTGATATAGACAAAGACTACACAGATGCTTGAGGTATGCATTCTAGGATGGTCTTCTTCTAGGAGTTTCGTTATTGTGAACTTGGCTGGCGAGACCTGATGATGAATGGCGATTTCGCCTTGACCACCCAAAAGTAGAATAAATGAAAGGAGGGAGGAAAAGGGTTTCTAATCTCGAACCATAGACGAAAGGATAGATAAATAAAATACTAGAATAATTGATTAGATTAAAAAAAGTAAAATAAAGATTATTAGATAAATAAAAGTAAAGAATTTAATTAAAGGAAATAGTAGTGGACATTAGTCACTAACTAAAAATAAGATAAAGGGTCAACCCAAAATATAAACGATGACCGAAAATAATTTTCTGTTGGTGACTACATTTCACAATACTTCACATACACATTCATATTATTTCCGAGGCTGAAAAAGAAAAGATTAATAATGTCTAAAAGCTTATTTAAAAAGTTCATGCAGAAGGCTGGCCATTTCACAGAATCCTCTTGAAGTTTGGGTTTATTAAAACGCGGTTAATGGCCGAAAAGTCCTTTATTTAAATTTTCAGGAATCGTAAATCAGTTCATCTATTTGTTGTTCCAATGGATTTATCTCAGTTTCAAAGAGGCCCCGGTTGTTTAAAAACACTTATGCTTGTGAACTATTCATCACATCAGTAAGGTCTAGGTAGGTTAGGGACTGTAGTACTGCATATATCTTCTTCACTTATTAACTGTTCCACTTTGTAACGTTAAGGGATGGTAATTATTAGGTTGTCGTTCATCAGGCAGTTGCTCCAATTGGCTTCCTTTCCTAAAAACAATTAAAAGAAGGCGGCAGAATCGAATAATATTTACAATGTGTGAATTTTTGTGTCTCACGGTATACTATGTAGAAATTTTATGAGATGAAGAAATATGTTATTATGTAAGATGATGTAATGAAGCCACCCATATATTTAAATAATTAAAAAGTATAATTTTCATAAATTTTTGCGACACAACATATATACTTCATATTGTGCACATACTTTAGAATGGATTATTTCTCGATAGTACTAAATCCAATCAGCATTGTTCGCCAATTGCTGAACATAACTGAAGCTGCGTATTCTAATTTCCATAGTGCATCTGAAATTAGTGAATTCGAAAACACAGTTGCTGTGGAGCTTTTCTCTTTTCTGGAAAATTATTTAACCGCACCAGAGTTTGAGGTAGATGAAGAAATTGAAGAGGTTTACATTAATGCTCCAAAGTTTGAAACATTTTGCGACGACAGCGGTTTAGAAATTCATCCCGATAAGGACCATATAGATTTGAAAGAGAAACAATGAATGGTTTCTATAAAGGAAAGCCATCCCCATTGGAAATGGGAATCTTTAGTAAGTCATGGCTCCAAATAAATGCCATATAATAAAACATATTTGAGCTTTAAAAGGGTATTGCAGTCGGAGGCACGACATTTGGTAAGTATGAAGCAATTGACAGAGAAGTGTTGGAAAAATTTTTAGATATCAGGGGTAATAAGCTGCGAATTGTTCATGTTTCTGATATTCTTAAATGGGCGAATGACGTGTCCTCATGTTATCACAATTTCAGGTTCATTGCATCCATTACATAGTTAAAGAAATTTTGCAAACGACCCGGAATAAAATCCAGAAAAGTCACGAAATTAGTAACCAAAAAATATGTAACCTCACCAGAAAGTATATAAAGAATTGCTCACAAATTTCAAACAGAAATACTTAACCTTTAAAAAACATACCCTACGTATAATATTTTAATACATATCAAAGCGGCTTTAATTATGAACTATCAGACAGCCGAACTCTATCATTTCGTGATGAAAAAATAACGCTTGGATACGCATTTTCCCCAAACTATCGACGTACACACTCATATACTGTACAATATTAAATAAATGCTGATGGTTACGTTATTGGAAACGTATTTTTATGTTTGCAAGAAAAGAGCGGCCAGTTTGGTGTCCGTGTAAAATCTTCCCTTCTTCAGGCTCCAAATATTACTTTGTTTTGCAGTGTGTCAGGAAAATTAAATACACGTTTATTTGAAACATTTTTGGGCGAACATTTTTTTCAAAATGTAACAGAAAATTTTGTTCTCTTGTGTGATTCCTGGTCAGTTCTTAAAAAAGCGCATGGATTTTTAAAGAAAGATGCGGCATTGGAGGAAAAGCAGATGGGGTAGTCAAAATCATTCCTGAAAATACAAGGGCAATATGTCAACCGCTGGACCGTTATTTTTTTAGGAAGATTAAATATATAACTCGCGAAATATACCGCTTTGGAAAGTTAAGTAGTGATGGAACGGAACTTACAATTAGAAATAATATTATCCGGTTACAATCTCTCGTACATTTCCAAATAAGTTCCAATATTTTGCGACCTATAATTCGATATGCCTGGTTTGCATCAGGATTAATAAAAGGAGAAAAGCTGGATTTTGTAAACATCCTCCAAGTTTGTTTTACATTAACAAACAAAAAAAAAAGTGTGAGAAAACTGACATATGTAAGGAATTTCCATTTATAATATGCAGCCATTTCAGAAACATTTGTGTTTTCAATGATTCTGGGACTTTCACACTATAGACTGCAAAGCTACGAAATAAATTATTTCACTCAATATTTTTGCATGCAGTATATGTGCATATACAATACACAACGTATATAATGTGTAATACATTAATTACTCATATACAGCATGATTTTCCTATAATATAACAACATAAAAAAAATGAAAATTATTTTTGGAGAACAATGCAATCCTTTTACTATTCCAAAAAATGATCTATAGAAGATGAAGAAAGTAGTACACTCTAACGCAGTGACGCACCCACGAGGGGGAAGAAGCAGTAGGGCCCGGACCTTGGGCTAACCAAACCGAAAAACTATTTTAATAATGCTCTTGAAAAAAAAAAAAATGCACAGAATACGACCGTCTTTTAATATGACAGTAGTTCGCCAATTAATATGGCAGTTGAAAAAGGAATAGGGAAAATTGACGTTATTTTGTGAAACTGAACAGATTGGGCTGAAAATTGGCACAAACATTGTTTGGGCCCAGATATGAACAAATATGACCATAAAATGAGTTTCATGCAGGCATGTTTCCAATGGGAGGGAGGCAATCGCCCCCCAAAACCAATATTTTTTCATGTATTTATTTTCTCATTTATGTTTGTTTCCTTCCACTCTTACGTTAGTTTTTTGTACTAAAATCGCTTCCCTCCCAAATGCTTCCCAAAGAACCGCCCTCGGTATCATGTGGGTGGAGGCTTATAAAATAATCAGGGGTTATATCACTGGCGTAGTGGAAAATCTCTGTCCCTCTCCCCTTGCAAAAACTAAAATTGTAGCTTTTGGAGCCAGTATAGCAAAAAGAAACGTCTCAGGCTTCGTGGGCCCTCTGCGCTGGAGGGCGAAGATTGTAAGGGCGCCCCCCGCACGGAGACTTCCCTCATGAAACTCATTTTATGGTTATATTTGTTCCGATATAGGCTCGAATTACGTATTAACATTTGTGCTTTCAACCTTCAGCCCAATCTGTTCGGTTTCTCAAAATTATGCCAATTTTCCTTACACCTTTCTCACTGAATTTATCAGTGTTAACCCCCCATCCCAAAACGCACATACTTTTAAAAAAATTGTGTGCCACTGCCCCCCCCCCTCCCCCCTTTGAAAAATTATGGGTGCAATTTTGACGCAAGGTAAATTTTGGGATATTACGAATGCAAATCAACGAGCTAAGGTTTCATTCTTCGTGTCAAACGATGCTAAATGGTTATAAACAGTAAATGCATGGTATTTCCCATGAAGAGTAAGATTTCGTTTATTAATCTGTATCCCTAATATCTGAATTTTTATTTCAACCTCCTTTTATATGTTTCATGTACGCTTACTCAGAGATCTCA
>QLNU02015360.1:16838451-16855746 GCA_006491805.2 Dysdera silvatica
GAGACAGCCTGCATGAAACTCAATTTGTTCACATATAGGCTTGAACTACGTTTGTGCTTTCAACTTTCAGTCCAATCTGTTCGGTTTCACAAAATTACGCCAATTTTCCTTATTTCTTTCTAGGTGAATTTATCAGTGTTAACCCACACCCTCATAAACACTGTGTGAAAAAATTGTGTGCCACTGCCCCCCCCTCCCCCCTTGAAAAATTCTGGGTGCAATTCAGATGCAAGGTAGTTTTTGGGGTATTACGAATGCAAGTTATTGAACGAAGATTTTACTCTTCGCAAGAAAAGATATTAAATGATTATAAACAATAAATTCACGATATTTCCCATGAGCAGTAAGATCTTCGATCATTAATTTGTATCCTTAATGTGTGAATTTACATTTCAACCTCCTTTTATATGTTTCATGCATATTCAATAATACAAACGCAAACAGCCAGCTTTCTAGAAAGATCGCCATTGATTTCACCAAACTGCCAAGAAGTCTTTCGATAAATAGCAGTAATAGAGGCGATATCCAAAATTACAAAATAACATTTAATAATATTTTATCCAAAAAATCCTGAAACACGCATTTGATATATTTGAAAGATGCATACAATGCATCAAAACTTAATCTTTAGCTCTACATTTTAACCGAGATACAGCCGTTTGAAATCTTCGAAAATGCCCCTAATCTTGCCCTTCTTTGGCCCCTGACATCTGTATTAAGGCGTATGCTGAAAAACGCTCCAATATATGCCTAACAATTTTTTGACAGCTTTCAAATGAGACCACTCCCATTAAAATCTGTGTCGTCCAGCTCGGGCCCTTCCCTTGTCAGACAGTGTATTTGTCATCGCCTTCTCCTGCACATGAAAAATATACTGCTTGAAACTAAGGTTTCCACCTATAGTTAATAATATTAGGCTCTACTAACCATTATCAGTTGCAAGCCAAATAATTGTATTCCCTCTATCATTAATAAAACAGAACACCTCAAGAGCATTAGGTTTTAACATTCTAATTAGATTTCTTAAATTGCTTGGGCATCAGTGAAGTTGTCACTTCTGGAATTTTTATAGCGGCATTAAATTTCTATTTTTTGCGGACAGACGAATTTTCAAGTCGCGATAGAAATTATATTATTCTATTGCTTTTTCTTTTGAATTTTCCTGAAATCCTATAAATAGCTTGCCAAGCTACCACGGACTGCACTTTGAGAAACATTGTGTTGGTGAATGCATTTTTTTTAACTCATTTTCCACCGTATATCTCTGTCTAATGCCTAAGTTTATTTTCATTATCAACAAAATTCTACATTGTGATTTTTTGTTAAGAAATATCAAATATTTAATAAATAATTTTCCGCGAAGTATTTGTTGAAAATTAAAAATATGTGTGGGTCAGGTGGCGCCATCTATCTGCAATAGTGAAATAAAAAAAATGACGATAGCGAGAGATCGAGAGAGAGAATTGGGCATAATGGGGATGGTGGGGAGTGTTGGGAAGGGTAGATGCCGAATACAGAGCTGTAATCCCAGACAGAACGCAAAAAATCTACGTATCCAACCGCTTGAGGCTGTTAAAGGTGAGGGGGCAAAGTCGACAACATACGTCATCAAAGGTACCAAAACTTCAGGAAGTACATCATCAAACTAAAATGAACCGCACGGATGGATATAACCTGCGGTCTTGGATGAGGGGGGAAAAATCAGAACTGTACCAAGGCTGGGGCTAGGAGGGCTGAGTCCCCTGAAAATATAAAAAATCAGCTACCCTGGAAATTTTTTTCTCAAAATCAAATATTGTAGAATTTTATTTTAAATTTTTTATTTTGTACGAAATTGTACATAACAATGGGAATTGTTCTTTGACGTTAAAAATGTATTCAAAACAACTTTCTACGGTAGATTTTTTTACAGTGTGTTGTTTTACAGAGGTTTTTGTCTTCATTACTCAATAATAAGGATAAGGGAAATTATAAATTTTATTATATCTCCGTAAGTTTTCAATGCAAAATTTACGTTAACAATTTCGCTCAATAACGATAAGTATATTAGTCCACTTAGATATTTATAAATTTTAAATGAGCAAAATAAAAACAAATTCTAAAAAATTAGTATACAAAATTATTTTTTTAATTCATAAATGATCTTTTTTTCTTTTTACGCGGACAAATCTCTTTTTCTGCGATCTATATTTATGTGTTCTAAAGTCCTCGATTAACAGATTAGAAAAATACACACTTTTTTAAAAAAATGTTTGAAAATTTTGCAGAAATATGACAAAATATGCAGAAATATTCAAAATATGAAAAATATGCTGACAAAGGCGAAATATGCAAAAGCATAGGAATCCGGACCCTATTAATAATCATATAAAAACGCTTTTAACCAGAGTTGACAGTGCATGTGATTCAACGTGGCTATATGGGAATACCTTTATTAAACAATTTAGCAAGTGTGGTGGCAATTGGTTATATTAAAGAAAACACTGATTTTCTTTCGTACCCTGAAAGTCATACGAACCGGAGGAGTTATCGTTATTTGGTGCGATTTCCAGTGAGTGCATATATTATTAAGCCAGCACGTATTGTTAGCTTAGGATCTACTAAATAGACCACTACGTCTCCCTTTGAATGGGGGGGGGGGTGAATTCCCGGCGAACGAAGCTTACTTGAAACGGCTATCTCTGTCGGCGAAGACAGGTGATCTAAAGGGAAATACTATAATGCGAAGTTCTACCTCATTTACTGACATAACTTAACTATCTTAACAAATGTCACGGGACTGCAAATAAGTACTAGGAGGTAGGTAACACACATAAAATATTTATTAATAGCTAAACATAACATGAGACTAGTAGAAAGCATGAAAAATGATAATTGTGATAACTTCGTCTGAGGCTTAACTATGGCGCGGCTAAACATGCCGACATCTATTAAATAGCTCATCTGAAGTGTGCTTACATTAGTTTCCTCTCTAAATTGCTGACCTTTCGACACTTTTTTTTATTCTAACAATTTGACTACGGTAGTAGCCTATCTTGGGTATTACACACATATCATAAAACGATCAATTATAACTGCATTATTGGAGTTCATTTTAGTTTTGGAACACATATTGCAATCCATAGCAATCATTACGAAATACATTATCAACAGCAATAATATCCAATAATTAAACTGTCATGTGACTATCATTAATTATGTTGCGTAACTAACTCTATATGTCTAATCTGACTCTTAGGGGACGATTGCCGGAATTGACGAGACATGATCAAAAAATATTATTCTCTTACCCGGCTTTCGCGAAGAATTCACCTCGACATCTCAGAAGTTTGCTATGACTATACGAGAGGCATATGAATTTGGTCGACGTCACTGGCGGAGACCGTACGTAGTTCAAGGGAGCTATTCCCCTCACTTTTAAAATATTGCTTTACCATCTTTGGGTCCCATCTGGTACTGATCTCATACTGATCTAATTATTCTCGTCTTATACTGACTCTGATCTCATGCACTTCTGCCCTGAAACTGATTAAACTTTTTAAAACTTCAAAGTAAGAATGGCGTTTCTACCTGTAATTGGTTATTGGCTTAATATATCAGTGAGGTGCCCGTGTCTTGCGGTTTTGGTGGAGGGAGGTCCAGATTTCCCCTGCGGCGGACGCTTCCGAAGGAAGGCAATAATTTCTGCTCACATTTACGAAGTTTCTTCAATTGATGTAAACGACTTTTATGGATAGAGATTCTATGTATGGACCTTTGAATTATCCAATTAGCAGGGTTTGTATTGTGCAGACGCAACCCTAAAGAGACGGCATGTCCAGGCGCGGTGATCAAAACCAGGGCAGTCTTTATGCGTCTGTTCTTTACTTACGCCATAAAATCTTGGACTATTCTAGAGATTTTTAGGTTGCACAAAAGGATGAGAGCTATTGCAGGAAGGGTATTGTGAATGAGAACAACTTCTTGCCGCCGTTGCATTGTAAGGGAAAGTGAGTGCTTTCTTTTATGGCTTAAATTTAAGAGGAAAATATACAAATTACAACAAAACTTTGTTACAGGACGATCTTCCTGTAACAGTATATCGAGTGAGCCTTATATTTATTTTTATAGCACTAGAGAGGTGGTTCGACCTCCATTGTTTTAGATTTATCAGACCTTGTTTGCTATGTAGGCCTCATTGTGGAGAGGTTACATTCAATAAAAAAAAAATCATGAGAAGAAATTGTAAGGTATTGATTAAATCTGTCATAAAATCCACTGAAAATGTAGGAAGAATACCAGTTGGCTTATCGAAATTAATATAAATTAGCTGAAAAAACACTAATAATACCCAGTACCTCATTGCCTTCTGAAAGGCTTTTTTTAAGGGCATAGACAACTGCTACTTTAGCAAAGAATAAGTTAAACGCTAAAAGTCTTAATGGATTATTTTATAATTCTGCCCTCGAAGTATTCTGGGTGTGGTTTAAAAGTAATACCTTATTCTTAAATGTTAGAAAAAACGTTATAGAGCAAGTTTTTGATATAGGGTTAAACGTATCTACACGTTTCGCACAGACGTCATTGTCCCTCGTCAGGAACCCGCTAGAGCGATCTCCAACTGAACACTAAGAATTGCCATTTCATGCTACAGATCTTCTACTAGTGGCAGTGCTCCATACTGACGCAAAATATTGGAAGCGGAGAAACGGAGAGAAAAAGAAAAATGGAGGGAGGGGTGGTTAGTGCTTGACGTTAATTACGGCGTTTCATAAGGCAGAGATGGACTAATTATATTGCGCCCTGTGCGAAACTAAAATTTTGGCGCCTTACCCCCTCCCCGAACCCCGTGTTTTTACATTACTTTATTTTCAAAATTTTTTTTACCAACAACGAAACCACAAGTACTTTAGATTTACAAGTAGAAGTCAACGTTATGAGAGAGAGAGAGAGAGAGAGAGAGAATTCTTCCATAGAGCTTATAAACTATAATTTGATTGAAACTTTTTTTTTAATGACGAATGAATTTGAATTGAACTTTTCTACACGCCAAGATCATTAGGTTATTTGGCGCTCTGTGCAATGGCACCGCCCTAAATCCGTCTCTACGTAAGGTAAAATTACAAAGTTGTGAGAAAATAATTAATTATTGAATTGTAGATTATCTGATTTATGAAAATTATTGAATTATTTTAAATAGCGCCATTTATTTTAGAAAAAAGAACATATAAGCTTACTCGTAAATCTAAGTTGTTCACCGTTTCTTCGAAGATAGTCTCATTACACCATAGTAAATTTTGAAGAGAAAGTTCTTTTCCTTGTGTCTTTGCCATCTACAAAAACAAAACAAAGTAAAATGAAATAATAAAAAACAACCATATATAGATTTAAAAAGAAAACAAATGAGAAAATAAACAACAATTGAAAGATTCTTCTTTGATTGACTAAAACTGATTGATTCTTTGACAGATTGAAGAACTTTTAATATATACCGATTTTCAGATCGCTGTTAGCTTATTAGCAAATTACTAGATGCAGTGATCATAAAATGGAATGCGTAATGAGAAATATGTATATGTATAATGCAATACATGTTATGACAAATGGTGGATCACTTTTCTGCACTATTGATTAATTGTTTCAGTATTTTAGTATCAAGAATTTTTTAAGCTCAATTGAGAAGGGGACCATCAAATGACAGTCAAATCACTGAAAATCGAACCTGAAAAAAAATAATTAATGGAAAATGTACGCCTAGTGGCTCTTATTTGCATTTTAGCTTTTCGAAACCACTTCATTGTGAATTTCAATACAATGGTTATATTGCTTTGCCCTTTTTGCAGTTCCATACATTTTCATAATTTTTTCCATCTGCCAAATCCGCTGCCAGTGCTTTGTTTATTTATTTAATATACAGGGTGTCCTTGAATAAACTGATTATACGAACAGGGTAGAAATTGTGGCTCATTTTATCGAAGAAAAACCTTATAGTCAAGGTAGGCAAAGCTTAGTTTCCAAATGGTAACATTTGTATTTGTCACCTCTTCAATATCGTACATTGACGATTGATTGCGTTTATTTTAAGGAACTATTACGGTTACTGCAAAGCAATAACCATCATTTAATTTCAAGGGTTTCAAAAATTTTTACAAAATAATGTTGAATAAACATGAGTCACCTTTATCGTAGAGAAGAAATATAAATGCATTCTGCGAAAATAAATAAGAAAATACCAATTTTTGCCATTACACATCATTGTAAATTTTTGCTTGTAGTTTTGCCATCAAAATTTAATTTTTACATAATGTCCCCCTTTTAAAGACAATGGTTTCTATATATTATTTTTCTTTAAAATTAGTGATCTGCAAAACGAGATTTTGTAAATTATTCAAGGTTTGAGAGTTCCCCCCCCCCCCGTCTCCTTTTTACAAGTTTGACAAGTAAATACATACATGTACTTTTGAGGTCCTATTACAAATTTAGTTTTGGGGAGACCAACCTCTAAGATTTCCCTCCTGGATACGGGTATGGAATGATGACATAATTATTTTTTCTCCTGAAGCATCGATAATGGCAGCATATTTTAATAAATAGGACTAGTTTAAAAGCTGGTTGGTTGTATTTTTATAGCGCAAGGGTAATTCTGCGCCAAACAAAGGTTAATTTAAAAGTATAAGTGTAATTAAAAAAACAAACTCTGAAAAAAAAAGACGATTCGAAAATTGGCTGTTTTTCATTTTTTAGGCCTAACTCACAAAGCACCCTTCCCCCCCCCAAATGAGAATATATTGTTTTTTGATATTTGGAAACTACTTAAACCGCTTTACAAATTAGTGAAAGTTTGTTAATGGCTTTTACTGAAAACCCATTAACATATTACATCACATGATGAAAAACTGCTGCAGACGGGTCCGAAAACTTGGATGTTATTTTTTTTTTGTTTTTTTTTTTTCATTTGCCTTTTTACCAGTGCCTAACCTTTCGTGTGTAAATTAATTTTTATCGTATTGTTTAAAGAACCAAACGTCCTCCACCAGCTTTCATATTGGTGCACATCTTTAAATTTATATTTTTGCTTTTTAATGGGATAAAAATAACTACTGTTTCATGTTCATTCAACATCGAAATTTACGTGGCCTTTTCCAGTCCATGTCCCAAAAGTCAGCGAAACGGAAAACAAGAGCATCCGACAATGCCACAGTTTTGACCTTTGATCCCTGCATAATAACCTTGACTTTAACCTCACGTGCTAATATCTAAAAAGTAATTGCTGTATTATATTTAAATTAAGGACAGAGAAGATGGCTATTGTATAATCGAGACTTGACAAGGCTTAAAAAATAAAACATCGTTCATGAATTGTCAAACGCTAATAATGGGAACGCTTTATAAGGTAGACCTGTCCATTTGAACCCAATAATCTCTGTAAAGCAGACAGATAAAATTAGATGTTGAAAACGACATTCTCGTTTGCCTGCTGGAGCAGACAATGACTTTAAATAGTTTACAATGCCCACACTTCAACCGAAACAATAACCATTGTGTTATGGTCATGCTCTTTATTATATAAATCATAACTATAAGAACAAAGTGATCTGCGATCGCAAATTTCTCGTTTGGGTTACATAATGAGGAGGATAAGATCATCGTATTTTGTGGTCTTGCAATTGAATAAAATCATACATAAGACAAGTGCACATACATGTTAGTCGCAAGCCCGTTGTGAATCCAACTCAGGCTGTTGAGCAAGCGATTTGTATAAATGAAACGACTAAGTCATATTACATGCACAAATTTTAAATTTTCAGAAGGATAATGGTTCTGTAGTAGGTTTAAATTGAATATATTAATCTTAAATTTAATTAAAAATGCAATTAATTAAGAGAAGTACCTTTCATTAATGTAACTTATTGAAGGATAAACATCCCTCCACTTCAAATTTCTCATGCACCTATCCCACATTCCAGCCTTCATTTTCATATTTTGAAAATTCTTAATTGCTTACTTGCAGAAAATTTAATATAGGCTGCATTCACTCAATATGCGGTAAACTCCCGATTATCGACGTCGGTTTAATCGGGTTACGAATTAACAGGGAACCCAATTTATCTGCAACACTTAGTTTAATGCGATTAATGGAAAAATCGCTCACAGCATTTTACAAATTTTTGATACGGCATTGGATATATAAATACATAGATATGAAAACGCGCGTTAACTCATATGAACTCATGAACACAAGTTAGTTCACCTGTACTCTTCACCACGTGGGGTAAGGATGCAAATGCCACTTAAATGCAGCCGACATAAGTAGGAGCATACTGGCGTCATCGGAAAATGTGTGGATGAAGGTCAGTGACCTCCACGCGTGCGACTCTTCCCACAGATTCGCATTGAAGTGTTTGTAATGAGTAGAGCCCTGGATATATGCAACTGCATATGTGAATATGCAATTGTATATTTTAGCCCTTTAGAGCGCTTGTACATATAAATGCATAAAAACGATGAATTTCCGGATTAAATGATTATTTTAAGAGTTTTATTATTCCTTTACTGGAAAAATTTCACCACAATACTAAAGTTGAACTTTCCTCTTACTTCTTATCTGAGCGGAAAGGCAATGGAATTTGTAAATGTACACGTTTAATTATGTCCTAGGACGCCAAAATGTTGTCGTAGCTGAATTATAGCCACCATCCTTGTTATGAAGACCAAAGCTGAGTTTTACTGTGTTTGACTGGCAATTGATTGAAAGTCAAATTAAAACAAACACTTATTCTAAATTTCCACACCATTTTCCTTCAGCGATAGACATCGTTCTATCATCGATAAACTATCCGTAATAGACAACCCGCAAAAATTTATAAGTGCTGTCCAACATCTTTTGTAGCACTGGAAAGGACCCTTTTGGCCATAAAAATGCTATTACATGATAGAAGATAAAGCTTAACTGTTCAGAACATCGAGAGACATATCATGATATACCATCATAAAAATTGCGCTGTATAAAATATATGATTTAATGTATATAGAATTTTTCTACACGGCACTTAACAATAAATCTATTTGTTTTAAAATGCAGGACATAAGATTTTCAAGCGTTAAAAAAATTTTCAGTATATATTTATTAATTTTAGGTGCATGTTTATCCCTTTGATGCGCATGTACATGGATATTTTGAAGTTCTTTAGTGCATATTTTGAGATTATTTATTGCATATTTTGCTGGGTTTTTAGGGTATATAAACCGAGCTCTAGTAATGAGTCTCGTTCTCCAAAAATGATGGGCATTTGTGTGCAGGATCATAGCCATGATGATACGATGAACAAAATACCTCTGTAAATAAAAAAGCAATATTGTATTCACATCGGTGTTTACAAGGCGTTGCCGTTTCAAGAGGAAAACAAATATATAGTTGTAGAATACGTTAAAACTTCCACTTCAAACAAAACGGTCAGGACCGGATATTGAAGGTAAAAAAACAGGCGTGTTGCTTCGCTGCCTGCACTGGCGTGTTTCCTTAACTCGACCTCTCAATTCTCCCTTCTCAGGTCACCTCCCATCCTTCAGGAATATGTAAAGAGGTTTAATTAGTGTTTAGTTAATACATATCAAGTGCGGTTACTTCGATTTGGGATGTATATCTTCGGATTCTAGTCATGAACATAAATTAACTCATAGGAGCTCGTGATCACAAGTTAACATACGAATTTGTGAACACAAGTTAAATCATATGAACTCATGAATACAAGTTAATTTATATTGGATATATTTTTGAGTTTTTTTTTACCCTGAGAATTGCTCAAGGAAACTTTATTTACTCACCTTCCAGATTAGGAATAACTGTCGAAAAAATTGGAATCAATGATAGTAAATAAACGAAATATTAACACAAGTATCGCAGCTAAAATTTAATAACATTGCCAGCTGCTTTAATGGCATGTGGCTATTTTCTTCAGAATGATAACAACCAATCTGTTCGCTAACGCTGCTAGCCAAATGTTGCCATCCCGCAGAACATAAATCCGTTGTTGGAGAATGTTAAGACTGGAAAGTAAGTCATTAGCGACGTCTCTTGTTGCAGCGCAGGAACCAGGAAAAGGCAGGTAAAGCAAAAGATGTAAAAAATAAAATAAATGGAAGAAGCAAATTTAATGGACAGTTAGGGGGAACGTTTTCTTGTAATAATCCGGGAGAAATGCCCTTTCATCCGGATCCGGATTCCCATCCGGAAAAGGATTCATCCGGAGGACTGTGAATCCTTTCCAGCAGCTTGGCATTGAACAAATTAAGGGAGTCCGTCCCCCCAAAAATGACCAAACTTGAAAAAATTATTTGCTTAAAAAAAATATGAATCTGTACAAATCTAATAAGACAAAATTTTGTTTCTGAGCCAAGCGGAACACTATCATGTCGAAACTATAATAATATATAATAATAAAAATGGGGCATTTTTAACTTTAAGTTCGATTTACTCGGAATTTCATTTTTGCAATTTTTTAATTTCAAAATGCTAAAACTGTTAAACCTTTCAATATAGTGCCTTGAAATTTGGCAAACATATATTATGTACAGATATAAACAAACCTCCTGAACAGAATTTTGATATTTTAATTTTAAGTGCACATTTTATCTTGTTTTGTGTTTCTCATTACGAAATATTCTTAAAAATATCAGTTAATTTTTACTCTGGATTCTAGCCAAAAGAAAACAAAAATCCTTCAGTCGGATTTTTCTTTACTTCATTTTTAATAAGATAAAATATTAAAAATAAAGAAAAATGCTGAAAAGATAACGACAAATATAAAAAAATAGCTAACGTTCTTTTTAAACACATTGTACATATTTTCATTGAAAAGTAAGTTAGATGCAAATTATTTTTTTGCTTAATATCAACACGGTATGCTCTATAAATGTACACTCGAAAACTTGAATCATAGTTTTAATGAATATTTTTTTTTCTGAAGGGGAACAACGCACCCCCATAAAGCGGTGGCTTCGTTCCAACGATGTCTGACTACAGATGATTTTAGAAATTCTTGGTTCGAGACATAGTTTTGATATACCTTGATTCTAATACAAAATGCTCTTCATGTCTGTCCAACGTACCGTTTATCACAGCCTTCGCATGCTATCCTGTAAACGCCGCAATTGTCAAAATTAGGAATGATGTCTTTAGGCGGAGTGGAACCGATCTTGTTGGTGGGAGTAAAGAAAACCCGGGAGTTGAAACTGCTGAGGAGAGAAGCAATTTTGGATGCTACCTTTGCGACAAACGGGATGTAGACTGTCTCCTTAGGAGAAAGGGAGTTAGGAAAAAAATTAAATTTAAACTGCGATAATTTGTATTAATACTTTGTTTATCACTTTCGTGCAGTACATCACTATTTAATTTAAACGATAATAAAGTTGGTTTATCTTTGGCAAAAACTTATATTCCCTTCAACGTTAACATGTGATTGACGGTACCTTTCTGAAGAGAAGACACCGAATCGATCGAAGACTTTAATTACAAAGGACTCTTTCCATAAGATATAGCATATTTATAGTAATTTTATGAATTACGAGGTCACCAATTATTTCTATATGCTGGAAAGCATTAGACAGTTCAGCTTCTATTGATAGAAAAATCCCAACAGGAAGTGGATGTCCTTTATTTTTCGATACATGTTAGTTCGCTTGTTAAGCAACGATAATTTCAATAACCAAAATATTAATAAAAATTCATATTTATACAATCGATGCATTACATATAAAAATAAGAAAACTAACTAATATACTGGCAAACGTTTGCGTGACTTTTATCGTTAACGTTGCGCCGACACCCAATGGGTGGGGCAAAGCACTGATCAATGGCCCATGAACAAAATGGATCTTGAGAAGAAGATTGTAGGTTGAGAGGTTCTACAGCTAGAATCGGAGTTTTAACGGAGTTTGAATTGGTTGAATGAAATCGATCGACATTAATCTCCCTTGTTAAAAAAGTACTTACTTGCAAATTTAAAAGAAAGATTTTATTTTCTGATATTGTAAACTTAGGCTAACTTTGTTTTAAAATGACTCGATAGGTGAAACATGTAAAATATATAACAGAAAAAATATTTGATCTTCTGTACCTTCGTAGACTACTTACATTTCTTTCTCAAGTCATACTTGCCAAAAATAAAACGATAATAATTAATTCATACTGTGTTAAGTACAATAAAATAAAAAAGGAATAATAGTGTGTTGATAATTAATATAAATAATCGATTTTTAAAAGTTATCTTTTGAAATAATTTCCAAAAGCACTGTAAAAAACTTGCAGCATATTATCTCTTACTTAAACGATGTTTTTGATAAAAATGTTCTTAAAATCATAAAGGAAAATTATAGATGGAGTCTAATTTCTATTTAACGATATCCTCGGTTTAACGATTGTTTGTATTGGTCAGGATTGAGTTACATTGAATCCAATATTATATTTTCCTCGATTTAACGTTTGCTTTCTGAAAATTAACGCTAAATTTTTGTGTTTTATTCATGTGTTCTTTCAATTAATTCTCTTAATACTTGAATATGGTCCACTGTACTGAATCCACTTCGAAATCCAGCTTGTTCTCTTGGTTGAGCTGCATCTAATTTTTTCTGCAGGCGATGTGTTAGCACTTTTGTGAAGATTTTATAAATAGCAGGTAACAAGCTAATTGGTCGGTAATTTTTTAAATCCTCTTTATCACCTTTTTTATGCAAAAGAATTACTGTTGCAGAATCCCATTGGTTTGGTATGTTACCACTGTTGAGGCATTTGGTAAAGAATTTTGCGAGTATGTCTTCTACATGTTCTCCAGCTTCTTTTAAGATATCTAATGTAATGCCATCATCGCCAGGGGATCTTCCTTTCTTCATACTTTTTATTGCAAATGCTACTTCTTCTTTTAAGATTTTAGGAGCTGTTCCTTCGACTATTTCAATGTCTTCGTTTAATTCACTGTTACTTTCGTATAGATTTTTGTAGAATTCTTCAACTCTTCTAAGTATTTCTTCCCTATTTCTTGTTACGGTGCCATCCTCTCCTTTTAATGCAATGATGTGTTTCTTCCCAATAGACAAACTCCCTTTAACAACCCTAAGGCTCTTGTTGCTTTCAATGGCCTTCCTTACTAACTCACAATTGAATTTTCTTATATCTTCTTTCATGTTTTTGCGCAAAGTTTTGCAAAGTTCTACATACTCGATCCTGCAACTGGTATTTCGATTGTCCACCTTCATATCTCTTCGCCTTTTCATGAGCTGTTTCGTCTTCTCAGATAATTTGCTATTCTGCTTTTTACAGGTTACACCACCAATTTCCCCAGCAGTTTCAATTATTGTCTTAACAATGTTTTCATTTGCTTCTGAGATGTCAACTTCTTCAATAAGTCCTTCCAGTGCAGAAAAGCGATTTTTTAATTCCAACTTGAATGCCTCGGTATTTTCTTTTAATTTCTTTAAATCCACCCTCTTACATACTTGTTTCCTAATGAGCTTCTGCCTTTCTAGTTTAGTATTTAAGTGCATTTTACATCTCACCATTCGATGATCACTTCCAGTATTAAATCTGTTCAGTACGCTGCAATCTTCAATAATTGATTTCTTGTTTGCCAGGATATAGTCAATTTCGCTGGTTCCTCCATTGGGGTGTTTCCATGTCCATTTTCTTTGCGGTTTCTTCTTAAAAAATGAATTCATGATGCTAAGATTTTCAGCTTCTGCAAATTCGATGAGTTGATCGCCACGTTCATTCCTTTCCCCGTATCCGTATTTACCAACCGATGTCTCTCCTTGTTCCTGTTGTCCAATTCTTGCATTAAAATCTCCACATTAGAGCTTGACATAGCCATGTTGTAGCCGCCTTGCCTTATATATATATATATATATATATGGCCTGCAAAAGGGTTGCTGGTATCTAACTGGAAGGAGACCCACACGCTGAACGTATGTGACGATGTGTGGAACCGGCCAGGCCAGTAACCTAGTGTCCTACCCCGCCTTCAAGTGGTGCAGGCTGAGCTTTCTATTTATGTGGCAAATTAATATTTGCTACACGGATAGAAAGGCGGAAGGGGAGGGCTAATTCACCAACCCGTCTAGCCAGCGTGGTGAAATTATGGCTAATTCCTCCATTATGTTGACACACCAGAAACCATGGCCCCTAGTCTCCAGGTGCTGGAGTGCTCCTGATCAAGGCAGCGGTCAGTGTGGCATGAAAGCAGGGGGTGCTAAGAATCACTGGAATGGCCCAGGCTGCCGTTTGTTATTGACCTTGGCTACGTTTAATGGACGATCCCTTGCTTCTGAAGCAAAACTTCAGGAATTGGAAGAAGAACTTGACAAGATCAAATGGGACATTGTAGGACTCAGTGAAGTTAGAAGAAAAGGTGAAGAGTTGGTGGAACTTAAAAGTGGACATTTGTTTTATTATAGAGGAACGGAAACTGGAAGAACAAGTGGTGTTGGCTTCTTAATCAACAAAAGAATTAAAGACTACCTTCTTGAAGTCGAAAGCACGTCAGATCGAGCAGCGAGGCTCGTTGTTCAACTAACCCAGCGATACCAACTTCAAATAGTACAGGTATATGCACCAACATCAAGCCATACCGACGAAGAGGTTGAAGAATTTTATGAAGAAATCAAAGAGTTACACACCAAAGGGAAACAACATATCAAGCTCATCATGGGGGATTTCAATGCAAGAATTGGACAACAGGAACAAGGAGAGACATCGGTTGGTAAATACGGATATGGGGAAAGGAATGAACGTGGCGATCAACTCATCGAATTTGCAGAAGCTGAAAACCTTAGCATCATGAATTCATTTTTTAAGAAGAAACCGCAAAGAAAATGGACATGGAAACACCCAAATGGGGGAACTAGTGAAATTGACTATATCCTGGCAAACAAGAAATCAATTATTGAAGATTGCAGTGTACTGAACAGATTTAATACTGGAAGTGATCATCGAATGGTGAGATGTAAAGTGCACTTAAATACTAAATTAGAACGACAGAAGCTCATTAGGAAACAAGTAAGTAAGAGGGTGGATCTAATGAAACTGAAAGTAAATACCGAGGCATTCAAGTTGGAATTAAAAAATCGCTTTTCTGCACTGGAAGGACTTATTGATGAAAGTGATATCTCAGAAGCAAATGAAAACATTGTTAAGACAATAGTTGAAACTGCTGGGGAAATTGGTGGTGTAACCTGTAAAAAGCACAATAGCAAATTATCTGAGAAGACGAAACAGCTCATGAAAAGGCGAAGAGATATGAAGGTGGACAATCGAAATACCAGTTCCAGGATTGAGTACATAGAACTTTGTAAAACTCTGCGCAAAAGCATGAAAGAAGACATAAGAAAATTCAACTGTGAGCTAGTAAGGAAAGCCATTGAAAATAACAAGAGCCTTAGGGTTGTTAAAGGAAGTTTATCTGTTGGGAAGAAACACATCATTGCATTAAAAGGAGAGGATGGCACCGTAACAAGAAATAGGGAAGAAATACTTAGAAGAGTTGAAGAATTCTACAAAAAACTATATGAAAGTAACAGTGGATTAAACGAAGACGCCGAAATAGTCGAAGGAACAGCTCCTAAAATCTTAAAAGAAGAAGTTTCATTTGCAATAAAAAATATGAAGAAAGGAAGAGCCCCTGGTGATGATGGTATTACATTAGATATCCTAAAAGAAGCTGGAGAATATGTAGAAGACATACTTGCAAAATTCTTTACCAAATGTCTTAACAGCGGTAACATACCAAACCAATGGGATTCTGCAACAGTAATTCTTTTGCATAAAAAAGGTGATAAAGAGGATTTGAAAAATTACCGACCAATTAGCTTGTTACCTGCTATTTATAAAATCTTCACAAAAGTGCTAACACATCGCCTGCAGAAAAAATTAGATGCAGCTCAACCAAGAGAACAAGCTGGATTTCGAAGTGGATTCAGTACAGTGGACCATATTCAAGTATTAAGAGAATTAATTGAAAGAACACATGAATATGAACTTCCATTGTGTGTGGCATTTATTGACTATGAGAAGGCCTTTGACTCTATTAAAACATCAGCAGTCATCAACTCTTTAAGATCAACAGACATTGAGGATGTGTACATTGACATGGTGAAACGTGTGTATAAAAATGCAAGTGCAAAATTTCGGTTACATAAAGATACCAAAACTATCAAAATTGGTAAAGGTGTGAGGCAGGGAGATACCATTTCTCCAAAACTTTTTACTTCAGCTTTACAGATGATTTTTCAGCAGATAAATTGGAATAACAAGGGAATAAAAATAAATGGTGAATATTTAAATCATTTGCGGTTTGCTGATGACATTGTTATTTTTTCAACGAACCCATTAGAACTCCAAGACATGGTACAGGAGCTCTCAACTAGAAGTAAAGAAGTTGGACTCAAGATGAACCTACAAAAAACTAAGATCATGTTCAATAATTTCGTAGAGGAAACAAAAATACAAGTTGACAACATTGAGCTAGAAATTGCTGATTCATATATTTACCTTGGCCAGCTGATTTCAATGGATGGCAACATTATGAAAGAACTCAACAGACGTATTAAACTTGGCTGGAGTGCATTTGGAAGAAACAGTTTTATCCTGAAGGGGAAATTGCCTTTGTGTCTAAAAAGAAAGGTCTTCAACCAGTGTGTATTGCCAGTCCTCTCTTATGGATCAGAGACATGGAGTCTAACAGTTGGAGCAATACGAAAGTTACAGACAACGCAAAGGAGCATGGAGAGGTGCATGCTTGGAATAACTAGGAGAGATCGAAAAAGAAACACTTGGGTGAGAGAGCAAACTAGAGTAGAGGACATCATTGTTAAAGTAAAAGGGCTGAAATGGCGATGGGCTGGGCATATTGCAAGAAGAACTGATCAACGATGGACAACAGAAATTCTGAACTGGATTCCAAGAGACCACCGAAGACCTAGAAAACGTCCTCAAACTAGATGGGTGGATGAAATAAGAAAACAGGTTGGGGTGACGTGGAAGCGAATTGCTCAGGATAGACTTGTGTGGAAAGCATTTGGAGAGACCTTCATCCAGCAGTGGATAGATAATGGTTGAATATGATGATGATGATATATATATATATGCATATGCATATTGTAATTTTTTTCCACTGGGGTGGGGGAGGGGATGGTGAATAATCAATCATCCTAACCAAACACCGTTTCTTGTATAATCAACTTATCATTAACTTTAAAAACGGCATGTTTTAAAATTTTGAAACACAATTCAGCACCTATCAAGTAGCGGTCAATCCAGAGAGGAAATTT
>QLNU02015360.1:16859577-16872974 GCA_006491805.2 Dysdera silvatica
AAACTCAACAGACGTAATCAACTTGGCTGGAGTACATTTGAAAGAAACAGTTTTATCCTGAAGAGAAAATTGCCGTTTTGTCTAAAAAGAAAGGTCTTCAACCAGTGTGTATTGCCAGTCCTCTCTTATGGATCAGAGACATGGAGTCTAACAGTTGGAGCAATACGAAAGTTACAGACAACCCAAAGGAGCATGGAGAGGTGCATGCTTGGAATAACTAGGAGAGATCGAAAAAGAAACACTTGGGTGAGAGAGCAAACTAGAGTAGAGGACATCATTGTTAAAGTAAAAGGACTGAAATGGCGATGGGCTGGGCATATTGCAAGAAGAACTGATCAACGATGGACAACAGAAATTCTGAACTGGATTCCAAGAGACCACCGAAGACCTAGAAAACGTCCTCAAACTAGATGGGTGGATGAAATAAGAGAACTGGTTGGGGTGACATGGACGCGAATTGCTCAAAATAGACTTGTGTGGAAAGCATTTGGAGAGACCTTCATCCAGCAGTGGATAGATAATGGTTGAATATGATGATATATATATACAGTGAAAATCGTTTATAACGACACCGGTTATAACGACCAACCGCATATAACGATGGAATTTTTACAAGAAGTTTGGTTTGCTATTGTCATGTGGTTGTGCGTTAAACTTACTCCATGCATACCTCTGTGAATGAAAACTGTGTATAGTGGTTATAGTGAAAAAAATGGTTAAAGACTTCCGTATTCTTTCGGAAACCCCTTAATACCCATTGCGTTGTGTTATGAGGAGTATTAATATTGTGGTCAGTGCGACATAATGTCTGTGTTGATTCACGTAGTGTAAATGTTTTCAGAAAATCAGAGTTATAAACAAAAAAAATCGACATTTATTAACACAAATAAATAATGAGTAAAATGAATATTTAGATAGCCTTTCAAATAATCTACTGGCTATCATTTTGTGATGAATTTCAAACCCTCAATCATTATCATAGTCATTTCCCAAAATCAAACTCATAAATCAATTGTAACGTATTCAAAACAAATTTATCATTTCCCAAGTATTCAAAATTCCCCCCTTATTTACCTCTTTAACCTGGAGATACAACATGTTAAGCCCTACTGAATATTTTGTAAGGCACACATATAAAATGACATATACATTTATTAGGGTCACCATCCACTAAATTTCCTCGCTGCAATGACCTTTGCCCTTCATGTTCACCATGCACAATTTGATTCTTTCTTTCCCTATTTAGTGCATTTATGTCTGTCAAAACCTATGTTTATCGACGAAAATCCCTACATATCAATACGTCTACACATTAACCTTAACATAACACACATATATATTTCACAATAAAATTCCCGATTACTGGTAGAGTCAGTTATGATTTGCTTGCATTACTTTGATTCAATTCCTTTTCTTCTTAAGATCAATCCATCGATTCGAATTATTCAATTCTTATAATTTTCAAATTCTAAAGTTAATAACTTAATCATATGTAAAATGCTATCATCACTTCATACTAAAATTCAATAAAACGAGTTATGCTCAAATCAATTCGCACTCATATTCTAAAATCTAACTTGATACCCTATCACTGAACGCCATTAATATTAATCTATGATTCTTTGTATATACTTAAAGAAAGAATATGAAAGGTTATCATCACCGACGATTCAGGACGTGATGAGTTGGGCTTTAAGGTAGCCATTGATGTTACTCGGGATTCCCGATTAATGGTCGCCTGTTTAATATGATACTTTATTCAGTTATGCACACTGGTCGGGATTCTACTCATCTAAGAGCTATTGCTCTAAATTAACGGCATTACTTAGCATAGTATTGACTTGGCTCTAATCCCATATTTCGAAGCAGTCTTAAGACTTAAATTCTTAGCACTCGTGCGTGAAACATCGTAAAGACGTTCGAAAGGCGCCAACACCGAACTGCAAAGCTTTAAAGTCGTTTAAAAAAACTCGTAAGAAGTTTCCAAATCTTGTAAAAACTTGCTCTGTACCTTGCGTTCATCGTTTATCAATTTCATATTAGATACACCCCTTAACGATTCCCGCCCCGAAGGCGTGTAAAATGGAGTTTTATTGCCATATTTCGATGACCATTGAGTTTTTGGAATGAAGGGCTAAATTTTCACCAAATCAGCATTGAGTTCAAAATTACGTCATGAGAGTTGAAATTCGGGAAGACCCTTTTTCGACCATCTGGCTGACCATTCTCTCTGGTCACGGGCCACTATAAATCTCAGAATAGTTACTGCTTAAAAATTGTCATTTTAAACCTCCACACAAAATAAAACTGGTCAAGGAAAACCCCATAAAATGACCCTTTTTCGACTTCGCATCTTTTCAGTAAAATGCATGAATACGATTTCAGGAAACCCATCCTTGAACCCTTTCTCTCGTGTAAGGATCGTATTTCTTTCGGAACTTCAACCCCTTTGTAAGAAAGTATCTCTCCTTAGACCTTCGTCCTTTTAAATATTTCTAAGTTGCCCCACTTCGCAGTTTAGTTCTGAGTTCGTTACGTTTTATTGCTCTAAGAGGGAAAGCCCCTTTTGTTGCTTCTCGCAAAAGTGAGCCTCCTTTTTGACATGTGGGGACGAAATCTATTATGTAATGAAGCATTAGAAATGCTCATGACACTGCTCTACTCCATACTAAATATATCGGTTATAGCGACATCGTATATAACGACGAAACCTGCTATAACGACGGCGATTTTGTAGTCTACATAGATTCTAAATAGGGAAATTCGTATCGGATATAACGACGCGACTTGACAGTCATAAAGCAGAACCACGTGGGTTAGTTATTAAAATTTAAAATTAGTTATCAAAATTTAAGCTTTATTCTAATCTTGTTTATTTACAAATGTAAGAGTAATTTTTATTACTGCTAAACCTAAATATTAAAGATAGTGAACTTAAAAAGTGATTTATTAATTGAATATCACGAGGGTCATATTCTTAAGGGGCCCATTCTATTTTTTCAGCGTAGAGCCCATAAATCTCTTAAACCGGCACTGTTCTTAAGTCATTAATATAATAAATACTATTTATTACATTTGTTTCCTACATTATATACTTTAGTAGTATTTTCTACAATTTTTTCAATTTAAAAAACTAAGAAAGTACTATGTACTTAGTTTGGCTATAACGTAATATAAACGGAAATTAAATTCATTATAATTATGTTTTTATTTAATTTTGAAACCAAAAAGTTTAATACTTTTTACTATCAAAATAATTTATAAAACTCTAGAGTGTATTATACTATAGGCTACTATGATTTTAAAAAGATATCGTTTATAACGACTGAATTTGCACGGTCTCTTGAAGATCGTTATAACCGATTTTCACTGTATATATATATACTATTTTTGTTTATATTTCTGATGCTTTTTCAAAATTTACTTCCTATTTCCATGGTAAATTAAATGTTAATCTGGGAAGTATTGTTTTAAAAAGTGAACAAAATTATGCAAAATTGTTTGTTGATATAAATTCTGCGTCTTAATTGCCGTTTTTAAAGTAACATCAGCTTTAACTATCATTCAAAATTAATAACTAATGGAAAATACCATTCATTAATAGTAAAAAACAATTTATCTTCAAATGCTGAGAGTAACGAAATCAAAAAACACAGACTAACAGATTTAAGTGATAGTGACGTTTATGTTACAGTTGGTGTTGGGAATATCCAACATAAGATCGTTAACAATGCGATGAGATAAAGGATGATTTATGAAGTGTATGCAAATTAGTTATATCGTTTTGTTACAAATTATTTATCTTATGTAGATCATAAGTAAAATTAAAAGTATTCGCAAAAAAGATGCTCCATAAATGGCCTGCGTCCCAGAATTTCAACCTATTTACCACAACGGTCAATAGGCCTTAGAATTGGGGATAAGAAAGCTTTATTTTTTGAGGGGCAGGAGAAGGAAGTTAGGAATTCCTAGGTTGAGGTTCTAGGGGAAAGTATTGAATATCTGACACATATACAAGCAGGGGAGGCTCGAGGTTGATTTTGAATCCGGGCGGCCTGACACAGATTGCTTTTTGATGCCCCTCCCCCTCCGGCGAAAACAGGAGATTTTCACAGATGCACAGTGAGCCATATACCCTATAAAAGTGGCCAAAAGTCTCTGAAAGAATTTCTGTAAAGATGTCTCTAAAAATTTCTCTAAACTTGTCTTTTTTTAAAGAGGTTTTCTACTATTGGATTAATTAAAAAAATTTAAACTTGGCTTCAGTTTGGCGCCCTTCCCTTAAGCCGCCTCTGTATACAAGGGATATTTCCTCACGTCTAATAATCTCTGATCATCCCTTCCACTTCAAATGATAACCCGTTTTATAACACGATTCCTTGTTCCTCAGTTGAAGTTATACGGAATAAGTACGAACGATTTTTTTTCTACAGCACCTTTTCTCTCCTGTTTTTTTTTGTTTTTTTTTAAAGTCTGCTTACGTTACAGAAATTCAGGGCCGTAGCTAGACACTTTTCACAGGGAGAGGCTCTGAAAGCTACAGGGGCTTAAAGTTCTTTAATATTTTGATGTATTTTATTAATATATTTAATAACATAAATATCTAAGTAGACTAATATATTTAACATTAATGAATAAATTTCTTAACTTAAATTTTGCATTAAAAACTTACAGAGGTATGCTTAAAATTTGTAATATTCTTTATCCTTAGTATATAGTATAGGAAGACCCAAATCTCTGTAAAAACGTGACGAACACAAAATCTACGGTAGAAATTTATTTCGAATAGCCTATATTTTTAACCCCAAAGAACTATTTCCATCGCCATGTACAATTTTATACAAAATGAAACATTTAAAACAAAATTCTACAATGTAATTTGTTTTGAGAAAAAAATATTTAACAGGGAGGCGGGGGCTAATTGTGTTTCCAGGGGGAGGGGCTGAGTCCTCTGTGGTCGCAGCTTGTCTACAGCTCTGCAGACGTTAGATAAAATAAAATTGGCATTGCCCTTCAAATTTTACTTTTTGAGATTCTAGAGGACTTTATTATAAATTATATTTTATAGACAGTTGAAAACAATACTGGATGAATCCACATGTGTTGAACTTGTTTTATGTCCACAATCATATTCTTAAGATGTATATTTCTGAAAATTAATTTCACTCCCAAATCACTTCAGCTCGATCACTAATTCAAATAAAACATTATAATCCGTTTAACTAGTAGAAATACCAAAATAAAGCAAATTTAAATTTAACTTTCCCTAAACTACATGCTAAAGCACAGAGTTACTATATCCGTTTTTTTTTTATCTATGAAATCGTGTTTGTGTATTACAATTTTCCCGCTTCCTACGAAGTATGGATATTACAGAGCCATTACTTGGGCTTCCAAAAACTAACATTTGATGATATTAAAGAAGTTGTTTAGTTTGCTTTCTTAGTAGGTGAGGCTCTTTTGCGCTTTCTTTGAGGTGTCATCGTACAAGAAACGTTGCACCTGAAAATATACAAATAGAGGGAGAAATCTTGCGTACAAACCTTTGGCAACGTTCGGAACAGCTGTCGAAAAAACAGGTTTTAGCTAAACTCGGATGCATACAAAACTTACGAGTGCAAAAAAGCAGACATTATAAAAATAAAAAAATAGCCTTTTTTATACTTTACTGCCTTCTACCTTTACTGGAATAAGGCTTCTATGAACAGTGTTTTTCAATTGACGCGGTTGAGTTGCTTCCCGATTTCGTGCCCCAGCAGTCGGTAGGTCATGTAACTTTTTATAGATGAATAAAGTGAAATTCAGAGGCATTCAACAGTTGAACAACCGTTTTCGGTTTTAGTGTTTTGATTGGAAACTCTGGTTTTAAATCATTAGAAATGATTGCTTCAGAAACGTTTGACTTTCAATTTCTATGCCAGAGAAAAATCTCACTATCTCGGTTTAATTTCATTCGTTATAGAGTTAATTTATTTCATTTCGTTTCCTACCTATTATTGAACGGAATTCGTCTCGGCTGTTAATACAAAAGCAGCAGCAACGTTTGAGTTTTCAGCATTGTATAAATTAAACAACTGCATAGAAAACAATGTAATAAAAGTTTTTATACATATTTCAAATACGTTCGCGCTTCAAAGCATTTAAAAATAATTTAATTGCATTCGTCGAGGACACCTTTTAAAAAGCAATATAAAAGCCATATAATCGAAGGCTTTAAAAACAGTTTTCGATGACAGCATTTCTTGAATAAAAATTATCCCTCGTTGATAAGGTAGTTCTAAATTAGATTTTTTTTAGTTTCATTATCCAACCTTCCCTTTTGTATATCTACCACTCAAAGCATTCGTTTTGAATTCCTTTTTAATTTTTCCTTCATTTTGCAAAAATGCGATTTTATTTTAATTTGTTTGGGAAAGGGAGATATGTAACTGTAGTTGCATTTCATGAGATGGTAGTTCATTATATTCTTGGAAGAATATTTTTTTTACCATTTTACCAGGGCTGTTTACAAGGTACTTAACACTGAATCTGTAGCCTAACAAAGCTGCCAAATCGCGATATATATTCCAACATACAAATTTATTCGGATTTTAATTTCAATCTATTTAAATAACGACAATTTAACCATTACGTCACTTAGGAAAAAACGAAGTGATTGAAAAAATTCGCAAAACACTTGAAAGAAATAATAACGCAGGTTTTGTTACGAGTGGCCTGGAAAAAATTAGTCTAGGACCCTATCCTTACTTCAGCCCTGTTTACACTGCAGGGATAAGTGATATAACGTATAAAGACATTTATATTAGGTACTGAATACGAACAGCAATATTTATTAGAAGATGTGTCTCGCAATTTGTTTATCTACTTGCTATTTGTTTACTTATTTACTTACTATTTATTTTCTTATGTACTTACAATTTGTTTCTTATATACTTGCTATCCGTTTCTTATCAACTTGCTATGTATTTCTTATCAACTTGCTATTTGTTTCACATCTACTTGCTATTTGTTTCGTTTCCCCCAATCCTAGTTATAATAACACTATAGACATGAAAAAGCATTGTTACCACAACTATTTAATTGTGTATTAAATTATTAGCCAAATTATATTTTCATTGTCGTTGAGAATATTCATGTAGCACGGTTGTATTAATCGCTGTTAAATACGTGCGAAATTATGTGAAAGAATTAGTTTTAAAAATAAATCACTGAACAAAAATAAAGGACTTTAAATAAAACGAATGTCTATACGTAACCACAAACGCCGAACAACTAAGATCACATGTGCACGATATGTCCGCTTGCTCTAAAAGAAGTAGTGGACACAGTATCTTCAATGCATCGAGCTGGTAGAACAATGGATATTTGTTTTCTGCTGACCTATTTTTTATTAATTTCCACAAAATTACCTTAACAAAATATCCAGAAATAAGTTCTTGTTTAAAAATTTCAGTTCTTTGAAATGTAAAACTGTAGAGAAGTGAAAAATTTACTCTTACAAATTAACTTTTTTTCACACTCTCTCTTATAAAAGAATATTGTTATTTAAGAAAAAGAAAAAATTACGTATATATAGCTTTTTCATTAAAATACGTCAATGTATAGAGTAAAACAAAAAGTCAAATACTGTAAAAAGTATAACATTTAACTTACATAAATAAAATTATAAAAATATGTAATATTAACAGGAACAGGGTAGCGCATTAGATTATACATCGAAATGTTGCTCTTCCAATTTTTTTGTAAATTTTTTTTAGGAAAATAACGTCTCGAAGGAAATTGTAAAGGAATCGCGACGCTTTAAACACGAAAGATGCTAAAAAAAGTTTATCTTTTTTCAAGAAACACTTTTCAAATAATTGTACTAACTGTAATGGTAATGGTGACGCAAAGACACAGAGGTGTTTGCGCCGACTGAGTAGCGTCCAAAAACCACTCCCGATTGGCGGATGGGGTGACGTAAGCGTTATGACATAGGTGTGGTAAGTTCGGTTTCAGCTCTGGTGGCGTGCAGACGTCTTTTTGTGCGGTCCGGGTTTGGCGGGCCTTGGTACCTGCTCGTACTACTTTGTCGCCTGTGGTGGGCTTGACTACGTCGGAGTGTCGGGACATTGGCTAGGCCGCCGGATTGAGGTGGATTGATGTTTGTGCCCATTGTTCTGGGATCGGACTCCGCGTTTCCTCGCGGACCGCTCTCTGTCTCCGGGATAGTTCGGACGTCCTTCGTTCCGTTCCGGGCTCCTAGGCTACAGTCTCCGCCCGTGCGCGGCATCGATAGCCTTGGGGAAGCTTTCATTTGTCCGCGGGTGGGACACCGGCTGGCCTGGGGTTTTCTTCGGTGCATCTATCCATTTTATCTGCTCTTCGGGGCGGATTGAGCATGGATTGGTTTTCGGTTGACGTTACATGACGACGCCAGTGCGAGTAGTGCTTCCATACGCCAGTACTGTTCGACAACCTCCCCTTCACCCACTGGCTGTCTAGATCTCTTGACGTTATAACCTGTCAGGGATTACAATATTGTCTTTCGGCGACCACCCTTCTCATTAACATCATGCACAATCGACGACGTGGGTGTGATTTTCAGCATACTCTTGACGGTAAGATGACGCTCACGCCAACCGCCGGTGGAGGGAACCTATTTTTTCGATTGTCAAAACAAAAATCTCGCGTAGGCCTATTGTCCCCTCAATCAATTTGCAGTATAGAAGAAATTGCCTAATTTAAAAAAAAATTATTTCAATATTAAATTTCTTTTTTTTTCAAAGAATTGGGTCATGATACAATAATGTCCTGAAGGTGGAAGGGGGTTCTTTTGTGAGTGCAACGCTAGATCCACCTCCACGTGGTGCACTCCGGGCAATGTTTTTGCTGCAAAGTGATCCACAAATTTTGGCACAAGACTTCGTGACCCTTCGAAGCTTTAATCAAAATGGGCCCTGTGAATCTTTGCATACTGTAATGGAATGCCAGTGGACATGGTCTGACCAAACGATATGAGTTATTAACTTCACCCTCCTGCCACAATGTGGATATATTTACTATTATGGAATCAAATCTTACGAATGAAACCTTGCAATTTTTTCCTTTCCCAGGCTTTACATTTTATCTTCTTCCAAAATTTAGACAAGTGACCAGCGGCATACTTATTGGAGTTAAATGGGCTCTTATTGCGACTTTGACATTATGAAAGAAATAGGACACTCCGAGGGCAAGTCTGAAGTGGCAAAAAATGTTATTTGGAAGGGTGGGAATAAATTCGTTATCTATCCTATTTACATCCCTCCTGGTAGCAAACCAGACCTATCTCTCCTACAAATTGATAGAAAGACTACGATGACTGAGAATATAACAATATACGGACTATGAAAGACTGGGAAATTTTAATGCCCATTCAATACGATGGGGTTACCAGGACACAAATGCCACTGGAAAGGAGGTTGAGGATCTTCTTAACTCAACTCTCCTCGAATTAATTTATAAGAATTCTGATACACCTACGTTGTGTCCATTGCAATGGTTCAACAACTTTACCTGACTTCTGTGTTTCAGCTGATATTAGATCATGTACTAAAAGGATAATCATCGAGGACCCGGGATCTGACACAGACAAGTTATTGCCTTAGTACCTACTGGAAATATAGTATTATCTACTGATTGAGATATTGCTAATGCTTTTGGACAGTTCTGCGCCCAAGCACAAAGAAAAGGAACATGTGCCCATAAAATGTCAAAGGTTTTAAATATTGAAATTAAAAGATTACTTCATTCAAAGGTTCATGAATCGGTTACAGGTAATGCTATTTTCGATTCACCTTTTAGTCACCAAGAATTGAAGTTTGGAGTGAGGAGTTTGAAGACCAGGAAATTACCAAAAGACCATACTATACATGCAGATATCTATATATATAGATATCTATACATGCAGAGTTTCTCAAAAATATGGGCTAATATGCAAAAACAGCTCCTATTGAGACTCTTTAATCACATTTGGGAATCGGGTACGGTCCCTACACAGTGGAAAAAGGCTGTGATTGTTCCTGTTTTGAAAAAGGATAGAGATACGAAATTAATTCAAAATTATAGACCTATATCTCTTACAAGTATTCTTGGAAAGACGGTGGAAAAAGTTGTGAATGCGAGACTGAACCAGTTTTTATATAGTTTTGGGTTGCTATCCTGTGAACATGCAGGTTTCCGATGAAACCGATTGACGAATACCCAAGTTGCACATTTTAGTCAGACCATTGAAGATGCACTGGATGCTATAAATATACTAACAGCGGTATATGTAGACTTTAAATATACATATGGCTCCATGTGGAAAAAAACAACTTTTCATTAAACTTGAAAGTCTCGGAATGGGGCTAAAATGCTTCAATTTTTCCGCTCCTTCATTGGCCAAAGACTATGCAAGGTCTGTGCTGGAGATGAACTATCCGGAAGTTCTAATCTTCATATTGGTCTTCCTCAGGGCTCACTACTACTACTCTCTGTAAACCATATATTGATGACTTGATTATGTCTTTGAACTCCATCGACGGAATAATATGCTTACTCTTTGCAGATGATTTATTTGGTTTTGTGGACTCAGAATCCCAAGAAAACGGTCAAAACTAAAATCGAAAAGACTTTAAATGAAGCACTTAAAGTACTGAACAAATGGTGTATTGAAAATAACATGGCTGTAAATTTAACAAAAACTGCAGTCCAGACCTTCTCCCTTACTCATCAGAACATAGAACCTAATTTATTTTATCAGCACCTTCAACTAACTAATAGTGATAAATTTACCTATTTGGGAGTGGTGTTTGATAATAAGTGGACCTGAAGGCACCATATTGATTATATTTCTTAAGGCACAAAAAAAAAAAGGGTTGACTATTCTGAAACGCCTTGCTGGTTGTCTCTGGGGATGTGCACGTTCTACCCTAAACATCACCTATAAGTAATTTGTTTTACCTATCGTAACATATTCCTGCGAACCCACGATAACGATTTCCAATCAACTGCTACAAAAATTAGACATGCTACAGAACCGAATACTTAGATTGATAACAGGTGCTGTAAAGACTACGCCAATCCACTAGATGGGTTTGGGAAACTATCTCTCTGTATTTGTGTTTTCTATTTTATTTATTTACTTTTATATTTATAATTTTGGATTGTTCCTCCAGATTTTAATTTTTGCTTTTTATTGATAAAATATTTAGTGTAAATGCGCTGTCTGAAAATGTTTATATTTTGAAAATCATTGAATCTTCCGTTATAATTTATATTTTAAGGGAAGCCTGGGGCTCGCCAAGTAGTTATTATCTACTTTTCCCCTGGCTTCCCGTGGGGGCTTTTCCCCTACAAAGAAATCATAAATAAATAAAAAATAAATAAATGCTTCTACTAACAGAAAATAAAACAATTGGATCCGTTATAAAGGAAAAGGCTATTATCTTGTATGAAAAACTGGTAAGAATTGAAGCTTACTATTGGAAGGACTACCAAAATGCGTCTAGACATCTTAAGCTCTAGTACGGATTCATACAGAAAGTTTTAGAACAAAGAGCACACTTTGATCTTAGCAGTGGATTTCAGGAGTTTATAGGTCCTTGAATCCTTTGGAGATGGAGGTGATTAATACCAGCTTAAATCTAGAACAAATTGTTTATAAAAAAGACAGTTCTCCTAAAACATTATAAGCCCTTGCCCTGGAGGCTATGGATAATAGATACTCTGAACCTGAATGGTTCAGAGTTTATACTGATATATCATTTATAACTGACTCTCCGAATGCTGGAGCAGGGATGTATTATGAGCATTTTGCTTTTTACATACCTGTGAGAAAATTTAGAAAGGCCTTTGACGACGAAGTAACTACACTCACAAGGGAACTGTTTCGGGAGCCGGTTGAATTTAGGATTAAGATATATTGGGTTTTGTAGAATCCGGCTTCCTTATTAAGAATATATAATCAGTTTTTTTGTAAAATACAGATTTCCTTGAGTTATTAAATACGAAAAATTGGATTTATCGCCAAATCTGGTATCATGTTACCCATTCGTTACGTAGAAAATACATTATACATGGCTGCTTCGATATATAGAAGCTCGCCAAATCATCGCCAAGAGATAAGAGCGGAGTTAAAATTTTAATCGCGTTTGACTGACGAAATGCTATATCGTCACTTAATAATTAACTTGCTTGTTTTCTACCCCTTTATTTAGTTTTTCATTTTTATTTCTTCAAATAGAACTACGGTACTAGAATCAAACTCCAAACATTTATCTTTTAATTTGATTTCATTGTTTATCAATTTATTACTTGCATATATTATTTGTTTTATTATTTACATTTTTAAGTCATATTATTAATTTAATAATAAAAGAAATCAAAATTTTATAAGGTGCACTTAAGGATACATGTTATCTAAATATACATACCCTTATTTATTTTTTATTTTATATAATCGAACACTACTGCCACAATTAGTCAAAGTTGGTTTGTCAATCGTGCTGGCGTAGTGATACCATCGGAGTGCTATTGGCATCACTACGCCAATAAACGTTGATGGATTGACATTGTTGTTTGATTTAATCTGCGTAGTGTTCGATTTATATAAAATAAATACATATGCTGCAACGTGCATTTCGATCAATTTAATACCAGTCTCTTTGCAATTTGGTTTAAATAGTAGTCTATGTACTACACCATTCTGCGAAATAACTGGCAACAATATATATACGTTCGTAAAGAGATTATATATTGTCCTTCGTAGCTCAGTGGGTAGAGCCTCCGCCCGGCAAGTGGAAGGTCGTGGGTTCAGGTCCCACCGAAGGCAGAAATATTTATTTTCTTTCGAACGTTTCACCATCTAATCACGCCATACCATCGGCGTTGGTATCACTACGCCAATAAACGTTGATTGATTGACATTGTTGTTTGATATACATACCCTTGTTTGTTTATTAGTTTTACATTCCAAATGTATATCATAGGCTCATGGGCATAGCCAACTTCCCTTCTGGGGTGGGGAGCAAAATCATTGTCAGCCCGAAATGTATCACTAAAACTACTAAAATATACTGCTACTTCTTCCATTTCTAGGGGGCTAACTACCCCCAGCTACAGGCTAGCCTGCCGACACAAGACTAAACTAGATTAACGCACATGCGTCGCCGAACACACGCCAATGGCGCAAAAATACGTCGCCAATAGCAATTTTTGGAACGTAATTAAATATCAGCTTATTATTTTTACAAAAAACTGAATATATATTCTTAAAAATGAAGGCGGATTCTGCAAAACCCAGCATATCTTAATCCTAAATTCAACCGACACCAGAGACAATTCCCTGTCAGTGTAGTCTGAAACCACAACCTGCAACTCGGGAGTATAAAAAGGTG
>QLNU02015360.1:16885691-16896449 GCA_006491805.2 Dysdera silvatica
TATGATAATTTTTCCTCTGTCCCTACCCCTCCCATCTTTTAATGTTTGTTTGTTTGGCTTTTTTATGGCGCAAGAACATCTGGGCTATACTGCGCCAACTCCCATCTTTTAAAGCAAATATACTATGTGTTCTTAAATTATGTGAAGTACTGTCAAATAACGATATTTAAAAATTAAACATGTGGTATCATGCAGGCGTACATACAATTTTAATTGCCATAAATTGATGGAAACTACATTAAATAGACCCAGCTTTTCAATAAAGTAGTAGAATTAAAAGGGGCGCTTGTTTTAAAGAAAGGGAGTTTATGTATTTTAAAATATTAAAGAAATCGGCTTATTTGAGATAGACATAACCAATTTCTTTCGTTTTTATAATTAAATTATTGCTTATCCTAACCTTTAATTAACGTTAATTATCAAAAAGATTTGATATTAACTGTAACGATGATCTATAAAAATATATTACTACTTTTTTAACGTTATTTACAACAGCTGCCAATTGATTGAAATTGCAACAGGCAAAGTGCACACATGTTAAAAAATTAAATCTAGTGTAATTTGAGGCCCACATGACCTTACACCCCTCTTGATAATTCTGCGAAAAACAAGAATCACGCCTAAAATTAATTTAAATACAAAATCTTAAAGGCTGGTAAAATTGCAAATGAAAAAGATCACACAAATTTTCGGACGCATTAACAGCACTCCTTCATAAGGAGTAATGACGACGTTGTGTTCCTGCCCTTTTTTATACTTAAAATTTCTGGAAAAACTTGTCATCAGAGCAATTCTTTACAACACGGACACGAACCCGACTGGGACTCAACAAAAATACTACACCGTCACATCACAAACAAGAATAGTAGACTCTTCTTAGAATCTTGGGAAACTTACAAACTACATGGGAAAGCCATTAATACATCACAACCACTTCCAGAAACTTACAAACAACTCTTACTCTGAAATATATGGGATTTTCCCAACATTAGGTGCCCCGCAGTACAGGTTTCTCACTAGTTCCGATTGGGAGAGTCCACGATTTCTATTGGAGGCCTCCCATTGGTTCTCATTGGGTTTTTCCATTCTGCGGGACTACTCTGATGAAGGGTTTTCCAGAAATTTCAAGTATAAAAAAGAGACAGAAACATAACATCGTCATTACTCCTGATGAAGGACTGGGCCGCCGGCCAACCGGCCCTCGAGCCGGTGCGCCCTTATGAGCGATAGGACTTGCGCCTCCGAATGGACAAGGTTCGCGCCCTCCGATAATCTAAGGTGTGCGCCCTTTGAGAGTACTCAGCCCGCCCCTGTTGTTAACTATAAAATGTAAAAATTGACTGAAAGTTTAGTTATAAGGTTTCATTATTTAGGCCAGCGATATAATAATTTCATACATGTATTATCAAAAATGCTACACCAAACAACCAGGGGTGTCTTAACGCATATGGGGGCCCTGGGCCCGGTCATTTTTGGGGCCCTTTTTTAATTTCCAAAAAGATAAATATGTTACTTTAAGGAAGGGCAGTCTATAATAATCAGGAACGTAGCCAGGGACTTTCATCGGAGGAATCTAAGCACAGCTGGGGGGGGGGCTAAGGATAAAGTAAAAGTCCATTACATAAAAGGGTTTTAAAAATAGTCCATAAAATTTTTCTTGGGCGGCTGAAGCCCCCAGCTGCGCCTAAAAAACATTATTCAAGTATAATACGACACTATCTATTAATAAAATCAAACCCAGAAATGAGATAAAGAAGGAAATTGAATTTTACTAAGGCAACTGAAACTAGAATTGATATTTGCGAGCATAATAATAGTATTATATGGAAATCAAATCAACAGAGAAATTTGTTTTCTAAAGTTTAGCGTTAGTTGTTAGTTATAGCTTACCTAACAAGGGAAGCCTCCGAAGCATCAGTCGCACCTCAAATCGAGACTTACACAGTATGAGAGATTCATACATGTAATGGACAAAACCGATGGAATGTTTCTGTAATACTTCAATTTCTGATTTTTTATGAATTTTTTAAATTTTCATAATTACACTAAAACGCAGCTTTGCGCTTAACTGCAAAGCCGTAAAGTGAAGTCTTCAGTTAGGGGTAGTTTTCCTTTCATTGGAATTACTGGGCAAAACATAACATTAAGTTGTCTGCTAGGCAAGCTCTAACTAAAGTATCTCCCTATGAGTATTTTAATACCCCACTTTCATCCCAGTCATGTAACGTTCTTCTTAATCAGTTGTTCATATTATTTCTCACAGACAATAATCAATGAGAATATTTTTTTTTCAATTCTCCACTATTAAAAAAACAAAACGTTATAATTTTCCCACCCTGTGCAGTGGCAAATTTGCATGTGCCTTATATTTACCTTATGTGAATTCTAACTTAAAGGAAATTCATAAAATAAATTTAAAGTACTAAATCTTCTGATTACTCATGAAAACGATAGCTTATGTAAAAATGCATAAAACGTAAATTTGTATCGCAATGTGGACATTTTAAAAAATGAAATTCTTTGCATTCATTAAAACCACATTCTTCGTGATCGACGTGAAATGATAGAGATTAAATTTTATCAAATGACTCAATAGGAACATCAGTGTAATTACGAGCAAACCAAGGATATATTTACATAGGTTTATATTTCTCGGAATGAATTTGATTATAAACTAATGAATGCATTTTTATTATTTCGTTGTATTTAGTCGTATTCAGTTAATTTTATTGGAATTTCATTTATAGTGACGTAGTTTGTAATTTTTTTAAAAAAGGATTTTGTACTAACGAAAAAAATAAACATCTAAAGGTTGAATGAGAGCTGTCTCATCTGGAGGAATACGAAGTTTGGTGCAATTATCTGGTAGATCACTATACGTAGACGGATCATTCGATCCAGTTCAAGAATCTAAAATAACGCAGGAGAGGGGATTTAAAATGGGAAAGGAGCAATTTGAAAGCCATTTTATCATAATTGTTTTAGTCATTTTGCTAGACTTTGTGCATGTTGCGTAAACGTTGATGGCACGAAACATTTGACGTCGTACTCTTGACCCAAAAGTTCCTTTAGGTTCACGCAAACATATCAACAGTTTGCCTTTCAATTCCCCATCCACTAATAATAAAGGCATAATAGTATAGGAATGTGTCACGGAAAACAGTGACTGAACTAAAACTACGGTACTTTTTTCACCTTTGCAAGATAACGTTCTCTGATTTGCTACAAATTATTCGAATCCGCTCTGATCAGAATTAAATATTTGACTGCACCGGCAATGAGCAAATTCACGTGATGCTAAAACAAATCCAATAGCGCTGTTTTCAAGAGCTTCGTTTATTTTCATATTTAGCTACCGTTGTACATTTTGTAGCTTTGCGAGAGGTAATACCATTATATTTGTTTATTTTATCTATGAAATTCCTTGAAATTATTCGTTTTGTAAAATTGAAATCATTTGTTTTTTGATAAGCCCATCTCTTTAAATTTATGTCATGAACTGCTATATGGTTACTTTTGGCGTAATGAAATTTTTCTAACACTTCGCATTTAATTAATTTATGTTTATCGTTTTTGGTACCTAATTGGGCGATATGTTTTTTAAAACGGTATATGGTTTTATAGTGTATTTCTTTCCGACAGCTTTTTCGAATTTGGTGAAGTTTAGTACTTTTACAAGAATCGTAAAAATTTACACTATTTTTCATTTCTTGCAAACTGCAAGTCTCTTTACAAGTTTCATTATTAGAGGTATAGTTATTGGAGTTTTCATAATCAGAAGTAGTGTTTTCAGAGTTGTCATCATCAGAATTACAATCTAAATTGCTATTGTTTATTGAATCGCTGTTTTGAAAATCTAACGTTATTTCCTCTTCAATAATCGTTCTATTCAAAATTATTTCTTCAAATTTAGGTAATAATTCCTCACTTTCATTTAATTGTTCATCTGTTATCGCGAATGGAACTGTCCCGTACTTTCTAATGGCTAAGTTTAAAATAGATTGCAAAATATTGATAACATTTTGCATATTTAAATACCTATATATTGTATTATTAATTTATAGATTATGGCATTATATTGCCTAATGGTTAAATAAGAAGAATGTAGGTATTTAATTCAATTATATAAGAACCGCAGATAATAAATACACGGGAATCTATATTTTGATTTGATATTTTAACTACCAAAGCAAATGGTTGACCACATGGAGAGAGAAAATATTCCACGAAGAAAATCTTCAATCACGTTAACAATTCGAAAAGATCAAGTGACAATTGTCAAAAGTTTAAATTAATTTAAAACTCTAATGCAGGACGGTTACCACGCATTCCATATTTTACTAAATACTTTGCAAATGATGAGAACTTCTCCTCATTCCCAAAACAAAATCTTCAAATCAATTTACTTCAGAGACAAAACAAAATCAAATAAATTGCTTCAAAAAAATCTTAATTATTTCGAAATGATCCCAGGGATTAAAAAAAATAGTGCAGACTCAATTCAATGATTTACTAATTCAATGTCCCCTAAAATAACACGTATGAAAACCATGCTTTAATATTTTAATAAAAAACTAATATTATGATTAAAAAAAATCGAAGTCTACTTTCCCAAATCTAATCTATAGCCAAAAACTACTCTAAAAAACAAAATTCTTTTAAACAAGTGAAGTATGTTATGACAACATTGAAATTACACACACACATGGTTGGTGCAGTAATTGAAAAACCCGCTAGCATTATATAAGGACTTGCTATTTTTCGCCAAGCAATCCAAATTAAAGGAAAACTACCCCCTAACTGAGGATTTCACCTTGCGGCTTTTCAATGAAGCGTAAAGCTGCGTTTTAGTGTAATTATGAAAATTTTAAAAATTCCTAAAACATCAAAAATCGAGTTTTACAGAAAAATTCCATCGGTTTTGTCCATCACTTATATGAATCTCTCATACTGTGTAAGTCTCGATTTGAGGTGCGACGGGCACTTCGGAGGCTTCCTTTTTTTAGGTACTAACAACTAACGCTGAACTTTAGAAAAGAAATTTCTCTGTTGATTTGATTTCTATATAATACTATTATTATGCTCGCAAATATCAATTCTAGGTTCAGTTGCCTTAGTAAAATTCAATTTCTTTCTTTATCTCATTTCTGGGTTTGATTTTATTTATAGATAGTGTCGTTTTATACTTGAATAAACGACATACTGCGGGTAAATATTATAATATTTATTGTATAATTATATTATATATTACATATTATATATGTATTACATATTTCCCTTGTAAATATCAATAAAAATCTATAAATTAAGTTTATGAACATACCGGAATTTTAACTTCTATCACTTATTTCTTCATTCGACATGTTTACTTTTCTTGATTTGCGAGCGGCGAATTCTTTAACTACATCAGAAAGTCTAATTCCTGAGTTAGTTTATTTTCGATGGACAATAACGATAAATAGTTAAGTCTCGATTCTGTCATGGTATTTCGAAGCGTTGATTTAATCAATTTGAGTTTGGAGAAGCATCGTCCTCCAGTGCAATCTGTAATCATTATCGAAAAGAACATATGCATGTCAATTTCAATGTTAGGAAAAGTTGTGTGTAAATCGTCTTTTTTAATCGACGAATATATCTCAGAAATTGAATGAAAACTAACGTTCGCAATCAGAGACGTAGAGTATATGGGCTCGCGGGGTCCGAGCCCACCCCTTCACCACAATAATCTGAAATAAATTGCGATTTTACATATACTGTAATGTATAAACGTACATAAAATGTGCTTGGGCCCCTCAAAAATTTTGAGAACTCCACGTGGATGTTTGCAATTTTTAAATAATGTTTAATTTGCTGGCACTTTAAAAACAGCTCTTCGAACTTCATGTCACTTGTATAAACATTAGCAAATTCACAGCACTTTTGCCTTAGAACTTTTTCGTCTATTTCATGAAGTTTGATGGAGTAATGAAAGAGGTCATTTATTTTTTCATATGCTACTACTCCTTTATTAATTTTGCTACCGACTCCGTCAGTTATTAGGAGAAATGTTTCCATTATATATCTCTTCCATGATGATTCGTTTCCAAATTGTCAGATTCGTAAAATTTAATTCTAGAACTTTTCTTTGTTGTACGCTTTACGTTGTCGATGTTTGGAAGTTCTTGAACGCAGTTCAAGTTGCAGAATACATCTTTTGAATGATGAATAATAATTGTACTGAAGACAGGAGTGGGTGTTTTTTTTTTTTTTTTTTTTTTTTTTGCAAATAAGAGCTCTTCTCTGGGCACAACAGTGAAAACTGTATAATGCCTGGCTAAGCATTTGTGGGTAGATGCTTTAGAGGCAAAGTAGCCAATTCTGCACGTAGCGAACTGCCTTTCTTGCAGAGAAAGTTGCAAGGAAAGGCAGTAGATAAGGTGTTATGGTCTAAGTGCCAGTTCTTTCAATTTAATTAAATAAAAATCAATAATTAATATAAATTTCCACAACAAGTATGTTCATCGTTTTTCCACCATATACAAAGTAATATGCGCTTATTGAAGTGTAGCAAAGCAACCATATTTATGTTTAGACTCTGATTGCATTAATTAACCATTAATTATTTATAATGAGGAGCGTTTAAATATTATGTAAGCAATATTTTGACCATTTTATGCCCTCCGTTAAGCGGTACCAACATTGGCTAACATTGGCAATATGTACAACAGCAACCCACTTCCCCAAAAGTAGCTTACATAATACCTCTGAGCACTCCTCATCGTATATATTTAACAACGAAATAATATATTTAAAATTTTTTTATATGTTACCCTGAATAAGCATCGATACACTATGTTTATTTTATTAAAAGTATATAGTTGAACTCCTCACACGCGTAACACAATGTGAATTACTTTTAATATATACCGACCGAATTGGCCAAATTGTATAGTAATATTAATACGATCCCATCCTTTCCGTACGTATAACGTGAATTAGTTTTAACGTGAGCAAATTTTTTGTCACCTAGAACGTTCACGTTGATGAGACTCGATTGTCTATTTTTAAATAATCACAGAATGTGTTACTGTGCTCGCTATGGGATATTTAAATTACACCAACCCCTTTATTGGCGAAGCTCTCTATGGAAGCGGGTTGCTCTCCACACTACATACGATGGCTTTTCTGCAGTGTCATTCTTATCGCACCATGGCATTTTAATCGGAACTTAGGTGATAGGATGATTGCCGACTACAAAACGCCTTGCTTATGTTAATTGATGTTTATTAATTTATTCCTGTTAATTATGTGAATTATGTGAGATTATCGAACAGTTAACATGTTCGGTTATTATTCTCATAAATGACTTGGAACTGAAAGTTAAGACAGCTTCCCTTTCCATTAAAAAGCTTTACGAATAGTCTTTTCTTACTTTTTTTTTAAAGATTCCGTATCTGGACTCCGTGCATGAAAAGGAAGACTTGCAAAAGATTGCTAAAAAGCAAAGAACAAGTTGGTCCACCTGGTACCTAGATCCCCTGGAATATACGCCATTGGTTACAGGCGTCATATATAGGAGTATTCTTTCCCATGAAAATATGAAGATGAGAGAAACATGCCCTATGCGGAGTCTAGTAAGAATAACTTCCTCTCTGTGATTTTTTCTATTGCTAGTCGGCCCAAATTCAATCTGCAGTTTAATAAGGTGAAGTTTATTAAGGATTTATTCGTCGCAATCTGATTGCGATTTATTGTATAAAAATGATGTCAAATATGGCTTTTAAAATCAATAAAAGGAATGTCTGCATTTTCTGATTCTATTTTCACAGATTTGGCAGCAGTGTCAGCTCGTTGATTCCCAGCAGTATCGACATGTCCAGGAATCATTGGCGTACGCAGGGGGTGTTGATGGGAGTTGTAACCCCCCATTGCAATGAAATTTTGTATATTTAACATAGGAATATGCGAGTTGTAGCTCTGTAACCCCCCATTGAGCCTATAACCCCCTTACGAACTTTCTGCGTACGCCTATGCTAAGAACCCAGCAAAATTTAACGACATATTGTTATTTTTCAAATTTAATAAATGTCTGCAAATTTTGTAACATGCAGAGTAGCGTAAAGCATTTGCTGCTAAAGGCTTTGCAAAACGCTAAGCGAATCGCTAAAAAACAATGGTTGGTGATGTTAAGTTGTTATGAATGTATTCCAGCGCAAGACCAATGGCATACAGCTTGACTGTATAGATGAAGAGAATTTTGGTAGTTGTTGACTTTTGGTAATATTTATACAGACGAAAGCTTCCTTGACATATTCGCCAGATTTAAATCTAGCTGTGTAGATAAACATATGGTCCTTATAATTATGTAAAAGTTCTGCAAACATTTATATTGGTCTGCAAAGTCTGGGGTGCTGCCTTTTGGATGGATAGACAAGTCCAAACAAATATCATTGGCAACATTGATCCAAGGAGGTAGGAGGTTGTGCAATGATTCAGCTACCATATTATTTATAATCCCCATTTCTCCATTAACCTTTTCTATCCGTATGCCAAAGGTTGCAATACAGGAGGGGCGAACATCAAAGAATGAGAAAAACTAGGTTGATGAATTGATTTTGATGCTGGGGGGGAGGGGGTTCAGAAATGTAAGTTTAAAAAACAATAACTGAGAGACAAACTTTGGTGTCTAATGGTTAAGGAGAGCTCTATAGCTTCAGTATAGAGACTAGTGATAGATGATGACCTGAAAACGTCTGTGCAAAGATGCAAGCTTTCATTATGGATTGGATCAAGTTGTTTAATTATGGACTAAAGTGCAGAGTCATGGATGGGGCAGCCATAACCTAATTTTGATCAGATTACACCCAGGGTGTAAATCAAACTTTTTTACGAGGGGGGGGGATAAAATAATTCTAGGTACTTCCACTAGTGGCTCGAATTTTTGGACCCTTAGGCAAAAAATTATTTTGAGCCCTTTAGTTTTAAAAAATAAATTTTAATTAAATATAATATAAGATTTGTGCACAACTTAAGAACATGGACGCAGTGGTGCAGCTACGGGTGGGGGTTGTGTTACACCCTGCCCCAGGATTTTTTTTTTGCAAGAAAACAAATATGAAATTTAAATTATTAGGATTAAAGACTTGCCTAAAACACTAGTAAATAAATAGAATAAGAACTGGCTGCGCAACTGCATGGACTTGTACCCTATGTACATTTACGATTTCCGACTTCATAAACATTAAAATCATGAAAATCAATATTAGAGCATACTACTATTTATTACATCCAATTTGACAAAAATAAAATTATAGTGCTACAACTAAATATAAATACAACGAAACTTTAAATCAAATAAATGTAAAAAAAAAAACCCTACTTTTCGCGCTTTTATATTTGCGACGTTATTGGTAATTTCTTTCAAGACCATTTTACTGGCATGTTTAGGCTCAGTAGCCAATATTGCACATTCTACTTTGACCAATAGTATTTCTTTTGTAAACTTTTATTGTTCGTAATTTACTAAACGATCTTTCGGCAGAGGCAGCTAACACGGGTAGGATAAAAAATAATATAAAATAAAAATTTCCAAAAAGTCACTTTTTAGAACACTATATTTTGTAATTAGCAAACAAAAAAATTATCTAATAGACATGTCTGCCATTAAATCCTGTTTGACAAGCGTGATTAAATTACAATAGTAAATGGGCAGTTGGGACGAGAATACAGATGAATACATTTATTTATGAGATTTTCACACTCACTTAGCAATTCAACATTTGACATATTTATTATTTTTTCAGTTCTAATATTGGAAAATATTTTTTACAAATTTCATGTTTTCAAAATAATGTTTAATCTACATTATAATTTTGCCTAGAACATAGTAAAAAACACTGACTTTAAAAAATTGATCCCTATTAATAAACAACTTGGCGCAGTATAGCCCAGATGCTCTTGCGCCATAAAAAAGCCAAACAAATTATTATCAAACAAAAAATCTGAAGCTAATTCGTCATATTGTTTTTAATTATACGTTATCGTTTATTTTCAAATTTAGGATCTATCCAGAAAGTGTTATGAAATACGAATTACGATATTGTATTTTCCACCACTAATTCTGAATTATTGGTGTTTTAAAGTCGTAGAGGCTATAAAAAGGGAGCGTACGCATAGTACCATGTGATCATGAGTCATTGGAGGCGACATCCGTTCTAAAAATTTAAAGTAGACAAAATGAAAACAATGGCGCCCCAAACTGGCAAACCTAAAAATACTTCCGAACATCAAATTGAGAAGTTTTATTTATATTATCGTATAACAGAAATTAAAACCAAGGGGAGGGGGGAAGCAAAGCATACCCTTATACCATGTACAAAACTATTAAGAAGTTCTTTCAAATTTTTTGCCCCCTTTTCTACGTCAATAGGCCTTGATGAAAAAGGGCTCCTAGGCTTTGCCTAGTTTTGCTATATGGTAGCTACGCCCCTGAATCCACATATTTATAGTAAAGCAAGCATGTCACAATTTATAATAATTATCGATGTTTCTATATCATTTACTTATCATATCCTCTCCTCCCCACCTCTCACTTACTAACCCAAAAAAATTTTTAGTCATTCTTTTGATTATAAAAGGCCTTATAAAAACCAACTATTTAATTCCTCATGATATTTACTGCCTAAAATGTAGCTGTTAAAGTCTTGTTGTTGCGACGGAAAAACGTTATACCATTATAATATCGATATTCAATTTGCACAGTGATTTTAAATGATAATT
>QLNU02015360.1:16896549-16932890 GCA_006491805.2 Dysdera silvatica
GCATAGTACCATGTGATCATGAGTCATTGGAGGCGACATCCGTTCTAAAAATTTCAAGTAGACAAAATGAAAACAATAGCGCCCCAAACCGGCAAACCTAAATACACTTCTAAACATCAAATTTAGAAGTTCTATTTATATTATCGTATAACAGAAATTAAAACCAAGGGGAGGGGGGAAGCAAAGCATACCCTTATCCCATGTATAAAACTTTTAAGAAGTTCTTTCAAATTTTTTGCCCCCTTTTCTACGTCAATGGGCCTTGATGAAAAAGGGCTCCTAGGCTTTGCCTAGTTTTGCTATATGGTAGCTACGCCCCTGAATCCACATATTTACGGTAAAGTAAGCATGTCATAATTTGTAATAATTATCGATATTTCTATATCATTTACTTAGTACATCCCCCACCTCTCACTCACTCACCCGAAAAATTTTTTAGAGTCGATTTTTTGATTATAAAAGGCCACATAAAAACCCACTATTTAATTCCTCGCAATAATTACTGTTTAAAATGTAGCTGTTAAAGTCTTGCTGTTACGACGGAAAAACGTTATACCATTATAATACCGATATTCAATTTGCATAGTGATTTTAAATGATAATTTGAAAAGATACGTCAGCTTACTTTATTTTGTTCAACAGGAGTCAAAGTGCGCTGTTTTACATTGGATGATACTTTGGTCACTGTACATACTGTTTCAGAAAAGACGACCTTTCCAGGATGGAAATCATGACTTGCTTTTTGTTGGAAAAACATTCATAGAAATTAATTTGTCTCTTCATGTTAAGACTTTAAATAATTTATCCTGGATGAAAAAAGCCAACATGAAAGACAGAGTCGAAGATTGCGCCAAGATAACGTTGCTTTAAATTTATTAAGCAAGTTTAAAAGAAAAAAGCGGTGAGCTTTTTGGAAGTATGATGCTCGACTCTGTTCTTAACCTTATCACTCGCCACGAACTTCAGCTGGATTCCCCTACCCCTGACTCACTTTCTCTCACTCCTCTTCGTTTTGGCCTTCCTCTTCCAATGTCCGACTTTCAAAATGGAATGCTAAAATTCACTATCTACGTCAATCAATCGCGCTTCTGAAAATAGTTTATTGCTTTCAGAAACAACCAGGTTATATTTCCAAGATAGGGTTCACAAGTGTCTTACTCAGACAAAATGTCTGCAACCGCCATACAATCAGCGGCTTCTTTGTATATCAAAGCGACATTTGATTTTCCTGAGAAGTACACCTCTATTCCCTTAGGGAATAGCTGCCGTTATTTTTTTAGCCCTCCCTCCCATTTCCAAGATGGGCCCATTTCAGCTCTTTCCCCTCCCCCAACACCAACGATATTGCTAAAAGTCACTACGAATTTTGAGAATAAACAAATTATCTGAAAAAACAACATGAAAAGAAAGTGACTGAATATGAATACTATTTTTATTTTTTTTCCTAATATCATAGGGGGGAAAATAATCATCCCTGACAGGGAAGTTAATTAAAATCTTTTGCCAGGGATATATTTTCACGAGCCGGGGAAATCCCTCCCATACATTCGCACCCTGATTACACCTTATAGAGTGGTGAAAGTGAGCATTTCTCCGCACTTCAAGAAATATGACAGAACCTTTAGGAGGTTCAGAGCTTTATAACATTTATTCCTCAAGTGTTTGATGTGGGATCTAAATATTAAAGAAACATGAAGAGGCAAGGAATGTAACTGATGAACAAAAACAACACGTTAAGGGTAAAAATTTCCCGACTTTCGTAAGTCATTATTCGCGGAAAGGTAGTTTAAATAAGAAAATTCTTAAGTAGGATGTAAAAAAAAGTGCGCATGACTTATTGCGAATTGTGAAAGAAAAAAACAGACTGAATTTGTTAAAGAGGATTATCACAGATATATGTTTAATACTGAATTTTCGCTACGCCTCATAGTATCTAATATTGGTACATCAATTCATTGACTTTCCAAATACCTTGCACTGACTTTTTCTCCGTTGTTGGTTAACAACGTTTCTACCGTTCGCAACTTTACTGATTTCGTTAAGATGATTAGATCACTCTCTCTCCGGTTCGTTCCAAGATGGCTTCTTTTGATGTCAAAAGTTTGTTCACTAACGTTCCCATTCGAGGTTTTCTGGGTTGTCAAACCCTGAGATTACAAGAATTTCATTTTTCTGACGTTGAAATCAGTGAACTGGTCCGGCTGAGTTGTGCATAACTCAAACATGTTTTTCCTTCCAAGAACTTTTATACAAACCAACTGACGGTCTTGCCATGGGCAATTCTTTATATCCTATGTGACATTTATATGCACTACGTAGAGGATAAGATTCTACACTGCATCTCTTTCAAATTGTGGACCAGACATGTGGAGTACACTTTCACCATTCTCCCGAATGGAAACATAAATCTCTCTGAAATCGTTGACATTTTGAATTCCGTGGATCCACGTATTCAGTTCACCTTCGAGGAAGAGAGCAATGGCACACTTTCTTTCCTTGACGTTCTTGTCCATCAAACGCAATCGGGTTTCCCCACAAGCTTTTACCGGAAACCATTTACAGTGTCTCCTGCCTCATGCTTCTTATACACATCCACGTAGTTAGAAAATCAGCACGTTTCATTGGTTGGTTTCTCGGGCTTTGAGGTTTTCATCCACAGATGAAGCACTCAAAATCGAACTTAACTACATTCGTGGAACTGCAGCTAATCGCGGATTCGAACCTTTCATCATCAATCGGGCCCTGAAGAAACTCGTTAGTTTCTCTTCTCTTGTGCTTAAAACTGTCTGTATCCCCTTTTGTGCCAAAAAATTCTACCGAACTTGCTTCCAGCCTTCGTAAATTCAATTTTTGTGTTGTCTTCACTCCCATTAATAAACTGGGTCTCTCCAAATTCAAAGCAGGGCTAGAAATTAGGAAAAGTTAGGCGTCAATGGAGACTATCAATTTTTCCTTAGTTGCCAAAATAATTTTTTTAGGTACAATTTCAAAATTATTAATTTTGTTTGCACAGCATTATGTTCATACACATAGCATAATGACTTGTAATGATAAGCAAAACAGGCATTTTACAAATTGTGAGGAAATATTTATTGAAGATTTACTTTTTAAAATATGGTATAGTCTTATACGTCGAAGCCCCACTACCATCCAAGAAATTAAATTAATATTCCCGGAAAACGTAGAGCGTGTTTACAAGGAATTTTATGCCAAAACAAATATAATTTCGTTGAGTCGGCTCCTTGAGCGGGAGTGAAAATGCCGGAGTATGTGGAGGAGATTATGGTTACCTGATGTACCCTACATCATAAGATAAATTAACGATGTTTTTGTGAATTAATTTATTTTAAAAGCAATGAAATTTTTATTCAAATTTTCGTTTTGTGGGAGAGGAGGGGTCTGTTTCACAAAATTTTTCAGAATTTCAAATTGAGGGAGGGAAATAAATAAAACTCAGGAGATAAGCTTCCAAGGGAAAAGCAGATTGACAGAATTCTAAGGACCAAAATTGCATTTAAAAATAAAAAAAGAATTCTTCGCCGCCTCTGCATGCATGTCACACACACACTATATAGATTGTATTTCCAAAGTTTGGAATCTTGAAATTAAAAATGGATTTAGCAAGCATGTTCATTTGCTAGCAAACTCATTGTTATATATGGATTCCACTGTATTAAAATATTGAGGATGTTGATAGCTTTGGATGAGTAATGTGAAAAATTTAATAGATACTTCCAAGCTTGACTAAAACGATAGATTTTTTATGTATGTCAAAACCCACGTTTTTAATTTCATGCCTATAATGTTGACTTCTACTTATAAATCGAATCTGTGTAGCTCTAGTAAAATTATTTTGCATAATTATATGGTACTCATGATGGTATGAATCCAATTCTCTTTTCTCTTTGTAAAAGATGATATTCTATAGCAAAAAACTATATCGCTTTGGAATGTCTTAAACATTTATTTTCAATCAAGTTTTACAGCATGTTGTTGAAATAATACAGAAAAAAAAATCAGGAAACTCCACAAAATAATAGCGTTGTAAATAATCATAAAAAGAAGATGAAAGATACAAGTTTGAATAATAAATACAAAGTACTCAGTTTTATTGAAAAGAATAACTCTCCATCAAGATAAAAAGTTCTTTAAAGGTCAGCCTATGGTCACTGAAATGTACAATGAATATATGAGGGAGATTGGCAAGGGTGATCAGCTTTTAGAGCCGATGGATCCATGTCAAAAATTTTATGTTGTGTAGCATAGTTAGGCTAACCATATGTCCTATTTTGAACAAGGTGTATTTATAAAATATTTCTGTATTTGGTAGGTGGATTCAAACATTTTCTGAAATGAGTGAACAATGCCAGGGTTGTCCTGACCAAGTTCAAACAAGATTCCAAACCAGATTCCCTGAACATACCAGAAAATTCCCTGAAAAGTTGCGTAATACTTTTGGTAAAGACACTGATTTCCGAAGGAATATAAAAAATTATAGGAAACACAACGAAAATTTTGTAATTTTTAAAAAGAAATCCCAGAACGTAATTACCCCTGCAATGCACACAACTTCTGAATCTTTGTAATGTAATAGAGTTTATTATGTGCCTGCCTGGAAGTTTGGCATTCATGGAAAGAATATTTTCTTTTATCGCATAATTAAAAAACAACAACAAAAAAAAACAAGTGTAAAGTTAATTGTAATCAACGCCGATTACAAGACAAAATTGTAATGTGAATTTTGAATAGTTTCATGACAATATATTGAAAGACCAAAATTTGTTGCATAAATTAAGCTTGTCAGAAAAATACATATGATATGAGCATGAAGATATACACATATGTAATGCCAATTTACATCAATGTACATTTTTTTTAAATGTCACACACTTCATGAAATCTCCCACCTGTTTTTGTCTCATAGAATTATGGTCAGCCTAAGCATATATGGTGTTAACATCAAGAATAGTATGCACAGGGTTAATGACAATATTTATACAGTAAAGTCTCGTTATATTTATACAAATTCGTAGAAATATTTATGCAAATTTGTATAAATACTTCTACAAGTCAAACACAATGCTGATTAATAAATAAAGCAACAATTTTTATCAACGTGTTTTAGGCATAGTAATATTAACGCCGATGTTATGGCATGGGTAAATGGTGAAATGTTTGCAAAGAAAATAAATGTTTCTGCATTTTGGTGGGGCACAATACCACAACCTCTCACTTGCCGGGCAGGTACTCTATCAACTGAGTTACGAACGATGAACATTCGATCATTTACGAACATTTTTGAAGACTATTTTCCGAAACCGGATATTTCGCCGAATGGGGCAGTACATGGACTGCTTTTTAAACCAAACTGCGAAGAGATCGGTATTAAATTCATCGAAATGCCTGTTGCAGGAGATATACAAGTTGAACACTATTCTGATTAAATAAAGCAACCATTTTTATCAATGTTCTTTGGTCTAAAGAACGTTGATAAAAATTGTTGCTTTGTATAAATATATCTGCTGCAACGAGCTTTTCGATGAATTTAATACTGATCTTTTTGCAATTTGCTTTAAAAATCAGTCCATGTACTGCCCCATTCCATGAAATAATTGGTTTCAACAAATGATTGTTTGGTCATCTATAGCTCAGTTGGTAAGAGCACCTGCCTGAATTGTAGGAAATCGTGGCCCACCAGATGCAGAAAACATTTCTTTTCCTTATGAACGTTTCACCATCTAACCATGCCATAACATCTGTACTACTATTACTATACCTAAAAAAGGTTGATAAAAAATTGTTTCTAATCTAAAGTCCCGTTAACTTTAAAATCTGGTTAATCCGATTTATTTTTTCAGTCGGCAGCAATGGTAGCCGACTGACAAAACGTAACTAAACAGTACAGTGTGTGTTGCCTACTGATTGAATTTCAAAATTTTCCATGAAAAAAAGGTAAATTTTCCATCTCCCGCCCATCGTCTGTTATGTGTGCACACCAAAACACAAACATCAAACAATTGTATCTTACAGTAAATTCTGTAATAAAGATTTCAGTTAATTCTAACAGGTCTACTTTCCAATTAATTCAAATTAACGAGATTTTACTGTACATAAAACGGCATCAGTATGTGAAAATCAATGAAAAATTTTGAAGACGGAAGTCGCCAGAGACGTCAATTTTATGACTGGATCCAGAAATACAGATTACCTGAAAAATAAATAAAAGTCAGTAAGAAATACAACATTAATACTTCACATTAAATTTTTTATTTTTAAGAACACTTACCTCTTGCTTCGAAATAGAGTTTATATTAATTCCAAAGACATGAGTTGCTGATGTTGGAATTTCAGCATTTAACTGACCATCAAATGACCATAAATTGAAACATGGTTCGCCACCACCAGAAATAATCTAGGAACAAAATAAAAAATCCAACATCTAATCAATAAAATATACAACACAATCACCATATATTAAAGTTGATGTTTTTATAAAAAACGTTGATATATAGAAACTGCTTTTCTATGTAATGAACAGAAATTCAAAACACTGGGTTCACCGAAACTATATATATATATATATATAGAAGGTGTCCACTAAAGTCCCTTCACACACCCTTAACTTTTGAATGCCGACAGCTATAGTCATAAAAGTGGTGTGGAAGTACAGTAAACTGACCATCCGCTACAAGACGAGACCACATTCAGTGCCCCTGGTGACAAAATTCGGAAGTTATTAAACGCAAATTGGGAAATACGATAAAAATAAATGTCAATTACAACTTTATTCAGCATCGTTTAATTAGTATGAAACGATATCTCATGTACACGGATCGGCCACATTCAGGGCTGTACCATTTGGGGCAGCCATGAAGTCCGAATTTGAGGAAATATCTGTAGAACTAAGATAGGTAGAGATATAGCAGTTGGGTACTGATACAGTAAAATGCCTATGCACTAACAGATGAGACCACTTTCAGCACCACTGGTGGTAAAATTCGGAAGTTATTAAACGTAAATTGGGAAGTAAACGAAGTATAGAAAAAGTGTTAATTACAACTTTATTCATCATCGTTTAGTTAGTATGAAGCAATATATCGTGTACATAGATCGGTCAAATTTAGGGCTGTACCCTCTTGGGACAGCCTTATTTAAAGTCTGAAGGCAGGAAAATATCTGTAGAACGAACACAGATAGAGATACGACACTTAGGTGATATAGTAAAATGCTTACGCACTACCAAATGAGATTGATTTCAACGCCCCTGGTGGTTAAATTCCGAAGTTATTAAAAATAAATCGAGAAGTACAAGAGATACTGGAAAAATGTCAATTACAACTTTATTCAGCATCGTTTAATTAGCATGAAATAGCATACCATGTAAAAGGATCAGTCAAATTCAGGGCTGTATCCTCTTGGGGCAGCCTTATTTGAAATCCGAAGACGGGGAAATATCTGTAGAATTAAGATAGGTAGAAATATGGCAGTTGGGTTTTGATATAGTGATTGACTCATGCGCTAACAGATGAGACAATTTCCGGCGCCCCGGGTGGCGAAATTCGGAAGTTATTGAATGTAAATCAGGAAGTACATGAGGTAAGAAAAAATGTCGAAGATAATTTTATTCAGTGTCGTTAATTTAGTATGAAATGACATCTCATGTACATGGATCTGTTAAATTCAAGGCTGCATCCTTTAAGGCTCGAAGAGGGTACAATCTTATTTTGAGCCTACTAGTGTACACAAAATATCATTCCAAACTAATTTCATCATTTCTAAGTAAAGACAATGTTGTAAGCTTATTTATGCTTATAACGTTGTTCTTTGCTTATAAATCTAATCTGCGTAATGCTACGTCAAATTATCTTACATAATCTCACCATGCTGACAACTTTTGTAGTTTATATATTTCTTGTACCTTTCTTAGTTCCAAAGTTAAGTCTGCAATTTTCGTATTAATGATAAGATTCACATGCCTGTGTAAATGTCGATAGTGATGTAATAGGTGGTCAGTGGGATAAATACCGAGGCTGGGAAATTGAAATGGGGAGTTATACCACATAATTTAAAAATTTACAGAATAAGAACAATAGATTAAAACTTTCATGGGTTTTACACATTCACCATTGGTGCTCAATCTGCTTGCTCTCCGTCAGCCAAAATACACATCTGGACTCTAGATTGAATTATACATTGCAAATTTTGCAGCATGGCAGGTAACACACTTGCAAAAGCATCAGTTATATGGCATTGAAGGTCTTGCAATGTTGCCAGTGCTGTATTTCCCAATAGGCTATAGACTAGGGCGGTAAAATTTTGTGTATTGAGTCTGATATAACAAAATCGATACCATATGATATAATAAAATCGATACCATATGATATAATCAGATGTTTTGCCGAGAAGAAAGCTAGACGTCATGCTTTCCATTTAAATACCAGTATTCAATATATTTTTATTTTTTGCTAAAATTAAAATTTATTTCAATAAAATTGAATTTGATTTATTATATACCAAAAATAAATAGTGTTTCAATATAAGTTAATATTGTTTAATGTTTATGTTTCAATTTATGAGTTTGTTTTTCAACATATTTATTGTCAACATAAAAGTTTTTGGCATATATTGGATGTGGCAATTTTTGTGTTTCTACTTCTACTACTGATTGGGGAAGGGTAGGAAGGGGTGGCACAAAGTAGCCTTGGGGCAGCAAAATGGTAAATCCGCCCATGAATGTTGTCAGAGGTTTCTCATACACCTGCTCTTTAAGGTAGACCCACAGGAAGAAGTCCAATGGGGTGAGGTCCGGTGAGCATGTAAGACCCTCTACGCTACCACCATAGTCGATGATTTGTTCATTGAACATCTTGACCAGGTACCTTGTTACGTTTGCTGGTTTGTGTGGAAGGGCGCCGCCATATTGGAATCAAATGTTCTACAGTTGAAGCAATAAGAGAGTGTCTAAAATATCAGGTAATATGTCGTATAGAAGCTCCAAATATTGGGTTTCTGTTAATGTACCCTCATAAAACAAAGGTCCGATCAGGCGATCATTTAAAATGCTGCACCAAACATTAAGGAACCATTGCACCTGATGACAAACTGGTAGACCATGTGCAGGATTTATAACGCCCAGTAACCTAATGGTTGTTCTGCCTATTGTAGATGCATTATGGCTAAAACCTGCCTCATCCGTCCAAATAATGTCAGCAAGGAATATTGGCTGGACCTCTAATCTGTTCACGAAGAACATACACCAGTTGTAACGTCGTTGAGAATCCTCTGGCAGTATTTCTGTATCTCGTTCACTTCCCAATTTACGTTTAATAACTTCGAATTTCGCCACCAGGGGTGCTGGAAATTCTCTCACCTGTTAGTGCATGAGCAATTTACTATATCAGAACCCAACTGTCATATCTCTACCTGTCTTAATTCTACAGATATTTCCCCATATTCAGACTTCAAATAAGGCTGCCCCAAGAGGATACAGCCCAGGATTTGACTGATCCTAATACAAGGTATGCTATTTCATACTAATTAAACGATGCTGAATAAAGTTGTAATTGACATTTTTCTTGTATTTCTTGTACTTCCCGATTTATTTTTAATAACTTCTGAACTTTACCATCACGGGAGCTGAAGTCGATCTCATTTCATAGCGCATAGGCATCTTACTATATCACCTAATTGTCACAGCTCTACATGTCTTTGTTCTACAGATATTTTCCTGACTTCAGACTTTAAATAAGGCCGTCCCAACGGGGTACAGCTCTGAATTTGACCAATCCGTATATATGAGATATCATTTCATACTAACTAAACGATGCTGAATAAAGTTGTAATTGACATTTTTTTGTATCTCATTTATTTCCCGATTTACGTTTAATAACTTCCGAATTTTATCACTGGGGACACTGGAAATGGTCTCATCTGTTAGCGCATAGGCATTTTACTATGTCAGTACCCAACTGCCATATCTCTACCTATTACAGGGTTCGAAATTAGGGGATGCATCGTGCACATGAAATTTTATCCGTGCACGTAAACTTTTAATTTGGGTGCACCAGTACACCTACCTATTTAAAACTCGTTAACTTTATTACTATTACCTTTAAAAAAAAAAAGTACCGTTTTAATAATTTTGTTCCCTGTTTTCAGTAATTGACACTCACTCAGATAAGAGATAAGGATCTCCAATTTCACCTACAAGGGCGCTTGGCATGGAGCCAGAGCCAATGATGAACTTCAACCTCAATTACCCCTTTCTCTGCATCTAAAAATAGAATCTCCCCCTCTAATGATAAGCATCTGGTGACAGGACAATCCTGTTACCAGGACGATTGTCCTCTAATCTGCTGTAAACAGGTCTGGTCAGTTTTGACTAAACGCATTTACTAAGCAGTACTGTTTGATCACAGATGTTTTTAAAATAGTTCTACCAAAACTTGGTGTCATACAATAAATGAAATCACAAAAGATCAAGAAATATTTCAATAGTACTTCATCAGTGGCAGACAAAATATCAAAAGTAAATGTTGATACCGCGCACATAAATGCAGCAAGCAAAGGTGTGTTCACCGCACAGTCAAAGGACACTTCAAATAGCGAAGGGAATTCTGAAATGGATAGTTCACAATTGTCAGGGGCCATCTGTTTTGAAAAGGAAGCTAGTTCAAGTGCCAGTATCGTTGTTGTAGAAGAGAGTGCGCCTAAAGGAAAAGTATCGCTTTCAAGAAGCATGGAAAACTGGAAGAGAGTGGCTCCTCTACAAAAATGAAACCATGTTTGTAGCATTTGTCAATTCGTTTTAGCACCTTTCGGGATGGTGGTTGTCATACACTAAGAAAACGAATGGTGGAGCAGCACAAGAAAAGTAATGCTCACCAAAATGCATTTGCTGCATCAAGGAAAAAAGAACTGCAGAAGACTGTTTTGAAGCTGGAAGCCAAAGAAATCAAACAACTGCATCAACTTTTTAAGATTGCATTTCACATTGGGAAACAAGAAATACCATTTTCTGCATTTCGTGATGAAATAAGACTGTTAAGAATTGTAGATGTTGACATCAGTGAAACATACAACAATGACAAGCAAGCTAGTACTTTTATTTCCTTTATCGCTGAAGAAATAAAGGAAGAAATGAGGACATCTGAGCAATTTTTTTTCAATAATGGCTGATGGCAGTACAGACCATAGTACTTGTGAGGAGGAAATTATATACGTAAACTTCCTTGAAAATGGAAAAGTTGTTACAAAGTTTGTAACTTTACAACCCTTATAAAAAGCTGATGCTAATAGCATCGAGCATGCTATTTCAGATACAATGTTGAACTGTTTAGGGTTAAGTCAGGAAGGTGCTAAAAGTAAATTTGTGGCTTATGCTCTTGATAGTACATCGACCAATTTCGGAGAAAAGAACGAAGCTTTCCAAAAATTGAAAAGGGATGTTCGACCTTATCTTTTAGGCATTCATTGTTGTGCTCACAGATTAGAATTAGCTGTTGAAGATGTTATTGAAAAAACAGCTTATTACTTGAAATTTGAAGAACCATTAAACGATTTATATGTAAGTTATAAATATTTTGCAAAAACTAGTCAGAATTACAAACTGTGGGAGAAGCACTGAATATAAAAATACTAAAACCAATAAAAGTCTGTGGAATTCGGTGGATAGCTGATCACGAGCGTGCTACTATTGTCATTCAGAAATGTTATGGAGCTTATATTGTTCATTTAGAATCACTTTCTCAATCAAAGTCTAAAAAATACAGTTCAAAGGCTGCAAATGCCATTAAAAATATGAAATCATTAGAATTTGTGCTGTTCCTGCAGATTTTTTGGTACTTCTAAACTTGCTCTCCAGTTTAAGTAAAATTCTCCAAAGCAATTGTACAAACTTGACCTGTGCAAGATCAAAAATGCAAGCCATTCTACTTACATTTAAAAAATTGAAAAATGCTCTCTAAAAATTTGCAGATTTAGATAACATTGAGCACTTCAGATGAAAACATAATGTACAAGGGTATAAATTTGTCAGAAATTAAATTACAGACAAGAAAAACCTGTTCCTTTCAACATGATGCAAGCTTCTTCATAATAAAAGCTGAAGTAATAAAAGAAGCAATACGTATGGTTGAATTATGTGGAAATTTCATTAGAACAAGATTTGAAAACTTTATTGATGACCCAGTTTTATCAGATTTCAAAGTGTTTGAGCCAAGCAATTGGCCAGTTGAAGGCAAAACTGAGCTGGTGGAGTACGGACAAGAAGAAATCAAGCTCCTCTGGTTCCATTTTAGTAACATACTTAAGAAAAAGGATTTATCGAAAACTGAAGCTTTGCTTCAATGAGAAATTCTAAAACTTCATGTTAAAGACACTTTAGAACACAAGATAAAGTGTCAAAAATACAGCGATGTGTGAAAAAACTTTACGACTAGCGATGAAAGGAATTACAAGGATATTCTAAGTTTAATAGAAATCAGACTTGTTATACCTATAAATATAGTAGAGTTTGAACAAGGTTTTTCCTTAATGGGAAGGATAAAATCAGACTGAAGATCTAAACTAAAGCAAGCAATGCTTTCAAACTTAATGCAGTTATCTCTTAGCAAGGAAACCTTAGAGACTTTTAACCCAGGAAACACTATACAATGGTGGTGGAAAGCTGGCCAACAAATACGTAGGTATAACGTAAGACCATGTGAACCCAGGTCTAGACCCGTATGTGATACAACTGAACGTAAGCCATGTAGTGATTCAGATAACGACAAATTTTCTTTAGAAAGTGGTATTGATTGAAATAGTGGTTGAATTGGAAGGAAATAACTGATGGGGAGGACGGGATGCAATTGTTACATAGCGAAATTTTGTACAAATAATAAACTAAAATTGAAAGATTTGGTGGAATGGATACTTATGCTTATTTTTCAAGAACAGTGACCTACGGAATAATTTTATATAATTTTCTCAATGTATCTGCATTTGCTTTGTATTGTTTTGTTCATTACAAATGAATGTTCAATTATTTTTAAATGTTGCATTTTTTTAGCTGACATGCTTTAATATAATAGCTATACTTACATTTTACCCGTTTTTTATGTTGAGGTTTACTTTCTATTTTGTTAATTGTGCACCCACTGGCATATGCAGGGTAGGGTGTTAATGGGCCCCATTGCAATGAAATTTTGTATATTTAACATAGGAATATGTGAGTTGTAGCTCTGTAACCCCCCATTGAGCCTATAACCCCCCTTATGAACTTTCTGCTTATGCCTATGTGTGCACCTAAGTCAAGACTTGAGTGCACTTGTGCACCTGATTTAAAAAGTTAATTTCGACCCCTGACCTATTATAATTCTACAGATATTTCCTCCAATTTGAACTTTAAGGTTGCCCCAAGAGGGTACAGCCCTGAATGTTGCTGATCCGTGTATATGAGATATTATTTCATACTAACTAAACGCTGTGGAATAAAGTTGTAATTGACATTTTTTTTAATTTTTTTTTTGTATCTTGTTTATTACCTGATTTTCGTTTAATAACTTCTGAAATTTGTCACCAGGGTGTTGAATGTGGTCTCGTCTTGTAGCGTATAGTCACTTTACTATACTTCTACACCACCTTTATGACTATAACTGTCGGCGCTCAAAAGTGAGGGGCGTGAGAAAGGACTTTAATGGACACCCTGTGTGTATATATAGAGAGAGGGGTTCAAAATATGGAAGTTCTCTTCTAATTAAGCAAAATACTGATTTTCATCAAACATGCCAATTTCAAGTTCATAAATAAAACATTTGTTTAATTTTGTGTAAATTTAAAATATTGTGGCACAATCAGATTGTGCCACAATAAAACACTAATTGTGTGAAATCCAGGAATTTTCTGATTGAATCGGAAAAATCCTGGATTTCACACAGTGTTTTCGCTGCCCTTTTTGAAAACACATGTAGATCCTGATGATGATAGATATTTGTTTTTACACATACTGATCAGAATGACAAAAAAAATAATAAAAAAATCAGTGTTGTCATTGGAAATTTTCGAAATTGATGTGGTCTAACCATACCCGAGGGAGTACATGTACTTTTTACCTACATACATCTTGAGCACATATTTTTTAAAGTATAAATCTTAAACTTCAACTCAGTGCATCAAAAACTGCACTCACTAGAGCCTCATAAGTAGGCTAAGTTTCTACCAGGGACCATTCTGTACACACAAGACGAATTGAATATGGCTTACTTTCTTTTTGTAAACATGAACTTCACTGTGTAAGATGTCATCTTTCCACAACTTCTGAAGTGGTGCCCGATTACTTATGTACCAGATGAATAGTGCAGGTGCACCACCACAAACCTGTAATGAAACAAAAAATATAATACTGCTTCACACACAAATGCCCAACTGTTTGAAACTGTTTTCCAACAAACTATTTTTCTAAATGGAACATTTGTTGAATCACTAGTCGTCAAAACTTGCCAAACCAACCGCCAAGCACAAACAACAGTTGTGAAAATCTGCAAACATTTTCTAAAGCTGCCATGGTTCGCAAAAAACATCTTTTCATTTAGGTAGCATTCAAGTATTGTTCAAGTATTAGGTAAGCACCTTTGTGGAGAGGGTGTTGCTGTTATGCTTATTTTCCTATGTTAATTTTTATACATCATGGAGTTTTGCAGGATATTCCACTGTGTTTGTTTATTAAAATGTTAATGTTAAATTTTGTTTACCTGGGAGGGGTATAAAATGGCCAAAATATTGCTTACGTAATACTTGAACTCTCCCTTAACAGTTCATTTTTAAGCTTTTCGTTTAATACTTAAACACTTTTTTGTTCACCATTCATTTTCAAGCTCACTGTTTTTCAGAACCTACTTTTTTTTGTCTTTAACAACCATAGTAAGAACTTTTTAGTCATTGTTTAATGTTTGCCATATTTGTAAGTGACAATTTATGTGATAAAACAGTTGTATTTTTATTTGAAGACTGAACAACTTTCTGTTTAAAGTAATAGTAAGCATTTAAACCTTTAAGGTTTTTTGCCAACCAAAACGGCCAAAGAGTTACTGTCCCTTCAGGTTTTTAAGCGGACATACGGCCACGGTGTGGTATGTAAAAATTGGGAGGGTACCCTCCTGATTATTACATACCACAATCCGGCCATATGGCCACTTGAAAACATGAAAGGACAGCAACTTTTCAGCTGGCAAAAAGTCTTAAAGGGTTAAGGTACACTTTTCCTCAAAATTACTTCTTCGATTAAAAATGAATAGAATTTGTCAGATTCTATATATTAAATACATTTTGTGTCATAATGTTTGCGATTAAAAGTAGTTTAATTTTGTTTATATGTGAATAAATTAGGTTATATGAAATAATACTGATAAAGATAAAAAAATTATAAAACGGGTAAATATAATCATCAGCAACATTTTACGGGAAAGTCGTAATTTTTTTGTTCACTGAACCATTTTTTCAACCAATTTTTTTTTTTTTACAACAAACTGTCTGTTAGCACTTTTGGCAAACAGCAGAAATGGCCATCATTATTATTAATTAAAAGCAGTACATCTCAAGGTACAAGCTACAAACGGGAGGGTGCATAAATTCACAGTTCAGCTGTCAACAGGCAAACAAAGAGAGAGCAGTTCACTAAATTTGTCCAATCTAAAAGACTTTGTCCAAACAGTTACACAGTACATTACTGCAATCAGGTTGATACTTTTACACAAAGATGTGAAAGATTTTCGAGCTAGAAAACTGGAAGATTGGAAAACAGTTGGACCAGAGAAAGGAATCCAAAAGTCTCATGTATGGGCTTATGATGGAAACAAGCTCTCCATTTCAAGAACAGGAAGCATCATGGAATATGTTTCATTTGGCAACAGTGAGGATATAACAGCTGTTAAACTGCATGATCTCCAAAGTTTAAAGACTGGAATGTTTGTGGCCTGTGTGTATGAAGCTAAAGGGCGGGTGGCAGAAGTTTGCATTTTCAAAATTCAATGCTTGTGTAACCTCTGCATGATGTAACACTTCTAACTCAAAAGGAAATTTATTGTGCATGTAGTCACATGCTGCTATGAAATAGCTTCTGACGTTTTCATAAAATTCATTTTTATCATGGATGTTAAAATCTTGGATTACTTTCAGTGTTCCATTTCCAATTAAGATATCAACATCTTTTTGATTACTCCTCTCATGATAGTGGACTTTCAAAATATCACTACATAATTTTGTGACGCTTGGTTTTACAAATTTCACTAGCATTCCCCTCTAAAATTTTAAGAGACAAGATTTTAGCATATGAATATGAGGTTCCGCAGACTGAAGTTGAGCATTTGCTTTTTAAAATATAGGCACAGTATAAGATAAAAATAAACAGAAAGCCTTATTGATATCTTCCGACAGAAAATAAAACAACCTTTCTTCACGAGACATGGAGTTTTCAGTTTTTTGTTTCTTAGAAATATCCACATAATTTTGAGCTTTCCTTTTTAATTTCTGTGATGCTTTTTTGCTGTTACGTTCTTTCACTTTATCTGCATTTTCAACCAAAACTTTGATAGAGGGAATAGTAAAGAAAGAAAGTGGGGTGATTTGATTCCTTTTCATGGCCTCTTCCTTAAAAAAACTGATCAAAGGTTGCCACTGCTGGATTATACGCTCTAAGCACTTTCCAACAGACAACCAACGAGTGCTAACGTGTTTTAGTACCTTTTTTATATCAGTCTCATGAAATTCTTGAAGAATTTTCAACCTATCTTTTCTTTTCGAACTCTTTTGTAAGTAATAGTAAATGTCTACCAAAATTTCATCGATTTTAAATGGCAAACATGCAGCACTCTTTTCAGCTGCTAAGTTAATAAGGTGGCAGGAACAGCCCATAATTTCAATATTTTGGTGATGATTCTTTAACACTGCTGCTACACCTGCTTTATTTCCTATCATAACAGGTGCATTATCACAGCTAAAGGCAACACAATTAGAAATCGCAAGGTTTTTAGATTGTAAAGCACTTACCAGAAGATTTCCAATATTTAACCCAGTAGCATCTTCTTTCAAAGATGGCATAGATAAAAGACAATTCACAATTTTTTCACATAAAGGATCGAAGAAAGTTACCACTATTGGATACAGCTTTGAATCAACATCGTTGCTTCCATCAGTTGCAATTGAAAATGGATAGCACCTTAAATTTTCAACAAGTGATGAGGATTCCTTTGCGGACATTTCTTTCATAATTGCAGAAGTTTTGGTCTTTGCAGATCCATATTGTTTTGCAATACTGCTGTCAGGAAACGTTTTCCGAAAGAGCATCCCCGCGTGATCGCTGCAATTCATTGGCAAATTATGTTCGATCAAAAACGATGTAAATAAACATTCAGCGTTAATCATGGAGGTATCGTTAAATGCAAAAAATGAAGGCTTGATACTATGATTAGACTCTACAGCCTTGAACGTCTCCTTATGTTCAACAGTCTCAGAATGCAAAGTAATATCGCGTTTACCACCGTGAGTAATGCTTATGTCTTTACGGCAACATGTGCGTTAACATGTTAACGTTGTTTTCAAAAACACCTACAAACAAAACTTACTTTCCAGAGCAAAGAAATACCAGATATGTCTAACACATGGCTTCCCTATAAAGAGTCACGTGCTTGACCAAAACCTTAACGGTGTAGCGCATTCTTTCTTGCCTTCCCCAACAACTACAAATACAGATGCATGATTTCGTTGTGCAGGGGCATCACTCTACGTCATAGCTGGAGCTAAAATTCCACGTCACGCCACGCATGCGCCGTCAACAGAAGACGAATTTTTTCGACTTTTTTACCGATATTTGCATTTATTTATGCATATTTATCATTAAATATGCACATATGCGCAAAAATTTAAATAAACATGCATCAAGAAAAATAGGTATTTAATTTTTTTAAAAAAAATCAGTATTTTAAAAAACACTGGGGATTTTAGATGAAATCTCCGAAAATCAGAAGAAATCGTTTTCCAACCAGAAGGCCGATAAAAAATCGGAATGATTAGCACCTGTGTTTATAATAAGTAGTAACGCAAATACTTCAAAACAAAAAAAAAGATTCATCCATTTATCCCTATTTGTGGAGAAGATATTGCAATTTTAAAAAATATGACATTCTAAAATGGCCACCAAACAGACAACTTTGAACAGCTATATCTTGAGTAAGTAACTTTTTTTTTAAGAAAAAATAAAAAAATATGCATTTTTTAGATTCATTCACAGTTTCACTTATTGAAATTTCAGGAAAATCAAAGACGATGATTTAGCCATTTTCATTTTCATTGCCTGAATTGAGATAGATTGGGCTTTAAGGTACTATTTAACTTACACAAACTTTTTTTCCCCATAGTGTTCACCACTTGGTTATTTGATTAATGATTGACAGTCAAACAGTCAGATAATGGCAAATGATTGCTAGTTGTTAACAACAAGGAACACCATATTAGGTGATTGAACCTCCAGGCTGCATCATATACTATTTTGTATCGATTTTGTTCCACCATTTTTTTTTATTTAATTATGGAGTGGTTAGAGGAAATTTTACTGATGCTGATTGATATTCATAAAACCAAATATTTACTCTGGGATCCTAAACATAAGGACAATTTAAAAAAAATTTAAAGGAAGATGCTTGGGGAGAAATAGATTATGAGATGAAATATATCTGCATTGGAGTGTGGGATCCAGTCTTCTGCAGCAGATTCTGGAAATTAGAAGGCAGCATTCGCTGGAAATTTTTATATTGGACGCTTATTTTTTGTGAATCCCAGTTCGTGATTACCTTCATACCAGTGCATTTTTTATACAGGTCAGTGTACCACCAACGACGTCATTTCCACTTTTTCTTGCACAAACTAGCCATCACTAAAGCCACACCACTCATCACCAAAATCGATTAATTTTCCCTATGAGAAGACATGATTGCAAGTAAATAACACTACTTTATTCCTTATTATTTTATACCGCAGGAGACCATACAAACGATTTGCTTGGGAAATGGAAAGAGAGCAGTAGCGATGCTAGTAACGGGGCTCTCTTTCCGGAAGACAAAGCAAGGGATTTCTCGTATTCTGCAAGAAACAAAGATATTGATTCGCGCGTACAAATCCGCATTGTTATTAAGAGATTCGGATTCGCTGGAATATCACATTTACGGAGTTTATGAGCACAGTCTTGACTCGAAGGCGTTACAAGTGAAGGCTGAAGAGTGGTACAAAGGTGGAGTCTTTGTGAGCTGCAGAGCAAGAATGTTTTTCCTTGTAACCAGGACCGAGAGAAGAAGTAGTAGAAACGAAAACAGTAGAAAAATGTAAATGAATTTTGAGTTGGCTGTTGTGGGTGCACTTTTAGAGGACATTTATAAGGAAAGGCAGACAAAAGAAAAATGGAAAAGGAAGAGCAGGGAGAGCAGAGGAGGGGGAAGAACTGAAAACTAAAAGGAAAGAGTGGGAAGGCAGAAGTAGCAGGCAGAGCATACTTGATTTGAGTACTAATCAAAGATTTTGGCTTTAAAGGCGTGAAAAGACAGGGCTTTAAATTCTTGAGGGATCGAGTTCCAGATTTTAGAACCCGTAACGGAGACACTGTGTGTTTTATAGTTTGTGCGAGTCCGCGGTATTCTGATATCGTCCTGGTGACGTGTATTGTAATCATGTGTCGTCTGTGAGATGGAGAAAGGTAAAACTACGTCACCTTTAGTGACTTTGTACATAAGGAGTGCAAGTTTATAGTTTACTAAGAGAGTGAAAGGAAGAATGCGCCATAATTTAAAAAATTGGCCAGCGTGTTCATGGAAGCCTGCAAAGTTAACTATTCGCATAAGCTTTTTTTTTTGCGTTCCTATCAATTGCCTAAGGGAAGTAAAATATGTGATTCCCCAGACCTCAAGACAGTAGGTAAGTTTTGAATAAAATAAAGAATAGTAAAGAATCATTAGGATATATTGAGGAACGACATGTCTGAATCTCAAAAATATTCCCAGGAGACTGCTAAGAGAATTGGTGAGATCGTTAATGTGTTCTTTCCAGGTTAAATTTGAATCGAAAATTACTCCAAGAAGTTTGGCTGATTTCGTTTCCTGAAGGATGGAGTTGCGGAAAGTAATAGGAGAACTGTTAGGTAATATTTTTTGCCGGGAATGGAAGATAACGTAGTTAGATTTTGCAATGTTTAGCTCTAGTTTGTTAACGTAAAGCCAACGTGAAATGTTATCTAAATCTTAGTTGATTTTTTGCACTGTTTCTTCGATATTTTTTCCCAATACCAGAAGTGTCGCGTCGTCAGCATAAAGAAACAGCTGACTATTCAGGACAGCTTGGGGGAAATCGTTGATGTAAATAAGGAAGAATAGCGGAGCTAAACAGCTTCCTTGAGGTACACCAACGCAAATAGTTTTGCGAGTTGAGGGAGTTTTACCTATGAAAACTTGCTGTTGCCTATCAGAAAGGTAGCATTTTAGTAATTTTAGAGGTGTACCCCGAATACCATACCGTTCTAATTTCGTCAGTAAAATGTCATGCTTAACATTTTCAAACGCTCTTTGGAGATCTCTTTGCATTCCTATTACAAAATTGCTTTTGTCTATTTCGTCAGAAATCATCTCTTTAATATTAAGGAGGGCGGTATTTGTTGACCTATGTTTTCGAAAGCCGAATTGATGTTTGTAAAGTAAGTTTTTGCTTTCGAAATATGATTCAAGTCTACTGTGTAAAGCCTTTTCAAAAATTTTGCTAATAACTGGAAGGATAGAAATAGGATGATAATTCTGAATGTCAGATGGGTCGCCTTTTTAAATATAGGAATAATTTTAGCCATCTTAAGCTTCGAGGGGAAAATACCCTTATTGAAGCTGATATTGATTAAATGCGCAATAGCATTTGCAAAGAAATCTGGGTTGGCTTTAACAATATGCGGCGGGATATTATCGAGACCTGTGGACTTGGAACTAAGAGCATTAATAGAGCGCCTGACCTCGTTTCTGCTCACTGGTTTAAGGAAGAAAGAAGACCCGGCGGCGGGGAAGGGTTCAAATACTTCTGAGCGGTGCGGGGGAGTGGGACTACTGTTGGGAGGGGGGGATCGTTTGCAAAAAGTTCGTTGAAGCCGTTGGCTATTGTATTAGTTGTGTGGAGCTCAGTGCCAAAGGCATTGATTTTGGCAGGGAGAGGATTGGTTTTTTCATGCTTAGAGCTCGTAAATTGGTGCCCACGTAGATTTGTTGTCTCCGAGTGAGATTTTAAACTTCGCTTCAAAGTAGTTCCTTTTGGCTACTCTCAGGATTGTAGTTAACAAATTACAATACGAAATATATTTTGATTTTAAAAGGGGGTCAAAAGGACTGTTCCTGTATTTAGCATGAAGCCGATCCCTATTGATGATGGATTTCAGGATACCTCCTGTGATCCAAGGCTTTCTTGGAGTGCGTTTATAAGACTTATTAGTTAAATATTCGGAATTTTTTAAAGCCTCAGAGACCCTTTCTGTGAGAATATTGTAAGCCTCGTTGGGATCGAAACTGTTGTACATCGCGTCAAGCCAGTTTGATTTGTTGAGTAGTGAGGAAACTTTTTCTAGGTTGTAGGAAATTCTCGGGGTTTTACGATCAGTAGTACATCTTGGTAATAAATTCGATATTTTAATAAATACCGGAAAATGATCTGAGATTCCCGTTTGAACTATGCCTGCCTGAAATGGATAGTCGGTGATGTTGGAATAAATATGATCTAGGAGGGTTTTAGAGATGTCTGCAACTCTGGTAGCTTTATTAATGAAGGAAATGAAGCAATGGGAAGCGAGGATGTTAGATAAAGAACGGTTAATAGGGGTGTTCTCAAGCGAATTTATATTAAAATCACCGCAAAGTATTAAATTCGATTTTGAAAAATTTTGGAAAAGAGAGATTTCAAGTGCTTTAAGGAAGTCGGCTGCATTGTTGTTTGGTGAACGATAAATAACAACTACAGAAACAGTATACAGTATTCAGGGGGGAATGAGTATTTATGCCCAGAAATAGTGATTCAGTACAATTAGGCCAATATTTTAAATTTTGTAATTAACCGTTTTATGCACGTAAATGGCTACACCCCCGTGAGAGCTGTCTGGTCTGGAGACGTGTTCTAGACGGTAATTATCTAAGTTTAAAAATTTTTCGTCGATTTGAGAAAGAGTTCTGGTTTCAGTTATTGCAATAATTTTGAAAGGAATTTTTGAAGCCGTGAGCAACTCCGAGATTAGATCTAAGTTTTTAAGGAGACTACGGATATTGATGTGCAGGACGCTTAGGTCGTCCCTGCAATTAGCTAATATGCTTTGCAAATCGCTTGCATAGTGATAGTGACAATTAATAGATAAGGGAGAAAGAAACCGAGAAGCCATAGCGAAGGAAGGAGAAAAGAAGTACACAAGAAAGAAGGAAAAAACAAGACAGAAGACTTATCTTTTCAGTCCGGAAGTACCTTGCATGAATCACTGACACCAGATAGATGGATCCAAAAGTGGGTCGACAATGTTGAAATGTTTAAGATCTTCACAGCACATTAATTGGAGAACGTTACTACCATATGTTTCGGCTGAGGATTTGTCCATTTGAAGTTCACAGATGTTTCCACCCGTGTGTATATTTTGCTTCGAGGGTTGCTCTAAATAGCTGTTTATCTGAGTCAATTGTTCACTTATGAATATTGGCTACACTTCTCCAGAAAATCAAAGGTCCTTCGATGTAATTCTTTTTTTCCTGGCTGTGGCGATAATGGTTTCTTTAGTGCGGCGATTTACAAATCGAGCTATAATGGGCTTGAATTTTTGAGAAGAGAGGACTCGATGAGATGCTTCCATATTGGAAGTATTTAGTTCGATGTTTAGAACTTTACCAATCTTTTTCAGGATCAAATCTGTAGATTCACCATTGCTCTCAGGAATATTATGGATTTCAATCAGGGTGCGAATCAAACTTTTTTACAAGGGATAAAACAAGCAAGTGGAAGAAAATCGTCTAAAGGCTATATTTAAATTTAGCGGGTTTCAATTAACATTAATTCACAACTCTCTAATTCTCAAGTAACTCGGTAGGTTTTCAGCGTTAACAATAACCATCATTATTGCATTTACAGAAGACCTTTACCTTGCCCTTTCATTGCGTACAGACAGAAAAACCAACAGCAATAGTGGGTTCAATATCTATTGAAACCCGCTAAAAAATCTAATTACTTTCACTAGGCTAGTGGCATAGTTAGTAAAAGCGTTAGCTTGGCAACTTACTGCTTATGTTGGGCGGGAATTTGAAGCCTCATGTAAGCCATAGTTGTGTTTGTATGCATATCATGATTCGGAGGTCCCATCTTAAATAGCCTACGGTATAGCTTTAGGACGTAAAACTTCAAACTACACAAACAGGCCATGCGTATAGAAAAGATGTAGGTAAAGGTATGGTCTCTACGAACCTCACCGAAAGTAATTTCGTTTCTCTTTTAACGTTATATTATACGACTTCTGATGTTATATCGTCTGAATCGGAATAAGAAATATAAATTCAAAAACAGATGATTTTTTACCATTGTAACGCTATGATTCAGGAGCTTGGTGGTGCCAGGATTATCTGCATATTTTAGTGTATATGGAGCGCCACCCCACCCATTAACGCATTTTGCGATTCAGGAAAAACCATTAGTCGCCAAAAAAGGTCTGAAAACGCTCTATCACAGTAACGACCATTGGTGTCCATTTTGGCCAAGCCGGAAAATTTGGTTAATCATGCATTTTCCCGCATCAACTTCTTTTAAATCATCATTAAATACATCTAAACAAAACTAAAGAAATACCTTTGAGATTTTCTATTTGTCACTGTGATTCATTGCTTCCAGAAGTGCCTTTGTAAACATGTGAATATTACCGATCATTTACGTTTAACCACTCAATTTCCGATTCAGCGTCAGTTCAACATGAATAAAAAGAGGACCAAATGATATAAGAACCCTACTAGTATGGATTTTTCCTAAAAAATGGACACGTTGGGAGCCCTGCAACAAGGGTGGATCTAGAAATCTTTCAAGAGGAAGGGGCAATTTGTTTCCGATTCCTATGTTTAGCCAGATGTCCGGTACTTTTAATTTCATTTTCCACGTTAAAACCCCTGCTCAAGGAGGGGCAACCCCCTTCCCCCCTGTATCCATCACTGCCCTACAATAGTTGGCTACAATAAAACCTAACCAGGATTAAATGATTTTAAGAAGTTTTCAACATGATACAGAAATATGCATGGCTTCTGTTCAATTGAAGTGTAGCAAAAGCAAAACCAGTTAGGTACGTCAATCTCCAGTAGTGTAGAAATTAAAAAATTATGGGGGGGACTCAAGTTTCTTTAAAGGTGATTAGGTTACGAAATGTGAGAAAATAATGTATTTTAATAACCAATGGGGGACTTGAGCCCCTCCCTTTTCTACACCATTCTCAATATCCGAATCGCTGGTAAGTTTGAAATCCAGATATGGACAGTAAAATTAAATATGAATTTCAAGCATATTTCCTGACATTCCCAAGGCACTAAAAATTTAAATACATTTCCGGATTTTCCCTATGGCTGGACACTCTGCATTAATATGTGATGTGACATACTACTTAAAAGTAATAAAAACTACTAGGAATTAAAATTAGAAGAACAGGCCTTCCGCCCTTTGCTAAAAGTGCCCATAATAGATATTCCAATTCAGTTTAAAAAAATATTTAAACAGATTAATCACCCCGCTTTGGAAAAATTTCATCTCAATCTGCTGTTCCCAATCACCATCAGTTCTGCCAAATTTAAAATCCTAAATCTAGCTTGAAATCCGCTAAGATTGGCAACACTACTGCCAGTTTATGTGAGCAAACCTTGTTAGGTTGCACACCAGAAGCCGATTCCTCGCTAGATATAACATTCTTTTCTCTCTCAGTTGTTAACACTGGCAGTGGGCTCTCCCCAATTATTTTAGCCAGTATCGCATCTTTTTCTTGTGGATACTGTAGGTAACGCCATTTTAAGAGAAATAAGTTTCCATGAGGCGAATTTCACTATGTTTAGCAATTTTAATATGAATAAAAAAATATTGGCGAAGAGTTTATTTTCGATTTCTGGTGAATGGATGGTGCAATCTTGCAAAAAATATACATTTTGGCACTAAATAGTGAAGGACTCTCGGTCTGGTGTGATTTGTGCAGCTGTGGAAACCTTGGTGTTCTTTAATGAATAAAGTTTGTCACAGGTGGTCATGCATAAAAGTAATGAAAAATATTTAGAATAGCACACATTAATATCAATCTACCATTTTTTCTTATATACTATATATTATTGATATGCATACTATATCAAATCAGTTGTAATATTTATTAAATTATCCTTGAGAAAATAAATTTGCTTACATTCCTCCCAAAAATTTCAATCTTTAAGACCTAGGGAACCAACCCTCAGACTGCAGTCAGTTGGTAAGCACTTTTATGTGTGTCTGTGGGTGCGTGTGTGGGGGAAGGCACTTTTCTGGTAGTTAAACCTAGATTAAAGACATGTTAGGTGAATGTATTACCACTGCACCATATCACAGGATGCAATGGCCTCTCCTATTATATGCCTACTATAAAAATATGATCCTAATTAGTATCATAACTGGTGTTGAACCTCTGAATTGAAGCATTTTTGATTAGCCAACATTTTGATTTACCAATGTAGGCTTGGTCCTAATTGATTCAGGTAACAGTGGCTGTACATACTAGGTCCAGGTAGTGTGGTTTTAGGGGGGCAAAAATTGCCCCATTGTGGAATGATATATCAAGCTCACTGGAGGAATTCTCGATGCATATTACTATTGTTCACGAAAGCCACACTACTAAATTAATTGAAAAGGCAACAAATTAACACAGTTTAATTAAGTTTAATCGTTTACAGACTGTTTCAATAGCCCTGGGCTATTTTCGTCAAAACGGTCGACGATATACACACAATGTGTAATGACAAATGCGTGTTACAAACGGCGGTTACAGATTACAGGTATAATGAAATGAACAGTAAAAATAAATACACACACACATGGGTTAAGGAAAACGTCTCTGGTAATGGAACGTAAAGTTTAGAGAAACATCTCTAGTAGTAAAACATGAGTTTAAAAAGAAACAGACTAGTAGAAAAATTATACTATATGGGAGGAAATGCATAATGTGAGACAGAAGAAACATTTTATGAAGAAATATTGTTCGATGTGGGGAGAAAATTCGTCCAAAAGGGAGAAATGAAATTGGACGGTAACTAGTCATTAACGGCATTATCTGCATTGACGATTATATGTAAGGCCTCGAAAAGTTGAGGTCCAGTGGAGAGGAAACTTTTTGGATAAGTTGTGCTTTATGAAATAAAAAACTGGTGGGAATCCAGCCATAAACTTTATTTCATAAAGCACAATTTATCCAAAAAGTTTCCCCTCCATTGAACCTCAACGGTTTTGAGGCCTTACATATAATCGCCAATACAGATAATGCCACTGATGACCAGTTGCCCTCTAATTTCTTTTCTCCCTTTTGGAAGAACTTTCTCCCCACATCGAACAATATTTCTTCATAAAATGTTTCTTCTGGCTCACATTATGTATTTCCTCCCATATAGCATAATTTGTCTACTTGTCTGTTTCTTTTAAAATCATGTTACACTACTAGAGACATTTCTCTCAACTGAATGTTCCATTACCAGAGACGTCTCCCTTAACACACGTCTTTGTATTTTTACCGTTCATTTCATTATACCTGTAACCGCCGTTTGTAACAAGTATTTGTCATTACACGTTGTGTGCATATAGTCGACCGTTCTGATGAAAATCGCCCAGGGCTATTGAAACAGTCGTAAACGATTAAACTTAAACTGTGTTAATTTGTTGTCTTTTCAATTAATTTAATAACGTGCAGTATCGTCGTCAAATTATTTCAAGCCACACTACTAGTATAAACATGGTCTGAATTCCATATTTGTTTGTCACTTTGACTCATGCTTTGAGAACAGCAGCAATAATGAACAACAAACTAAAAATATGCTACAGAGAAATGCCAAGAATCGGGAGAGTAAAATTAAGGACTTCTTGTAGATTTTCAGCAAAAGTAAAAATTTTTAAGAATTGAAAATAGTTTTTAAAAAATTTAGAACTTTCTAGGTCTGTATAAAGCCCGAAATAAGTTAATGTTAAAGGCATGCAAAGCAGTATTTACATGGATTTTAAATTCTTTAACTTTTTTAATTCCAAATTGCACATAAATCCAGTAATATCATTATGTTGTTAAATATTTATTACCAGCCAATTTTTCGATTCATCAACTGCAGCACATCCTATCCACTTGCCAATTTCTGGTCGACGAACTTCCTATAAAGTACACATCTTTCCATAATTAAATTTTCAAATGCTATTAAAAATAACTTGAAAACAATCAAAAACCAGAAACATTATACGAAAACATATATTTTCTTCATGTTATGTTTTAGATTTAAAAAAAATCTGGAGACCACTGAATGTGATCTTCGAATCATGATACATTTATAGAAAATCAAAACAACACTTCAACATCATACAGAATGTACGCCCACCCACAGTAGTAGTGGGGTATGAGTCAAGGGTGACCTAATCAGATATTAAACAGAGGTTTGTAATTCATTAGCCAGTGTGTGTGTGTGTACAGAGTGTTTCAAAAAGAACTACCTAACTTTGAAATTAAATAACTCCGAAACCTCCATGACAGATAGAAGGATGAAATAAGTGGTAAGATTAATGTGCAGGCTGTAAAAATAAAAACATGGGTTTGCAAAATTAGTTATACCACTGGCCAATAAGTGGCGCTGCAGTCACAACATGCATTTTAAATACTGCTCAGAACTACAGACTATCCAGTCTTCTGTCTGTTCCACTGCCAGGACGTGACAGGAGGTTTAGTGTAGTGAAGGAGATGGAAAAACATCTGGATGAAATCATGTATTCCATGGAGCAACATGAATTCATTGTACTGGAATATTACAGATTAGATCACAGTCCAATGATGACAAGGCGAAGTTTTCAATGAAGATTTAACATTGCAAAAGGCCCTACTCTAAGATAAATTAATATTTGTTCATCAAGTTTGAACAGACAACATTGTGGATGATTTAGTCAGAAATGTGGGATGCAGCCGGTCAGCCACGATAACCAAAAATGTGAAGGCAATTGAACAGGTGATCAAACGTAGTACCCAGAAATCCATCTGAAAAGCAGCTGCTGAGACTAAATTGTCAGCATACACTACGTACAAATTATACAATCATTTTTTGTCACCTACATTTAAATAGCTCAAACTAGAGCTTTTTTTATATTTGGAGAAAAAGAGGCGCGGACCTCATCCTGGATTCGAACCAGGGTCCCCGCGTTGAGCCCGCGGTGTCTTGACCTACTAGACGAATGAGGACAAGAACAAACGCATTTTTCTCCGTATATGAGGATGTAAGATATTATTACCCTTCACAGGGATAACACAATTGCCAAATAATGGTCAACACAGAAAAGCCTCCGGGGCGAGATTTTTGTGAGTTTTTCGTGGGGGAATTTATTATACAATAATTTTTGCCACCCATGTTTATGTAGCTCAAACTAGAGCTTTTTTTTATACTATGTACAGAATTATGCGAAACACCTTACACCAGTAGAGAGAGAGATATTAGGCAAAAATGTAAAGGGAAGGGTGGCTGCCAAAGGACAGCACTGTAATACCAGACAGGTTTTAACATCAAGTGATCTTGACAGCCAAAGGGTGAAGGAAAGATTGTCGATCCATACTGGTGTACAGGGGCACACTGCTAGCACTGGTGTCATCATTTAACGTCTACCAAAAACCAATCCATGATCAATCTGTCCTGGAAAGTAGTTGAAATAAATAGATGGCACAGAAAAACATCCCGGGCTGGCCCTGCAACCAGGGCATATGAAATGCTATCAATCCTGTCCAGGCATCTGGCTGGTGCCCCATCTGCGGGCAATGAAAGCTTCTCCAAGCAGGATGTCTACACAAATTCTATTTCAAACTTCCCTGACTTTTCCAGATTTCCAGTTGCTAATTACAGTAAACAACATGCAATGCACTAAAATTTGCGCAATCACAATAAATTTCAAGGCCATAAAATCGATTAATGCAAAGCCCAAAGCCATTTATAACTCAATTACAATGAATTTACAAATTCAAAAGCTGTATTAAAAAGTGTATTTCTTTACACTAAAAACTTACATTAATTAAATATTTACAGCAACATTTCCATTTGGCCCTTTTTGAGTGCATTATAAAGGAATTTAACTATATAAACATGAAGCTGATGCTTCATCTATTTCATTTAAAATGTGTATAACTATATATTAGGGTGCTTCTAAAAAATGAAAGTGCTGGAAATTTATCCTCCTGCCCTTTGTTGAATGATATCAACTGCTAAGAGGTCCCAGCAAAAAAGTTCGGTTAATAGATTAATATTTATGACTTGCCCAACTCAAGACAAGTTCCGATATTTTCTAACATTATGAACATTATATTACAAAAATTTGTCACCCCTATTTAGTCAAAATACTTTTAATATTCACACATAATACAGTACAATATATTGTAGACTGGCAGTGCATTGTAACAATTTAGCACTGTAGTTTGCAATCAGCATTATTTATCAGTGACATTAAATACCTTAATGAAGAATCTAGTTTATTGTCCACATGTCTGGATAGCTTTATAGCATCAGCCTTTGTTGGTGCAGAAAATTACTTCACATACTCCTGAACAACCTGCAATAAGTACTGTTTTTGTTCTTCACTATGGGGGAAGAAAAGAACTGCTGAATTATTATGTAAGTGCAACCCCTTGCCCTGCAAGGTTGTTGACCACTTTTAGAGAGTTAACAAGAGATTGGTTATTTCTGTATTCCAGGGTTCCAAATTAGCGGGCCACAGGGGCATTGTGCACATGAAATTTTATCCGTTCATGTAAATTTTTAACGTGAGTACACTGCGTGCACCTAACTATTCAAAACTATGGCTACTTACTTTTTTTTTTCAAGAATAGTGAACTACGGAATAATTTTATATAATTTTCTCAATGTATCTGCATTTGCTTTGAATTTTTTTTTATTACATACGAATGTTCAATTATTTTGAAAAGTTGCATTTTGTTGTAGTTTACATGCTTAAATATAGTTGCTACACTTGCATTTCACCCATTTTAAAAATTGAGGTTTACTTTCTATTCTGTTAGTTACTTGTACACCTAACTAGTATTTAGTGCACCTAAGCCACAAGACTTGGGTGCACTTGTGCACCTGATTTAAAAAGTTAATTTTGACCCCTGCTACATTCCTCTTAAAATCTCCATTTACTAGGATCACTATATAGAAATCCCTCAGACAGACCAAGGGCCTTGAAAAATCTCATGGTCGAAGTTATGATAAAATCATGCAATCCCTTTGTTTCTGGATCCTGAAATGGTTTTATTCATTCTGAAGAAACATTTGAGCCTTTTCTTCCTGAGGGAGCAATTACCATTATTTTTTTTTTCTTCCACTGAAACCTCATCATCAAATAAATTCAAACCAATCAAAAGTTCAGATATACCAAAGATGATGACTAAATGCGGTGGCAGCTACCTTAACTACATCTTTGTTTGGATGCTGGGGCAGTTCACAGAGCAATCCGAGACCAGTTCTTGGAGCTGCAGTAGAAGATGGACTCTGGAATCAGTATTGCATATAAATTGCTGTTATAAAAAGGCATATATCCTATAAATGATTTCATATTTGTTCATAATGCAAATGGTCACAGGACCTTTGCGTTCTTGGTGATCTTTGTTGTAGTGGTTCATTCTGGTTATGAAAGAGCCACATCTTAATTGTGTCAATAGCCCTAGCCATATAGCGGGCATGGTGAACTGCTCATGAATATCGAAAGTTTGTCCCATGGGATGAATCAGCACCTTAGAAGATAATTGACAATTTAAGAAGTTAGAGATAATCATCTCGTGACTGAAATTTCCTCAACTCTGCTACTGCGAAGTCAATGACACTATATTTCCAGGGAGCAATCAATACAGCCATGTTCTCATTGTCTATAACCGTCGAAAATGAACACTGATCTATTTGTTGCCAAAAATTCTTAAAATGGTTAAAAAGTTCCATATTTGGAGATTTCGAAACATCATACAGACTGAAGACTTTTTCAAGCATGATCTCTGAGATATGACGGCAGGCTAAATTTAACATTTCTCTACCAAGTTACAATTCAATGAATAGAATTAAATCAGTGAAATTCAAAGATAATTATATTCAAAATTATCAAAGTATCACACTCACAACATCCAAAATTACGAGCATAAAAATCAAAACATAAAAGTGTAAGCAAACAGATTTGCACAAAGTGGTCTACCTTAATCTTTAATTAACAAAAAAATTAACAATTCAACCTGTACTTTTTACCAATTTTTTGCAGACTGCTCTTTCTGCAAAATTTCTGATTTTATAACCTTTTTTAGCTTCACAACATTTCAACGAGCTCCTATGCATTACAAAAAATGGCACCCTCTGTGCTCAGAAATGGCAATTAATTATCAATTACTCTGTAGCTCAACTAATTAGCTAAGTAATCACATAAACTTAATAAAATTCCGTCAATTTTATAAAATTGTACATGTACATTTTCATCATTGTAACAATAAGAAGAACCAAATTCTAACAGTGAATGCACATCAGTGCATACTTTTGCATAAAAAAGTGGCTTTTAACACGTTAAATGCCACACTGGTCCCAACGGACCAGCGCTAGACTTTCCGTTTATGTCTCGCGGGTCCGTACGGACCGGCAGCGAACTTTACGTTCATGTTATTCCCGTGCGTGTGTCGGTCCTTGTGTACTTGTGAGACTGAACATTTAATTTAGGCGACATCGGTTTTTGTTTGACCAATGCTTTAAGGAAAAGAATACTTAAAAAATTAATATAATTTATTAAGATAAGGTAAACAAAGGTGAGGTTTGTTTGTACATTGATTACAGAAGGTTGTCAATCCGGTCCTCAAGCCAGGCTATGTTACCCGACCCCCTCTGTTTATACTCTGGCTCGCCTATCAGCACGCGGCCCGGAGTGGCCCACTTGATGGCTGACTGTGGCATGAACGAAACGGCAAGTAAAACAGGCTGGGAGTTTAACGTGTTCAGTGAATTTCAGCTGAAGTGGGCAAGTCCTAAATATTGTTCAATTTAAAAAAAAATTGCATATACACTTCCTATATGAGGCATCACCAAATGGCACCCTGGAGAAAGATCAAATACTAAGTTGAAATTTTAACATTATGGATGGAAGCAATCTACTATATATATATATATATGTTAAGGGAAATTAGTATGATCAAAATCCCTTACAAATTAAATAATTTAGCTAAAAACACTTTTTGTTTTTCAAGTTTTAGTTATATATTTGGCAAACATTTTCTTCTGAAAAATATATAGGCTTAATAATTTTATATAAATTATATTAGTTTTGGTGCAAAATGGTAACTTTTGGAAGAAGTTTAGTCAAAAGTACAAGTTTTTCAAATTTTTCAGTAGGTAATGTGGTATGAAAAGCACAGTTCAGGAAAATTATTTTAATAAGTTATTTATTATAACAATGGATTTCAAATTTCCCTGACTTTTCCAGTCAGAAAAACTTCTCTGACTTTTCAAAGTTTTCCAGATGCTTAAACACCCTGTCCAAGGCTATTGATGCCATGCACGGATGGAGACCGCGGCCTAACAGCCCAGAACGGAACAAAGGACGCCTGCATGACCCCAGAAACAAAGACCAGTCTGCGAGGAAAGGCAGAGTATGGTCTCAGAATAGCGGGCACAAACATCAATCCACCTCAATCCGGCGGCCTAGCCAATGTCCCATACACTCCGACATAGTCAAGCCCCACCACAAGCAACATAGTTAAGCCCCACTACAAGTGACAAAGTCATACGAGCAGGAACCAAGGCCCGCCAGACCCAGACCGAGGCAGAAAGACATTCGCATACCACCAGAGCTGAAACTGAACTCCCCTTACACTTGTATCTGTACAAAATTTAATGTCATCAGCCAATCAAGGTTACAGCTGTGAGACAGAGGCTCCACTTCGCAAATGAGATGCTCCAGATGATTGATTAGAGTTAAATTGACGTTGACCATATATGGTTTACTGATGAACATTTTTACTTGGATGGATTTGTTAATAAACAAAACAGGTGATTTGGGGGCACTGAAAACCCTCATGTGTGTGTTGCACAACCACTGCGTTCTCAAAAAACAACCATTTGGGCTACAGTATCCAGTACAGGCATCATAGAGCATTTTTTCACAAAGGAAACGGTTAATTCATCACAGTACACAGACATTTTGCAACAATTCGATGCCACACTTCAAGCGTTCAAAGATAAACTAGACATTTCCTGGTTCGTGCAAAATGGTGCCCCATCACACTGTACTTCTGCATTGTTCACATTTCTTGATGAATACTTCAGTGATAGTGATTTCTTTAAACTATTGTTCCTAAGATACTGGAACTGGCATAAATTAGCCCCCATACTCGCTCGACCTCAATCTATATGACTTCCTTCTGTGGGACCATTTAAAGGATACTGTTTTCAGTAAACATCCCCAAACACTGGAACAACTGGAGCAGTTCATCAGTGAGGAATGTGCATCCATTTCAGTAGAAACATTGCAGAAGGTGGCTTCGCACTTCACTCTTCATTTGCGCCATGTCACTGCTATGCAAGGTAACCATTTTGAATCCATTGTAATGTGGTTTGACTCCTGGTTATGAAGGATAGTTTCCCCATAACTTAAGAACATCGTTATGTGACTGCAGTGCCACCTGATGGCCTATATGGTAACTATTTTTGCAAACCCATGCGTTAGATTTTTACGGCCTGCACACTAAACGTATCACTTATTTCATCCTTCTATCTATCTCTGTGTTTCAGAGTTATGTAATTTCAAAGTTAGGTAGTCCTTTCTGAAACACCCTGTATATACATATGAACACATGATACAAGATTAAATAATTTTGTTTTATATGCATCATGTAAAGCTATAAGAATAACTTTGTGTGGCAAAATAATTATAATCAGCACTCTATGTAAAAGTCTTAAAATTAAATGCAGTTTAAAATTAAGTAAATGCATGCCATATATTTCACAGACATCAAAGTAAAAAAACTATAACACCTTAGTTAACAAATTAATACTTATCCAATATTTTTTACCTTATGGTCATGTGGCACAATACAACAATACTCTTTTCCACCTTTTCTAGCATCTAAAACATTTCATTAACTTTAGTAAAGCATATGAATTTAGAGTTAAGAAAATAACTTTTTACATATATATCTCAGGATATTACTGTATTTATCTACTATTGAATTAAGATCTCTCCAAGTGCCTGCACACTAGGGTGGAGTGAAAATATAGGAAAAAAAAATTTAAATAACATCTAATAGAACTTAAAAAGTTGTCGCCTGGTGTGTACAATACAACGTAAAAGTTTCAGGTTGGTAAAGTAAGATCTTGAGGGTCCACGACTAACGTTTATTTATTATATAAGCAAAAAATACGCCCATGTTAAACTCCTATAGGAGAAATATGGTAAAACTATTGTACATTATGTACTTCTATTCAAATGAAATTTTAACTAGAGACAGATCACATCTGTTCAATATAACACAGGGTAACAATTTAAAGAGTTCAAAACTTTTAACAAATTTGATTAAGGAGATGAATGCAATAAAACACATCCTATACAAAATAATGTATTTTGGTCTGATATATAGCTGCACTCAATATAAGCATGGTTAAAATAAGCAATCTGTAGTTTAAATATGCATACAGAATTACACATCTAACTACATTAAGAGTTTCCCATCCTCCCCCAGGTGCGTATTTATAAATTGCAAAATAGTGTTTATAAATGCTAAAGTAACTTAAAATTTTAGGTACAAAATGATTAAATTAGACGTCTTTTTCCATAACGGCAGGGCCAATACTAGATATGGTACATATTTTGCCCTGGGAATTTTTCCGAATTTCATGGCTACTTATGAAGAAACATCCACTGGGTAGACCACCATGTATCTTATCATACAATAACAATAGGAAACCATGTTTTACCCTGCTAATCTAAGCATACACAAAGTGTTACTTACATTTTCAAGTTTCACGAGTAATTTCACAAAACTTTAGTTTCTCATGGTAACCGAGTTCACCACACATAATATCAAGTTAACTACCATCATAATCTTATCTGCTTTGAGTGTTAGAGTGCTCATGCTATCTACAACACTGTGCACGTATATCTTCTTGTAAGGTTGATGTTGGTTGGTTGTAGTTCCATGGCGCAAGGGTCATTCTGCACCAAACAAAGTTAGACAATACATACAATTTTACAATGAGAATAAATTAAAACTAAAATGGTAAAAATGTATTGAAAGTAATGTATCAAATGTCACAAATGAAACAAAATAATAAACTCAGATGAGATGCGAGAAGCCAATATTAAATACAAAGTTAAAAATTAGTTCATGATTAAAAGAATCAGATAAAATGTCACATGGTGTAAAATTAATTAAAAATAATTGAATGATGATGGTTGCAGTTAGGATAAACATGTAAAACATTTCATGGTTCACCACATCTGGCCTACATCGTGAGGTCTTCTTTTAAGAGATGTTGATGGAAGAAGCGTATATGCCTGATGCGAAATCTAGCCAGAGTGACCTCGTTACGACGGTCACTTCTATAGCTAGATTTCCACACCTCAATAAGAAGTTTAATGTGGTGAAGCTTATTAAAAAATTGCTTGTCCCATTCCAACTGCCATTTTTTGTACAGATGGGATAAGACATGAGTGTTAAAATCTCCAAATGGAATGGAAATACACTCAGGTTTTGCAGTTGCTGTCTTTGCAGCAATGTCAGCCTGTTCACTGCCAGCAATACCAACATGGCCTAGAACCCAACAGAATTTCACAATATACTGTGCGTTTTTTATATCCATGAGATGTTTGTAAACTCTGTGGATTCCAGTGTGATGCGAGACGTTGAATGAAGTCAGGCTTTGCAGAACACTGAGTGAATCTGTACAGATGACAGTTGGAGATACGGCATTATTCAAGATGTATTGTAAAGCTAACACAGTAGCATGAATTTTTGCTTTGAAAACTGAGCAGAATATCGGCAGTTGTTGACTCTGTATGAGAACTCCACAGACAAATGCTGCACCGAAAGTAAGGTTGAT
>QLNU02015360.1:16932990-16943669 GCA_006491805.2 Dysdera silvatica
AAACTATTTCTAGCCAATCTCAGCTTTGATCAATTCTCTCTTCCAATCACGTCCTTTCCTCCTATCTCACCGACCACTCGATCTGCGGTTTCATTTGCACGTTCGACCTTACGGAGCCTCCTTCTTCGTCCCGCCTTCCTTAGATTTCCTTTTCGAGTTTTACGGCCTAACGTTATACGGCTCTGGCGCATCTGTTGACATTTATATAGCCTGTTATTGTTCTATAACTTTTTTCCCTGGCACCTTTTTTGAAATAACTTCTGTCTGGACCGCAAGCTGACCTTCACCACCATCCTATTCCCTATACTCAAGCCTAATTCATCTTCCAACCTCCAACGGTTATTTTTCTCCAAGATTCCTTTAATATAAATTTTATTCCTGTATTAATTTCCATTTTACTATCATATCGTGAATAACGGTTCACGATAATGCAGTCAGATGGTTAGAAAGACGTTCTTATCGACATATTTAGAATAGAATTTAACGAGTCCTAAGTTGAATTTTTTTTAAATCACTGTTGCACTGCAAATCAATAAAACTACTCCTAATGTCCATATATGCTAGAAAACTAAAGTAAAACACGATTGAGCGGAAATCCCTGCATGTTACTTTAGTTCTCTGGTGTTGTAATATATCAATACGAAATGAGAAAATGCCAACAGAATAAAATACATTGATTTCAGACAGAGGGGGCAGGGACATTATTTTGTGTGAAACAATTTGTATTTTTTCATGAGCTAGCTAGCTAGCGGGCTGCATGTGGCCCGTGGGTTGAAGACTCCTGCTCTACAGCTTGATTGCGACAAGAAAACAATGAAAAGTCAACAACTGGTGTTTCTGAGTTCTTTATGAATTCTTCCTATTCTAAACTAGAGATTCCAGTTATGATTGGTTGCTCGGTTACAGTGGTGTTACCCTAGTCAATGATATCGATGTAATCTTTGTCATTAAAGTTGAATTTTGGCAATTTAAACTTTTGAAGTTAAGAGGTATTATTTTGTCTTACCCGTTTGATTCACTGTGATCCCAATTCCCTGATATGGGGCCCGTCATTAGCGATCATGCATAGAAGAATGTTTTCGGGATGAGCAAAATACCCATTTCTCTGAATAACGGAGTCTATAACGTTCCTTAGATTTTGGGGCAGGTACTAAGATTTTTCAATAGTTTCAAAAAGATGACATGCTCCATTCTTGGATGAGGGTTTGCACACAAATGTAGCAAGTATGTACAGGTTTTTCGAAGGGGAAGGAGTTCCAATGCATAGCCTCAGAATACTACTTGTTATAAGCCATCTAGAGTTGCAAATGTTGCCAGGTTTTCGCCGTAAAAAGTCACTGGGACATTTTCCAGATGAAATTACTTTTACATATATCTAGCAAGTATTTCGGGTCTTTGCTGAGATCTTTTTCTGTGGTAAAAATGGTCGGCAGAATGACTTCAATTTTTTTGAACGAGGAAACAGGAAGTTCCTCACAACCAATTAGCGATTTGCCAATGGGACCAGAATATGCTCTCAGTCCATTTGTTGCACCATCAAGATCTCTCTCCAAATCCTTTTCCAACAATCTAATGACCCCATTAGTTGTTCCAGTGTTCACATTTGTACCATCACAGCCAATGGCAACTGAATTCTTGGTACACAATTGATTTTGAGTAAAATAATTGGTAAGTTTACTTTTTAGGCTTTGTGCTGTACCCGTAAGTGGTTAAATGTGGCCAATATATTGACCTCCAGGTTCTTAAATTAACGTTACATGTTCTTCAACCACCATTTTTTATAATACTTAAAACCTCGTTTAATGCACGTTGAAGTCTTGACTCATCTTCCATCAAAGTAAAGACTTTGAAGCATGTTTGGGATTTGTAATTTATTGGAGATTTAATTAATTGGAGAGCTCGGCTATGCTTATTTCTTTCTCTTCTTAACTTACTCCTGTCTATGACATTATCTGTATTTTCTTGAAGTATGAGGCCAATATCTTCAAGTACAGCATAGATCCTGCTCTGTCAGATATGCCAAACCTATCACATGCTTTGGCCAAATTTGGGAAAGATGTTTTGATTTCCAGAGATCATTTCTTTACATGTACTTGATTCCAAAACAGTGGGACCATCCCAATCATCGTTATTGGAATCACGAATTTCTGGGACCACATCAACTTCTGATTTAAAAGCATCTAGGCCATAGAATTTTTGCCGTTTACAGAGAAATGCAATTTCAGATGCATTTTGTTTATTCTTGGCATGACAGGCTTTTGTTACCTATGTCGACATTTCCAATAACCATCTGACGTGTTGTCCTTTGGTCCCGTAGGAAGGAAACTTCATTTTGAGGAACTTTTCGATGTTTAGGACATGAACATTTGGACAAAATTACACATTTGCAAGTGCAAATGTGCTTCTCTCGTACTTCAAGTTTAAAGGAAGCAGTTTTTGACAGATTTAGTCAGTTTTCATGCTCTTAGTCTGTTTCAATAGCTTCATATACAAGTTGTGGTAGGATTGTTATTTGGCAAAAATTTTTGTTCTAGTCACTGTAGGGATTGAAGCCTTATTCCAGTAACCACCTTTTCTTCAATTTCATGAAATTTTGGATCTTTAGAACACAGTGATGGTTTTAATTCATTCCTAATGTGAAGGTAATATTTAAACACTTCAAATGTAGGTAGCATATTTTGGTTTAAAACTTCGGGTGATTCAAAAATTGGACAAAATACAACAGATCTAGTTTTTAACCTGTTCTTTGAATGTTCCATGATGTAAAAAATGAAGAAAATATAGTTGAATAAACCAGTTTAGTCAGCGCAATATGAATGAAACAAAATGTAAACGAACATTTGCAGACCGATAGAATTTCTATACCAGTTACAGTTAAGAATGCAAAAATCAGAATTTTTGTTTCATCCTCTTCTTTTTTTTCCATTTCGGGTGTAATAAAACATCTTTTATGCATTTTCTGAAGATTAATTTAAAGTGAACTGTAACAGTTATAATAAGAAATTTAAAAGATGTGTTTCGTAAATTAAAATTATGCCAACAGAACAGGTTTCATGATACCAAACAGTGCCAAATTCGCCAAGATCCTGCAACATTGGTATTTATAAATCGATTGTGGACCCTCAAAATCATACTTAAAAAATGAAATAAAAAGCATTTTCAGTATCAGAAGGATACAGAATAACTTTTCAGTGTTATTAGGTATATAAATTTAAAAAAAAAAAAAATCACTCCACCCTAGTATGTAGGACAAATTCATACAAAATCAAAATAAATTATTTCTTCCAGCTGTAGCAAATACTATTTTTAGATATTTTGCTGCAGTGTGAAATATTATTTTGCTACATTCCAAACATTAAGTACTATGATGTTCTAGAGAAATAAGTGGCAACAGCAGTGATAAATGTTAGTACTTTGCCACATTTCAAACATTAAGTATGTTTTGGGAAAAAGAGTGACAGCAGCAATTTAGTAAGGTTTATTCTTCATGTGTACCAATGTTCATTCCATTGCTATGGTACTGGACTTTTTTTTTGTGTAATGTTTATTCTATTGCTATGGTAGCATTCTTGCATATACATATATCGGCAAGAGTGGAAGAGAATGCTTAGTCTTCTCATTATCATGCTTATTCCTATCACTATCCTAAGCCAGATTATCTAGAATTAACTAGAATGAGTTAGAATAGGATAGTATTTTAGTATGTCCCTTTATTCCCTTTCTCGGTAATTTTTGTAAGTATGTTTTTCATTATCGTTGTCCTGAATAAATAATATGTGTTTGATATGCAACACCTTTTCCTTTTTCAAAGAACACATGCTTGCTGAGATAGTGCCAAAAGATGTGTAATTTACTTTTAATTAATAAAGATATGAGTGTAATTTCATAGAAGTTGCTATTAAACGTGCAACGATGGACCAGAAGAAATACGCTACAAATAATTTCGTCCTCTTTTTGTTTAGAAACGTTATTTTGGCAAAACATGAACATGAACAAAATTTAGATGCACTGATCATGAGAATTTTGCGAAATAATAATGACAATTAGCAAACATGAGTCTGCCTAGGCAGCAGTGGATGAGCGAGTCCTAGAATTATCCATCCCCATATAGCTTTAACTGTGTTCATGAATTAGCATGGTTTTTAACACCTACTATTGGCAGGTAACCTGAAAATGTTATTTCATATTTGAATACATATCTGTACATAAATATTGGTAAATTTCAGCATCTTTGATAAGGGAGGTTTCAAGTATTACGTAAGCAATATTTTGGCCATTTCAGCCACCCCACCCAAAGGTGCTTAAATGTATTTGAATTCTCCCTAATTGAGGCAATATATCAAAACTGATTATGCTGCTCTTTAAATTATATGTTTATCAATTAAAATTTTAGTAAGTTTTCATTATTTTTACCTTGGGAAAAATTACATGCAATGGCTTTAACTTGCTAACGAAATTTCCTACTGATCACTAGATAACATGAAGAAAAATAGTGACATTGATTGGTGCAAAACAAAAAACTTGAAAATTTCTTACCCCATAACCTCACAGAAGCATCTTCACTAGCAGAAACACATTCCTGAGAACCAATAGCTTGAACAGAATGAATGTAATCTGTATGGCCAGATAACGAAAACTAGGGAAAGTATTATTTAATTTAGATACAAAAAATGCAATTAACATGGAGTACATAACACTTTGAGTAGTACACAATACACTCGTAGACAAATACATTACTACTTCGGCATCATAGGTTAGTGGATCTACATTTTCTGTAAGGAATCTGAATTTAAGGGCTTAAGGAAACAACTCCCAGACTACCACGAGCAGTTAGTACTTTTTCTTTTTTTAACACTGGAGTCAAAGCTGGATTAGCAAAGGCTAGGTGAATGCATTACCACTGCACCATCGCAAGATAGGTGCACAAATTATTGTTGACGGATTGACACTATCGTGTAAGGTTAGTAATAACATTGGAGAAACGAATAAAATCTTATCATTGGTCTGAATGCGCATTCGGACTAGTGACAAGATTTTATTCATTTTGGTATGCCCTAGTCAATCATCATATTCTTTTGTAACATTAGAAAAAGTATTTTTGGTGCCGAGTAGAATGTATCGCTGCATTTTAGGCAAATTTCAAATTTCTTTATCAACAACAGACTGGTGTAACCATAAAGTGTTGTCAGTTCATGCTACTGTTGGTTGTCTAGAAGTAATTCTAACAACTGGCAGAAAATATTTGAAAGACAAGAAATGAAGGGGGAGGGAACTGAGGAGAAGGTAAGGGAAATTAGTAAGAGAGAGTGTGGATTTTAATAGTTCCTTCCAAGCATTATTAAATAATAAATTTGACAGGAGACCTATGATCATCAACAAGGTTCGATAAATATGGAAAGTTTCTAGAAAGTCCAACTACAAAGGTAATTCATGCTGAGAAATAATAGGCTGTAAAATCTTAAAATTACAGTTCTCCCAGTAATGAACAGGGATGGAAGATTTGTTAAATCTGTCTTTTTTGACATTTCTTTTTGTTTACCTGGAGAGAGAGAGTTCAAAGCAATATTTCTTTCTTCTTCTATGGTGTAAGAACAGTAAAGGTCACAAAGACTTAGTTTTACAAGAAACTTGAACCTCTTAAAGCCTAGGGAAATCAATCTCCAGAGTACAGTGAGCAGTTAAGTCGTCAAGGCTTTCCCTTCCATAGTTTGGAGTCGAACTTAGATTAATCGCATACCAGATGAATGTGTCACCAATGAAGGGACAGAATATTTAATCTGGATGAAATATAAATGACTACATTCATAAATAATTTTGATACGCCCACCCACCATGAAAGAATATGAGTACTGTCCTTCAACTTTGAAGAATGAATTCGACTCCAAGGAAACAGAAGGCAAAAAAAATCTTCAATGTTCAGAGGCGATACTTGTATTCTTCAATGGTTGCTAAGGTATGAAATTTTGTGAATGTTATTTTTCATATATCGGTCAGACTGAATGTTTCCTTAAATTTCAGGTAAATGAGAAAAAAAGTGAAGACTGAATTAAAATTTTTCTATTAATGTTTATTGCTATGAGAATAATCATAATTTTAAGTTTTTACAACCTATTATTTCTCAACTTGGATTGTTTTTGGAGTTAAACTTTATCGAAAATTTACATATTTATGAACAGTTAAACAACCTTGTTAATAATCATAAATCTAGCTTCAGCAATATATAGAGAAGGCTCTTAAATTCTACTCATTAATGACCACTTCTTTTCAATGTTACCCTTTATTTCTTGGCCTGAAATGGTATACTCTATATTCACTTGGAGTTATATACAATCTCTTACTAAAATATACAATCCTGCAACAACTTTCAATCATTATTTATCCACTGCCCAATGGAAGTTCCCAGGTTTCTTCATCATAAAAGCACCCTGGAAGGTTTTTGGTCGTTATATTTACCATGCTAAAGTGATAGGCCGGTTGAGTTTTTTCACTCTTACTATTCATATCTCTACACATGTATTTAAATATAAAACTTATTTCATAAAAAGAATTTCCAATTTGCGCCAACCTAGAGAGAGAACACAATACAAGGCTTATTGTCTTTACACATATACATTATACAATAATTTTTTTGATAAGTAAAACAGTAATTCTCAAAGCATGAAAGTTTAAGATCAGAAAAGAAACAGGAAATGAAATTGGCCTCTTGCTCAGTTCCTAAAATATGATCGCCTCTATAGAGAGAATGGTTTCTGATAGTCCCACAATGAAGATGAATTTAGAATCGAATATATAGGGAAAATCAGTTTTAAGAAAAAGTAGAATTTAGAGAAAGTTTACTGTATATATATATATTTTTTACATCCCCCTCCCCAAAATTCCTCTCTGCATCCACCATTGTGATAACAGTAATTAAATACAATTTAGAATCTCCATTATTAAAAAAATTGAGTAACACAAATATTCACATATTTTAAGAAACATTTAATTTATTAAATATAAACTAAATGTTGATAATAAAATATAAATATGCCAGGGTTGGCAAGTTTCTGCTAAGGTGGTTAAAACTACTGGTTATCACCAGTTAAAACCGGCATGGCAGAAACTAGTTTCTGCCACAAAAGTGGCAATAACCAGCAGAAACCCAGAAAATAATTATTTTGTGCATTAAAAGCATATAAAAATACCCTAAATTACAAAAAAGGGCTGCATTTTAAAATAAAATAGGTGTAGTTACAATGTGTATAGTATTTATTCAAAGGTTACATCATAGCAAATTCACTAGCATTTAAGTTCAGGCTGATCTTTTCGATAAAGCAGTCTATAGCAAAAGATCCATTTTCATGCTATTTCCTAATTCAAAAAATTTCTTAATTTATTATGAATAGACGAAAAGCTTAAGAGAGATTCTTCCAAGCTCACAAGCACAGCAGGCAATATCATCCCTGCGTAAACAAGAGTTACAAAATCTTCATAATTGTTTTCTTTAAACTAGACCATCACATCATTGAAGTAGTATATTTATGAAAAAGAAGCTGATTGTGTTCAAAAAGCTATAAAGTAAAGCACAAAATTTGGGTTAATGACATTAAGGAATTTCCTAGTATTGTCTTCCTTCTCATGTGAGAATTTAGATCACATGTACTTTGGATGAAGTATATAAACTGGCATATGATGTTGAGTTATTACCTGATTATATTTACTTTTTACCCTTTTTTGATTCATTTCTATGAGATTATCATCATGCATTAGGGTAAACCAAATTTAATACGCATCTGTAATAGAGAAGTCAACTTTCTGAATCCTATACAGGGCAATAGCAATAAGTTTTAAGAGCCGCAACAAGTCTTTTTACATCTTTATTAATTATCTGATAATTTATGACTTGAACAGTTCCTTCATACATATACATTAGGGTGGAGCAAAAAAATAAAATTTGTCCTATTAAATAGCACTAGGTGTCAAAAGTTGTCTATTGACTAGTGTAGTACTGGGGATTTTTAAAAACAATTTCGTACATCATCTTCATTCCCCACAAGAGCTTTCAACTTGTAAAATTTCAGGGTAAAACTAAAAATTTTGATTTTAAAACTTCTTTTTCAAAATTATTAATTCTGTCATTTATGAAATTATTTTTAAAATGCAGCTCTTTACTGCTTCCATAAACCACCCAGAACTCATCAGGAGGAGGCGGCTGCATAACGAGTTCCGTCCGTGCCCATCCCAACCACCCTACCTTTGGGCACTATCTTCTTCGTAGATTTGTATTGTGATTTCGTTTCAAAAGTGGGCATGATTGATCTGTCCAGAATCCTTGCTCTAATAAATCCATCTTGAGCTAAAATACCACATACATACGAAGAAGATTCGGTGACTATTTTAATGAACCTTTCCACTGCTTGGGTATGACATGGGAAGTGAGAAATGAGTGGAAGAAAAGGCAAACTTTCCTTTATGCATTCCTGTGAATATTCTTCCGAAAGATGAAGTGTCAGGGGAGGCTCTGAAATTTCACATTTTTGCCAGTTGATAATGTCAACATAGTCTTGAGCACCGAAGTTTATTTTTGGAATTTTGAACTTGCGTACAAGTGGGGTTGTTTTTTTTTTTACTTTGTTGACCTCGCAGAAAGGATTCGGCACATACCTAACTCATGAATATGTTTTCGTTTAGGGGTGAGCATGGCTGCAAGTACATTCAGTGGATGAGCGAAGAAACCATTGTGCTGAATTGTAGAATCCACAATGAGCTTCAGTTCATTGCTTAGGTCACATGAGAAGGTTAAAATATGACATAGGTTTAATGGAGCATCCTTTATGGTTGGATTGCATTTGATGTAAAACCACATCGGAGCATACACTTTCATGATGAAAGTTGTCAGCTCCTTCAAATTTGCAGATGGATTGGTAGTGCTGATGTAAAATCGAAGTACTCGGTTAGCGGTAGTAAGCCATCTTGCATGGGATAATTTTCCAGGATTTCGTGCTGCCAGATTTGGCGAGATTTCACCCGATGAAACAGCTTTACATACATCCCAGAGATATTTTTGCTCTGTACTAAGACTTTCGATGGCCCCTTTTTTTTTTGACTGGAAAATTTCCTTCAATTGGTTGAAAATCAACGACTGGTAAATATTCTCAGTTGATTAAACTTTTGCCGATATGTCCTCAGAATCCTTGAGGACCCGTTGTTGTTCCATTCAGATGCTCTAACATATACCTTAGCGGAAGTTCGTTAGAGTGTAGTTGACATATTACCCACTTCTGGGGTCTCCCAATCTCCTTCTCTAGGAGACAAATAATACCTCCTGCTCTTCCTGTATTAACAATGGTACTGTCACACCCCACCGCTAGAAGTTTTGATGTGTTGATGTTTTTAGTAATCAGAAAATCCCACAGAGCTTTCTTGATATTTTGTGCTGTGTCAGATGTGGGAGAAACATGCCCGAGATACAAGCTACCAGGTTCTTGAATTATCTATATGTGCTATTCCACTTTACACTTGCAATGGGAATTGCCATCTTCAGTCTTCTCCACAACCGGACCAAATTTTGTCCTTTCAGCCATAAAAGTAAAGACCTTGAAGAGTAATTTCTTCTCCGAGCACTTGTTTTTGAAGATTTCGTCGCAATTTGCTTCGTTCTCTTGGAACTTTTTACATCGGTCTACGATAATCGATAAATCTTCTTCAGCTTTGCTTCTGCTGCTTAAATCGTGCAGTAATGTGAACGTCAGGGCCACAACAGATCTGTCTGCAACTCCACATCTGTCACATGTTCTAGCAAATGTTGCAAGCTTGAGTCTTCTTTGGGGAATGGATGATGTTGACAGCAACGGTTTAGATCTATCAGATCCTTCTGCTAGTGAAATAACTTTATCAACGTCTACTAAGATTGTGCCTTCTTCGACTGCATCTCCTTCAACTAAAATGGCACCAGAAGTTTCCAATGATTCGGCACTGGTTGCCGGTTTGCTTTTTTGTAGTGTGGCAACTCATGCTTCTTCTAAAGTTAGGTCTCTCATCTTTCTTAAATCCTTTTTCTTGAGTTGCTTGGTGGTTCGAAGATCTACGGAACCAATAGCCACTATTTTGGCAGATTTCTGGTCAGTTATGAAAGACTTCTCTTTTATGGGAACTTTCCGGGATTTTTCACAATGCCAGTGTTTATAGTCATTGTACTTGCATGCAGCAATGTCAAAAAATGCTTTTGCTTTTTTTGAAGGCTTGAGCTTTATATTGGAAGTTGACAGTTTCCTTGCGGCCATGGTAAGACTTCAGAAGATTCAGGTGTGCCATAACTGGACACGAAACAAACCAATAAGAACGAAACAAATATATTAAGAAAGTCTATATACAAATACATATTTACAAGGAGTAACTCACTCCCTGCCCCACCTGGGCAGGAAAAAAAATGAACGTGTAAAAAAAGAGGGGAAAAAGTGTCCCGCCGAAATAAAGCCACTACTGTTAATAGCCAATATATCCGCCATGATTATATATGACTTGGAAAACACGATGTGGCATACCATTTACCAATCCCTGGAGGACAGTGGCATCAATATTATCCCAGACTTCAATGATGGCAGCCTTCAATTCTGCCACAGACTGAAACTGTCTGCCATTGGCATATACAGCCCTAATGAGGATACCCCACACATTTTCTTGGGAATTGAGATCAAGGG
>QLNU02015360.1:16943769-16957682 GCA_006491805.2 Dysdera silvatica
TTGGATTGCTACCCCAATTATCAAAGATACCCTTGTTTTGGTTTCCAGATATGCATCTCTGAAAAAACCTGTTTGCTTTTTCTGGATTCCTGGTCACTGCAGAATTAAAGGAAATGTCATGGCGGACACCTGCGCTCGTCGAGCTATGCAAGATTCTGTCTCATCCTGCAGCAATTCGCCATCTCGTCATCGGCCAAGTCTCTTGAGCTGCCCTTATATCATAAAAAGCAGCTTCCAAAATGAAAAGAGCTTTACTCTTCAAAATTCTATTACTGGACATCCTCGTTCCCTTTTTCCAATTCTAAAGAATCCTTCTCTTCTTGACTGTGACAGCCCTCGGTTTGTGCAGACCAGACTTCGCCGTCGAGTCTTTACGAACAAATATTCATCAAAGCACCATCAACAGAGCATATCAACAAAGCACCATCCTCCATGTGCTTGTAATGCACTGAGGGACTGAACAACACACTCGAACATTTGCTTCTGTTTGGTTAGGCGTATAACCTTCTCCGTGAAGGACTCTTTCGGGCCGTCCATAAATGATGTTACACATTCTGAGGTTATTTTCGGGACACGCCACCCCCCTTGTCAAGCGATTTCCCGTTCCCTGATCATGGTTTGTCACTCGTACAGCAAACTCCCACCCCGCCCTCTGGACCGTGATATCATGGACGCTCCCGTATCGCTTGCAGAAAACTACTCCACCAACACTGGCTGATCTTCTTCCCATTCATCAAAACCCTTGTCTTCAGCGGAAGCTCCTGGCTGCGCTGCATTCTTTCTTTATAACCACGGGGCGTTTCCTGTTATGCCTCGTCACAAGACTGTAGCCAGCTTTTAATTTCGGGGGTCAAAATGTTTGCAGCATGTATCAATGCAATTACAGAATGTAAGGCTGTAGCTAAGTCCCATTAAAATTTTAGTTTCTGAGGGGGGACGGGTTCCTAAGATTCCCCCTCTGGATACGGGAATTCCCCGTCACTAACAACCCATACTCGGTTCCTCAATCGGGTCAGATATCTTCGTCTTTTACGTGTACATGTGTTCTTTTTCGTGTTATTGAAACAGCCATCTTCTGGGAAAACAGTGCCGCAGCAAGTGGACAACTTTCTCGAACTTTTGCGAACAATCAACAACTTAATTAATTGAGCTCTAATCAACTAATCACTATGGCAATATCTACGATTGTTTTAATACAGAAACCTGTTATTTTAATCTTTTTATTACGTAAAGACAGACATAGAAAACAAATTTAATTGTGATCCTTTTTTTCACTCAATTTCTCTATGTGCGTATTTTTCTGTATGTGCATATTTTTGTGTGCGTGTGTCCGTGTACGCTTTCTTCGGTGTGCGCTCTTTCACATGGAGTTAAGAGGGCTAACTAAATTTACCGATTTATGGCTTGAAATGATCCTTTGGGCTGTTACTTTCACTAAGTAAATTGAAAGTGTTTGTTTGTTTGGATTTTCAAAGTGGCAATATAGTTATTTGTGAGATGAACAGCGTTTGAATGATTTGAGGAATACGCTCACGTTTAACGTAAATTTATGAATTCAGGCATATTGAAGCATTAAAACCGTACTGGTACTTGTCAGTTTGAAGGAATACTGGTAAGGACTAATTTATTTTTTTACAGTTTTGCATTGCTATCATTTATTTATTGAATAGATTGCACGGTTGAGGTCGTTTTCGCGCCGTTTTTTAGACGTCAAACTTTAAAAATATGTTAAATTTATTCATTTTTCGACTCACTGGATCGAATAAAAAAAAGTGCGGAAAAACCCTATTGACCCACTTTGCAGCGTAGCCTGATTAGGCAAGTAGTTAGCTATGGAACAGATGTAGTATATGTCGTTTGTTGGCAACATTTCCCTTGGCAACCAAACCAGTTGCCAAGGGTAAAACTATGGTGTTTCTACCATAATGGTGGTCCGCCATGATGGATTGTTGGGTGACAGTACAGAATTCGTCCCACAATGCAATTTTCCTCAGTCATTGTGGGTGTGGTTGTGACATCAGACGGAACATCAAATGCACTTTGTCTGCGAAGGTGGCACTCGACCTAACATGGATGACCCCTTTCACTTGCGGCATAGGGAAAAAGGTGAAAATGTGCCTAATAGAGCTAGGTTCGGTGAAAGCAAAAATGTTTGAGGCGTTGCCTGTGACGTATTTATGGATATACAAGGCGACAACAAGGAGCGCCATAAACAAAATTTTCCTGCCACAACCGTCGAACTGAGAAAATAAATGAAAAGTAGTATCCCTTTTTTTAAGTCCGCTGGATGGAGGAAGGGAGGGGAGGAGGAGGAGATGGATGGTAGGGGATGTAAAGATAGATGGAAGGGGTGGAGGAGGAAGAGCAAAGGGGAGAAGCAGGAAGAGTGGAGGGGGAAGAAGGTAGGGGAGGAAGTGCATAGGGTAGTTACAGGAAGAGAGAAGGGGAAGAGATGAAGTTAAAGGAGTGTGAAGGCGAAGGGGGGAAGGGGACGAGGAAGCATAGCCTTGTTACCTGATGTAAACAACATGGCGGCAAGTCATCAAACTGTTACCATGAGTGTTGGAAACACTCGGCACTAAAAATCAATGTGGGACGAATTCTGTACTAGTGCCTGTCATTGAATTTGGGAAGTTTTTGTGCCCAATAATACTTTGGCCAAACTACATGTGTTTTAGTTAGATCCAAACTTCCTTCCGTTGACCCCTTCTCCTCCCCCACTTCTCCCGTTGAAAGTGGTTTTGGTTTGAAGAATAATAGGCGAGTTTGTTTCAAAATCTTTCTGTTTTTGAAAACCCTCTCCTACCTCCATCTGATGCCCCCCTTCCCAAGCATAATTCTCCCAATTTCTTTACTTCTCTCTTTCACCCCTTTTTCTTTGGATGGAACGTTGGGCTTAAGGCGTTTTTCGGAGCCCAGTACTTGGCGTTATTGCAGAACAGGTTCCCACAAGGAATTTCCTGCTCAGAAAATATTGGTAAAACTGCAGATGTGTCCCCTGTTTTGTCGCCAACTCGTCTCCAAAACTGATGCTATACTCTTAAAACAGAGGGAAAATTTTGTGGAGCGTAAAAAATGTGCAAATGTGTGGGGTAGTTGTGCCATCGTAGCATCCGTCGTGGCGGTGGTGTTTTATAAGTTGTAGCGATAGGATGAGCGAACGTTTAAATTTTTTTTGTATCGGATTGGAATTTAAGGTATGTTTGGGATGGAGAGGGGTATAGGAGGAAGAGGTTAGAGGAGGTATGGGAGGAAGAGGTGGAGGAGGTATAGGGGAGATGAGTGGAATATGGAGTATCGCAATGTCGGCGATGAAAAGTTGTTGAACTTGTACCTCGAAGAAGACATTGGGGAGAAAGAGGGGAGAGGAGGTAGCAAAACAGAGCTTTGCAATGTTGGCGATGAAAAGCTGTTTGACTCATACTACGCAGAGTATATGTGGAGGCGGCGTCACAAAGACGAAGTGGAGGAAATGATTCCAAAAGCAATAAAAAATCAGACGCTTAAAGACAGAAGTTTTTTTTTTTTGTTAAAAAAATCTGAAAAGGTTATAATAGGTAGTAAACTCAGTATAACAAGTGGGGAAACTGTATATTATGCCCCTTTTTCGCCAAAGTGATGCTGCGTCACTGAAACAAACGCTGCACTCTAGAAACGAAAGAAATTCTTGTGACATAGCTCCGCTTCTGTCACATGCGCGTTAGCTAAGAATCGTCTGGACTAACATCTCCATTTGTGATGGAACTGTATAAATTTTTGGCATCTGTCATGTGCTGCAGCGAAAAGAAGTGGCAGCCATAAAAGCTACCTTTCCTCCACATATCTCCGATGACAACAACACGTAGATAAATACCATAAAAAAGTTTATTTCAGTTTCATACAGAGGAAAGTATGTTTCGTAAAAGAAAATACAAAAAAAAAAAAGTAGAAGGGCGAATAAGGGATAGGTTTTAGGGGGAATGAGGGATACGTTTTAGGAGGAGTTAGAGAGAGGAGAGGTGGAGATGTTTTATATATATAGGTAAGTTTTTTTAAAAAAGAATAAGAAATATAAAAGTAGGTCCGTTTGCAAACAGTATTCCGTCATGGTGACCGGAAATACATGCAAAACAACAAGTCATGATGAAGTAATCCAAGAAGGAAGTGGTTGGTTTGATTGACGACAAAAACAAGGATGTAATATGCAGTGTGATAAACCTATATATTTTTAGAAGAAAATGTTTGCCAAGTACATAATTAAAACTTTAAAAAAAAGTGTTTTAACTAAATTATCTAATCTGTAAGGGGTTTTGATCATACCAATCTCCTTTGACTTATAATCATACACCTTTTAAATGAAATAGAAGATGAAGCATCAGCTTTGCGATTATATAGTTAGACTCTCTTATAATGAACTCAAAAAGGGCCGAATAGAAATGTTGCTGTAAATATTTAATTAATGCAAGTTTTTAGTGTAAAGAAATGCTTTTTAATACAGCTTTTGAATTTGTTTTGAATTGAGTTATAAATGGCGTTGGGGTTTGCGTTAATCGATTTCCTGGCCTTGAAACTTATTTTGATTGGGCAAATTTTAGCGCATTGTGTGTTGTTTACTGTAATTAGCGACTGGAAATCGATTAAGATTTGGTCTGGAAACCTGGAAAAGTCAGGGAAGTTTGAAATAGAATTTGGGTAGACACCCTGGGTAAGCTCCTTTCGCCATCTTGAAAAAAATAGTTGGTTTTAAGACTGCCAGAACCTCATAAATCCCCAATTGTCAGTTACAACTTACCATTTTGCTTCAACTTAATGATTTGAGATATAGATTGTATATCTCATTCTCCTTCAGAGGATTATTCTGGATAACGTTGTGCTGACAAACGGCTTCGTGATTTTTCTGTTGTGGTTTGAAGGATATCATGCTTCATATTTTCTGTGTTATCCAAGCATCAACTTTTTACTGGTTTGTGCATTGTTATGAAAAATTACGTTTGCATGGCTCTGAGCTTTTCAGTTGTAAACAGTATAGAAGAGGGATAGAATGGAGGTGTATACTATTGTAGGAAAAGAACGCTTACTCAGAGATCTCATAAAGATCGCACTGCTCACTTTGGTCCGGGGTTTGGTTCCCTAGGCCCTAAGAGGTTTGGATTCCTCGGAAAACTGTAGGTCCAAGAAGTTTGGATTCCTCGGAAAATTGTAAGTCCAGAGGTTTGGATTCCTCGGAAAACAGTTGGTCGCTGCACAGCATGACCACTGTAGTCCTTGAGCTATAAAACCGTAAACTATTGTAAGATCAGAAGATTTGCACTTTTTCTTTTAAAGAGTCATGAGAAAATTAAATATTATAGCAAAATGACAGCGATAATACTGATTGTGAGCAAAAAATGTACTTTTGTTCCTGCTCCAAAAAACCTGGAGGGCATGGGCTCCCTTACCCCTGTCATATTACGCCTATGAGCTCATCTGTGCCCTGTGCTTTATGGTGCAAGTTTACCGTCAACGTGGTTGGCTAATTCTATGCTAATGTAATTTTCAATGAGATCACTTGTTCATTTTTATTAATTTTTTTCCTACTACTGCTGAAATCTATCTTCCTTTACAAGATCAATTATTTTTATTTGTCCATATCCTTCTGTACTATTCTTTTTTAATTACATTAATGTATTTTATAGCCTTTCTAATTTCGTTTTTAACACAGAACATTATCAGAACTAATTGGGATTCAAACTGATTCCGATAATAAAAAATTGAATAATCAACAGCATATCTACTATATCAATTTGGATTCCTGCCATTGTGTTTGCTTTAATCCTACTTGTCTTACTGTGGTCATTTGGTTCGTTGGAGAATTTGTCGATTAGCTATAATTCATAGTACCATAAGTACCATATCGGCTGTTCAAAATAAAATTGAAAGACGAGTTTTTGCTGAAATTTGAATTTCATATATGGATTATATTCGAAAACCTTCTTCCACAGTGAATAAGGACTGAATATAGTATTTTATATAAGCAGATAATGGTTGAATATGTGGAATGCAAATCTTGATATATAAAAGTGTTTATTTTTATTGATGAAAGATTTATGCTTATGTCAGAAGACTTTTTTTCTTCTCTATAGCTGTTTAATGAAAATTTATCATGGATTCGATTATGCAATATTATATGACCATATATTCAACTGCTTCTTCTCCGGATGGGGATTACCTTGCAGCAGGCAATAGTTATGGGAAGATAGCGGTGTTTTAGTAAGTAGAATGACTTTTATTTGATTTTTATTTAGAAGTTCACCTTAACTCAGTATGCCAGTGATTACAACTAGTCTTACTATGCCTTCATTTATTTGTTTCTTATGTAATCCAGTGAGGGTACGTATAAATTTCATTTTGATATACCTTCTTTGCATTAAAATGCCACTACATCGGTCCAAAAATACCGTTCCTGGACCTGATTAAGTTCATTAGGCAATGATCAGGAAACTGTCAAATCCCTTAAATGTTTTAGGGGACTAGCACAGAATACGGTAAGTTTGTCAACTTTTGCACAACTCCGCCAACTACAGCAACCCTCATGGCTGTGATTCTGCAAAGTACGGCAACCATGCTGCACTTCCACCATTTTGAAAAACAATTCTTATATCAAAGGAATGTTTTTGGTTCAATTTTTTTAATATTGAATTTTGTGTTTTTTACTGTGAAGCTGGTTTCACCACAGAACTGGAAATTAAATAGTCAAGCGGCATCAGCAAAAATGGTAGCGTTTGCTTTGTGTAATTAGTGCTTTTAATTGTAGTGCATTTGGGGAGAGGAATATTCCATGCTCTGATTGGTTGCTTTCAACCTGATCTATGAGGGTGTTGCCTATATATACAAATTTTTTATAAGGTTAGTACTTACTTTTTATAAAATTCATACTTGAAAACAAATTACTTTTACCTGTATCTGGGGAGAGACCCCACCCTACTTCGGGTAAACCCCTCATTGTCCATTTGGATAGACTTCGTGTTATACCTGAATAGTTGAAATGTTGAATCACTGGTTATTAATTGATCTCCAAAAGTGATGAAATCGCAACGTACATTCCTGGTCATTATGGCAACATTTCATAGAAGTCGCCAACATTTACCGTATTCTGTACTAGCACCTATTTTAGTTTAGGGTTCGAAATTAATGGGTGCACATGAAATTTTATCTGTGCACGTAAACTTTTAATTTGGGTGCACGCAGTGCACCTAACTATTCAAAACCATGGCTACTTGCATTTATTTTTCAATTTTTCATTTTTTTAAAATAATTTTGTTTAATTTTCTCAATGTCTCTGATATCTGTAGCACTTTTTTTTATTACAAATGAACGTTCAATTATTTTGAAAAGTTGCATTCTTTATCTTACATGTTTTAATATAATTATTTCACTTACATTTTACCCGTTTTTAATGTTGAGGTTTACTTTCTATTCCGTTAGTTACTTGTACACCTAACTAGTATTTAATGCACCTAAGTTACAAAACTTGAGTGCACTTGCACACCTAATTTAAATAGTTAATTTTGACCCCTGTTTTAGCTTTAATAGGATTTGGACAGAGCAGTTATTCCCAGAGGCATGGTGAAAAGCCATTTATCATACCTTTTCCCAAATTAGGCAGAAATCTAAAGAATCCTTCAAATTTCCGACCTACTGCCTTAACAAGTTGCTTTTGTAAACTAATGGAAAGGATGGTCTGCAATAGGTTGATGTATCATTTAGTTGAGTACTACTTTTAGAGAATTACTTTTCATTCTGAACTCTTCTTGCTCCATAATTATTAATTCTGAGATTATGTTTAATTATAAAATACATCCTTTAATTTTACTCTTAAAATAGGATAAGTATGAAGCCAGCTGCATAGATTACCTCTAATTCCATTCCCTTTTGCTAATAGGTCCTTATTATTTTTTTTTTTTATTTCTGATCCTTAATCTTTGGTTGGGTGCAGTATAACGAGTCACATGTTCAGGCCCAACGAGCCCAACAGGCACTTTCCATTAAAAAAGTCTTTTAACTATAAAAATTTTTTTAATTTTTTCAAATCATCTTTTTATCAAGTACAACACTTTTGAGGTGTTTTTTAAAAATCAAAATGTAAAATTTATAGAAAGTGCTGACAAATTCAGAAAACAATTTACAAAAGCAATATCGCGGAAGTTTTTAATTTCTAAACACCAAAATCATCCAAAATAATATAAGAGAATTACAAACTAATCAAGAACATCATGATTTACTGGGAGGAATTTCATCATAACAAAAATCACATATAAAATTTGCATGTGACATGAAAATTACACACTTGCATTCATATTTTGATCATGCATTCATGTTTTTGTGGTGCATGTATCACATCTACGCGTTTTCGACGGTCCTGAAAATGGAACGTCTTTTTTTTTTTCTTTTTCTTCTGAGCATGGATGAAATGTTTTAAGTCCAAGGACATAACCAATAGTTTTCATACTCCTCTGTTTTATTTTTCCAATCACCAGTTCATGGGACAGTTGCTTAAGAAATAGTCTTCGCATTAATTCCAAACCATTACCAACTTGTGCATTGATACCACTTATATTCAGTTTCGCAAAATGAATACTGATATATTCTTACATTATTTGTTCATTAAATGAATAAATTAATTCAATTTACTGAATAGATTTTGGAAATACAAAAAGTTACAAAATCAGGTGCAATGTGCGTAGCAAATCACTTTTGTTACTACATTCACTAAAGAAAGTTTGAAGCAGACTGACATATACATATTCAAACACCATTAGATAAGAGACAGCTACTTAATAAGACAAAGGTTTCTGCCATGTAGGAAGGGAACACAGAGATAAAATGTGAGATTTGTGCCTATTAGATCAGTTGCGCCCGACCGACGATTAAAGCTTTTTGTAATTCCTTAAATTTCATGTAAGGAAATGCATACGAACCCTGTAATATGGCTTCATAAAATATTGGTTGACAAATTTCTGTCCTTCTTAATATTAAATTATTTATGGTAAAATAGATAACAGCAATTATGTAATTGGTGTCTTTTTTTAGCCCTTAAACATGTTTTCAAGAATAGCAACTATAACACTTTACTGATGAAATTAGAATGTTGCCGTATTCTGGATATACTCCTCCAAAATTATGAACTTGTTACTTTTCTGATAAATAACAAATTTTTATTGGGAAAATTCCCTAAATTCTTGGAACAACTGCTATTAGTTTACCACAAAAACACGTTTGGCCCCTTTATTTTTCCTCCTTTATATAAACAATTTGTCTTTGTTTTGAATACTCAATTAATTTTATATGCCGCTGACATGGCACTTTTGACAGGGTGTCTACTCATCTGGAAAGTCAGAGAAATTTGAAATACAAAGGCCTGAGTCAGGGAAATTTGAAATTCATTGTTATAATAAATAGCTTATTAAAATAATTTTCCTGAACTGTGATTTTTGTACTGCATTGCATACTGAAAATTTTGAAAAACTTATACTTTTAACTAAACTTCTTCCAGAAATTACCCTTTTGCATCAAAACTAATATAATTTATATAAAATTATTAAGCCCGTATATTTCTTCGGAGAAAATGTTTGCCAAATATTAACTAAAACTAAAACAAAAAAAAAGGAAGGTTTTATCTAAATTATTTAATCTGTAAGAGATTTTGATAATACCAATCGCCCGTCCTTTATATATGGTCATACACACTTTAAATGGAATAAAAGATGAAGCATCAGTTATAAGATTATATACAGTGTGTGCCATAAATTTGGACAGATTTTAAAAAATGAAGAAATTGGTATACTGGAGTGTGGTTTGCACTTTTGGACTTGTCAAAGTGTTGGATTTTTTCTAACATAAGAAAAAAAAAGTGAATGGCTCATTATTTGCTCTTGACCAAACATACTGTCCATAAAGTGCCTTACACATGTTGTGAAATTGGGAGGTGCTCCATCTTGCATAATGATGTCTCGTAATGATGGCTAGTGCCTGCTTTTCTTGCATGGATAGCACAACATAATCTTTCAACATTTTTAAATAACGGTCTCCCGTATTCCATCCACCGGTTTTGCCTGGAAGAAATAAGGACAAAGAATTACTGACGCATTGAACCCACACCTTACAGTGAGTCTTGGTGCATGCATCTATATACGCATGTGGATTATCTCGAGCCTAGACCCTGCAGTTATGCGTATTAATGGATCTGTGTAAAGAAAAATGGGCCTCATCTGTCCAAAAAATATTCAAAAGCCATTGTAGATCATCATAGATCTTTTGCAAAGCCCACTCAGCGAATTCCTTTGGCTTTTCAATGTCATTCGGCTGCAGCTCCTGTAAAGTTTTAATTTGTACGGGTATAACTTTAAAACTTCATGCACCACTCAGAACACACTGGTTTGTGGTAAATCCATGTTTCTTGAAACCTCCCGTACACTGCATGTGGTTCTAGATGACTGTACTGCAAGAGCATTTCTGCTGCTGGTATGCTCCTCTGACAACTTCGGCCTGCTATTGTGAGGTCGATCTTCTAAGCAACCTGTTTCTTCTCGAATTGCTGTACTATCTTTCTGAGCCCAGTTTCTCTAATTGGACCTTGGCCTCCCTTAATTTTCTTTACCATTCTAAATTTACTTAATGCTTGTGTTGCTGATTCATTGTTGACATAAAAAAACCTTTACCAAAAGTGCCTCTTCTACCAATGTCAACATTTCAGTCATTCAATAAGTTGCAATAATTCAACAAAGCACTAATTCAATCCTCACACACTATTACAAAGGCAGAAGTGGATTAGAAGTTAGTTGTCGGTTACAATCCTCTTTTAAACCGATAAAATTTGCATATTTTCAGGAAAATATACCTTTCAGCGCCACCTACTAGTGAGAATTTTGACTATTTTTTTTCTTGTGTCAGAAAAAATCCACCACTTCGACAAGTCTAAAGGTGTAAACTTTTCCACAATACACCAATTTTTTTTTCTTTTTTTTTTTTATGATTTTTTAAAATCCATGCAAATTTATGGCACAACCTGTAGTTAAACTCCTTTATGATGAACTAGAAAAGGGGCTAAATGAAAATGTTGCAAATATTTAAATATTGCAAGTTTTTAGTGTAAAAAAAACATTTTTTTTAATACAGTTCTTTGTATTTGTAAATTCACTGTAATTGAGCTATAAATGGCTTTAGGGTTAGTGGAGATTTTGTCTTGAAACTTGTTTTGATTATGCATATTTCAATGTTTTGTGTTATTTACTGTAATTAGAAACTGGAAATTAATTAAGATTTGATCAGGAAAAGTCAGGGAAGATCAAAAAAATTTGGATAGACACCATGTTTTGACTTTTGGAAAAATTATTGATAAAATTATGCAAAAGTTAACTCTAACTTAGAAAAAACACCTTAAGCAGATTAAATATCCATAAACTTAACATTTAACCAGTTCAAGATTAGTCTATTTCCTGAAATTCTGGAACGGGAGTGCCATGGTTTGTGGCAAAGATCCTTTCCACCGATTGAGAGAGATTCAATTTGGCAACCCAAGGGCATTTTTTTTTGGTACATTCTGTTTTTATATGGTTTCGTGACGATGATGCCGTATTTGTGATTGACCGTCGTATCTGGAACAGGAGGAACTATAAAAGAGTACCAAATGCGCCTTTACAGAATTTGGCCCACTTTTTTTAAAACCGGTACACCTTTAATTCTACAGCTAGAATTCTGCTGTCTGCAATGTTCAATTCCGTCAGTTGAATTAAATTTTGATTATAAAGAGTGTATATTGAATTAAAATTTAATATAAATTTGAAACCCATTAACTTTAATTATTGACATTATTTTTATTAATATTATCTTGTTTAAAGCTAACTACTTGATTAATTTTGCTTTTTATTCTCAACTCTTTTTATTTCATAATTGTTAATTCTGAGATTATGTTTAATTATATAACACACCCTAACTTTTATTCTTAAAAAATATTATAAAATTATGTTCATATCTTATATCTGATACATTTGATTCCTGTTTGCTAATAGGTTATTTTTTTTCGTTTCTGTTCCTTAAAGGTCCTTAAAAAATCCTTAAATTTCATGTAAAGAAATGTGTACGAACCCTGTATAAGCATTGAAACTTGAAAATTATAGGTATCAAACCCATAGGTATGACCACTGGGTCTAAAATCTCGTTCATCAAAACAAAATTTGTAAGTACAAAATAAGCCAATGACTGCTAATTTTGAACGTCTTTTTATGCATATCTTTTACATACTGAGCCTTCATTAATTTTGGAAAGGGCTTTTCTGTACATAGAGCAGCATCGTAAGTCAACAACAGATGTGATGTTTATATAATGTTGGCAAGATTATTGTTGCTTTATCTTATTGTTCTGTCCTTCATCACAAAACGTTAACATGTTCACTGCCACCTCAATTGTTGATAGTATATGATATTCCAAGTATGTCAGTTGTAGCAAATATTTTTAATTCAGTTTTGAAATTATAAAGTAGTACACAGTTATCTGCATATTACTTTAATCCTTTTTTTTTTACTCATTATAATTTTGTGATCAATGAATACTTTGTATTTTATTCATGATTATAGTTTGACACCATTTTTTGAAGCATGTGACGTAAAAGATGTGGACGAAAACCTTAAGTATCCATTTTTCAAATTCGCAGGTATTTTTGCATTGTAAACTTCATTTTACATTATTTAAAATGTCCTATTTAATTTATAATCGTTGTACGTTTGCATTTTTCAGCTCATAATTTAGCTGTTTATTCACTAATATCCACCAAGAATCTGATTATTAGGTAATATAAACAGCACAGTTTTTTTTCAAGTTCAGTTGGTTTTCTTCTCATTATTGAATCAAAACAAAAGTTATTAGAAATATTTATTAGCTAAAAATGTGCCTTTCCTAATTTAGCGGAAGCAATGGTGAAATTAGTGCCTGGCAATGGAAAGATGTGAAAAACAAGGAAAAGAAACAGTCGTGGCATTTAAATTTTCCCCCCAAGTAATCATGTTAAAACTGAATGTTATTGTTTTCTTACATTTTTGTGAGTAAGCTGTAATGACCATATGTTTAATGGTTAAATCTTCAGACTTTGGACTTACTGAGTTGGTTTTTTTATTTTTTTTAGGGATGGTTTGGTAACGCATGAAATACATTCTTTGTCTCCTTCACCTCTGGTAAACATACGCATTACTTTTATTTGCATCTCTTTGATTTATTCTTTCATAAGTTTTCTTAGTTTTTGTTATTTAATATGTGATCAAAACTTAAAACTCAAAATACTTTATAGTCTGAATCACACATACATAAATAATTTTAATAGGTGATATGCCATAGTTGTATATGACAAATCTATATGGAAATCACTTAGAAACATTTATTAAATTAAATAAGTTTATATAAAGTTATCAGAGTGCACTCACAATTAAAATGTCCTTACAAAGTTTTTAGTTGGTAATTCAGTAATCTCTAACAGTTCACTAATGCTTTCAAGGCAGATGCCGCATATGTTGTAATACTCTCTGAAAGTTCATTACATTAATACGTTATTGTTTAATAATGGTCATTAGTAAAAGGCTTTATAGTATTCCAAGACCCTGTAGTGGTACAGTAGCAACATGTTCGCTTGGCATGTTATCACAGGTTTGACTCTCAACTGTATGGGAAAAAAGGGCCTACCAATTAGCTGCTGAATATGGTTCAGGGGTTGGTTCCCTTGGTCTTAAGATGTTCGGATTCCTCAGAAAACTAGGTCCTGGGACAGGATGATGTTTTCTGTCCTCGTGCCGTACAAATTGACACAAACAGGTAGTATTTCCAAAAACTTAAATCATTTAAAAACTAACCATTTAGTGTTTAATGCAAAATGATTAGTTTTCCTTCACTATAAAAGACAAAATCACACA
>QLNU02015360.1:16972621-16986318 GCA_006491805.2 Dysdera silvatica
CACTGGTACCGCATATGCGTTAATTGCTTGCGTGGTGTTCTTCCCGCTCAGTTTCGTCTTCACAATGCTTCTAAGTCTTTCTTGGAATGCTTGCGTGAGCTGGACTTTGACTTTCTTGTGCTCCTGCTGCCGTTTTTGCATTATCCCTAGGTATTTGTAGGTTTCGCCCTCGTCCAAGGTCTTCAGTAGTCTCCCGTCTTCGAGTTCGATGCCTGGTAAATCTTCTTTGCTATTCTTCTGTATTTTGCACTTATCGAGGCCGAATTCCATTCCTATGTCCTTGGAGAATGTCTCTGTTATACTGATGAGTTGTCGGAGTTGGGTGATTGTTGGCGCGTATAGCTTGATGTCATCTACGTACATGAGGTGGGAGACTTTATGTAGGTTTCTCTTGTCTTTCTTCAGCATCCTTGACAAGGGGTTTAACGCCAAGCAGAACCACTGGGGGCTTAGTGCGTCTCCTTGAAAGATTCCGCGGCGGATGGGGATCTCGGCCGTTTCTATTTTACTGTCTGGCGTGTTTAGCTGTAACCGGGTTCTCCATTGTTTCATGCTGCTCTGTAGGAATCGGATGATTGAGGGATGCACTTTGTATATGCTGAGTATTTCAAGGAGCCACGAGTGCGGAACAGAGTCGAAAGCCTTCTTGTAGTCTATGTATGCGGTGTTGAGTTTTCGCTTTTGTTTTCTTGCTTGTTCCAGGATAACTGAGTCGATGGTAAGCTGCTCTTTACATCCCAGAGTCCCTTTCTGGCATCCCTTTTGTTCTTCCGTCATTAAGTTGTTGCTTTCGCTGTGCCGGCTTATTTTTTCAGAGATGCACCCCGTGAGTATCTTGTACAGGGTGTTAAGGCACGTAATGGGTCGGTATTTCGCTGGGTTACTGGTATCCTGGTCCTTCGGTAGGAGGTAAGTTATTCCCTTGCAGAGGAATTCAGGCATTTTGCTGGGGTCTTCAATTATCGCCGTAAGTTCCTTGGCTAATGGGCCATGGGCGCTGGTAAATTTCTTGTACCAGAAGTTGTGTATGCCGTCAATACCGGGTGCTTTCCAGTTGTGCGTACGTTGGATTACCTGCTGGAGTTCCTCTATCGTGATGCCCGTGTACTCCATCTCCTCTATTCCTCTCGTAGCCTCCATTTCTTGCTGAATCCAGGGGGCGCTTTTGTGCTGTACTTCATTGGACCATAGTGTCTTCCAGAAGGTCTCTATTTCTGCTGGCTTTGGGGCTTCGTACTTGTCTTTGTTCGCTGGGGTCTCTCGAAGCTTCCTGTAGAAGGCCTTCTGGTTTGCTTGGAATTGCATGTTCTGTTGTTTTCTGTTGGTATAGTCTTTGTATCTTCGGAGTCTTCTGGCGTATACACCCAGTTTTTGTTTGAGGGTATCCAGATATTCGCTGATGTGTTTATTGGGCTCTTCGTGTCTTGTATGAATCCTATTTCTCTTAAGGGCCATCTTCACTTTCCTCACTAATTTCTTACTCCTATTTCCCTGCATGTACTGGGTTATTCGCCCTATGCTGCTGCGGAGCTCTTCTATTCTTTTCTCCAGTCTCACTTGCCATGGTGGTTGGGCTTTGTTTCCTCTGTTACTTCGGCCTTCGTTCCTTACTTCGTACCCATTGGCGCGTGATGCCGCTACTGCTGCACAGTATATGGCGGTGTGTATTTCCTGTAGGGAGTTGTGGTTCTGTAGGTGTAGTGGTAGAGTATGTTCATTGAGGATCTTGGTTGCTTTGCAGAGTTTCCAAGATGCCGGTTGGCGTGGTATTCTTGGCCTTGTTGCGGCATCCGAGCCTTCATATTCCGCCAGGGCACATTGGAAACCTTCTTCCATTTTCTCCACGTCCCTCCTCTCTTCTTCTTCTATGCTTGGTTGGAGCGGTTCTCTTGCGCTACTAGCTGGTGCTTCAGGGTTGGCCACACTGGTTGAAGTGTTTGCCAGGTCATTGGCGACTTCATCTCTTAACCTTTGTAGTATGGGCTCTGCTAAGAGATTTCTGGTTATTATGTTCCTGCGTTGGGTTGTTATCCTTTCTATACTGATGTCCAGGTGTGGGTACTGTTGTGCGAATTTGGCGTGAAGTGTGGGTCTGTAATTTGTCATGTCTGTTTCCAGCTTTGTAATCGTATAGTAGGTGCGCATGATGTAGGTGTTCATATCTATTGTCCATGACATGCGCTGGCGTGGTCTTTCAGCCCTAGTGGTTGCACCTATACTAGGCTGCAAAGCACTTTGGGCTGTGTTGGTTCTAGTAGCCGTACAGTTGGAGGCGCCGCTACAACCGCCGACACCTCCAAGGAGAGACTGTTGCATATTTTTCGAACTGGCCCCTCTGCTTAAAACTCGAACGCGGTTCTGATTTAAGAGCGAGACAACCGATGCTCCATTCATATTTTCATTATGGTTCATATCATCAGAGTCTGAGATAGCCTTTTTCACGTCGCTGGGTTACCGATAGTTATCCCAACGGCGTTCCGGATGCTGGCATGTCGTCAGCAGGCTACAAATCCGGTTTTAATGGCCCAATGGTATTTTTATTCATTATTAATACTTTCACCGATCAAGACATCGCGCCATGAGCGTAGTAACGCTGATATATATATATATATATATATATTGCCCTGCGGTGGCGCAGTGTGGTAACGCGTTCTCCTATTGCGCGGCTAATCCGGGTTCGACTCCCAGCAGTGCAAAAAGAACGCTTACTCAGAGATCTCATAAAGATCGCACTGCTCACTGTAGTCCGGGGTTTGGTTCCCTAGGCCTTAAGAGGTTCGGATTCCTCGGAAAACAGTAGGTCCCGGCGCAGCATGACCACTGTAGTCTTTGAGCCGTCAAACGTATATATATATATATATATATACATTTGTGTGTGTATGTGTGAGTATATGTGGTCTTCAAGATAAACTCTCTTACAGCACAATACATGAGTGTAAAATAAGCTTAAAATTGTCGATGATACTACAGTTGTTTGAGTTCCGTGGCGCAAGGAATAGCAAAGACCATGCTGCTCCCAGATCTATGGTTTTCAGAGGATGCGAAACTCTGTTACCTTGTGAACAAACTCTCTATTATGGGATCCCTTCCAAGGAACTCACACATCAAACCTAATTCTTTCATTTGTGTGTAATTCTGAGTAAGGGAGTTTTTTTAACAGTTAATTGGTTTTTATTTTATTGACACACCTAATGTAGTGAGATGGCCTTCTAGAGTTTTTAGAATTGCACTTAATATTCTGGTTATTATTATTATTATTATTATTTTGAACGTATGCTCACTCTTGGCGGTATAGACTTGAGACGGGCAGTGCCTCAAGACTTCTTGCTGTATTATTCAGATGTTGTTTTTGGGAACTTACTGACAGTTCGGCACATGTTTAAAATTGTGACCTTTTGTAACTCAATGAGGAGATTGGGGTAGATTTCAAGTGTTTCCAGGCTTCTGTGCAGTATAGTTGATATTATGCCCGTGACTGACAAAATTATAGATATAATGTCAACTCTTTCCATATGCCACATATTTTTGACTTCGTATCTAAGGTCTTGGTATTTAGCAATTTTTTTGTGTATATGGTCTGTATGTTGATTGTGATTGAGACGGCATATCTACGCTGCTGGCCATTAAAGTTGCTACACCAGAAACGAAAGTAAATAGCAGAATCATATTTATTGCACTTATATAATATAACGAAAGGAAGAAATGATTAAAGTTACATGTAATTTTGAGGTATAGAACATGCAGAAATCAGCACCCAAAGAAACCACCTCTAGCAGAAATAACATCATATAATCTGGCTGGGCATCGAATCTAACAGAGTTGGAATGGCAGGTAGGGATACAGCAGCGCATGAGGCTTCAACTCTGTGCAGGTTTTATCTGTCGCACTGGATGGCGAGTGGTGGCGTGACAGTCTCTGGGCAACTATTGACCAGACATTTTTAATTGGTGAGATATCTAGAGAACGTGTTAGCCAGGAGAACAATCGAACACCCTCGATATCGAGGAAGGTCAGGATAGCATGGCCAACATGCGGTAGTTCACTGTCCTGTTGAAAGGTAGCTTGGTAGAGAACTCGAAGATATAGGATATCCACGTTGACATATAAGAAATGTAACGGCGGCTGTCCAGATTACCAGCTATATGAGTAAGAGATGATCTGGATGTGTAACCAATAACGCCCCATACCATCACTCCAGGTGCTAGGCCCGTAGGACAATCGCCCTTCGATGACAAGTGGAAGCTCACAATGTTCGTTCCCCTCGGTGCCTATACACACAAATACGGCTATCATGATTCTGTACGCAGAACAGGGATTCATCTGAAAAGACGACGTGACGCCACTCCTGCGTCCATGTTCGTCGTTGAACGCACCATTGTAGGCACGTATGACTCGACTGCAGCGTCAAAGGAAACCGCAGAAATGATCGCCATGCTGACAATCCGTGGTGCTGCAGACGTCGTCGCGCTGTCTGTGCAGACATTTGTTGTCCTGAAAACGACACAAGTTCCTTTCCCAAGATATGTGACGTGGCTGTACTATCCAACAAAGCCGTGTGGATACCATGTCTGTCCTCTCGAGCATTCATTACCGGTGGCTACTGAGATCCCGCATGGCATTTTGTATATCCCACCTGGACTCACCAATTCCATATTCTGGAGACAATCATAAGATCTCAACGAACACGAGCAGCAATCAATAAACCTCAGTCCTGGTGGGCTACAATTCTGCCCTGATTAAAACCTAACACGTGCCAGTAGGCGTTCTTCCTCCTTCTTACACGGGGCATAACAAGATCTTTACACAAACAACCAACGTGAAAATGCGATTTCCTTAAGGGAAATCCGCTTTAAGAGCTTCCCTTTTATACACACTCTCCGCGGAGTTACTTCTACCTATTTTGCGAGCATGCGTTAAAATATTAATCATTTGCACATCCCAGAATACTGAACCTTTCGTATAAATTTCGCATTTGTTGCATGCAGCCTTCATGGTGTTGCAATTTTAATGGCCAGCAATGTATAATGCTCATGGGTTTGTTAATTTCATTAATTAGGATTATGTCTGATCGGTTATGTGGTGTTGTCTTATCAATTATTATTATCCTATTCCAATGCAGCTTATGTACTTCATTGTCTAGAATACTTTCTGGTACATATTTGTAGTAGGGTAGTTTAGTTTTTATTAAACCAGTTCTGATGGCTAATTTTTGTGAATTATTTTTGCCACCTGGTCATCTCTATACTTGTATTATATTTGTTTAAATATTTTACAACCCGATGTTGCGGGTTGAATTGTTTCTATGGTTAAATGGCATTGGCGGCATCTATAGTTGTCAAAATTTTTCTTAAAGATGTATGTACTCTATGTAGTTCTTTGTTCGGATAACTTGGTCCTGAATGGCTACTGTGAGTCCTTCAGTTTCGGTCTGCAAAGTTACATTTGTCAACCAGGTATTTGATGCTTCCTTCTCTAAATGGATTGTTTGCAGGTCGTTGTAGTGCCTACTGTGCAGTGGTTTACTTACCCATGCACTCAATTTATTTTCGCTGTCAGAACAGGTACTTCTTTATCTATGTTGAGTTTAAGTAGGATGTGAAAGATATCTACTTATGTTATTGCTTATATTAAAGGGGAATGTGAACTTTTTTCGTGGAAGTATGCTCTTAAATTTTTTGTGTCGAGCAGATCCTTCAGGTACACTTATCCTCACCCTCCTAGACATCATGGAAAAGTTTCTTTCAATTTATGACGTTGGGTGTAATTATATACGTTTAGTCTGCCTTGTTTTCATTGTTCGTTGCGGATCCTCTAACTCAGTGTCTCTGTCTATTTGATAAACCCAAAGGAATTACCAAGTACTGGTAGTACTGGTATTGAATATGCATTTATTACCTGCGTGATAATTTTTCCATTCAGTCTTGTTTTTATGATTATAATTAGTATATTCTTGTAAATTTGAGATAATTTTGCTTTTACTTGTTTGTGCTTTTGACTGAGTTCGAAATACTTCAAGGTATTTGTATGCTCCCCGTTCCTTCATAGCTTCCGCCCTTCTACCTTTCTCCAGCTGGATTGCAGTCAGCATAGGTGCTTTGGTACTACAGAATGTTTTACATTTATCGAACTCAAATTCCATTTTTATGTCCTTTGAGAAAGTTTCGGTTATTTGAATCACGTGCCTTAGTTGAGGAGCAGCTGCATATAGCTTTATGTCATTCATATACGTAAGGTGTATTGTGGTCTTCCATTGCTTCATTCTGTGTTCTAAGAAGTCCACTATGGTTGAATGTATTTTGTATATTCTTCAGACCTCGGTTAGCCAGAGATGAGGTCCAGAATCAAAGGCCTTCTTGTAGTCTATGTATGAAGAATTAAGAATTTTTTTTCTTTTTGACTTGTTCAAGTAACCGAAACGAAAATTATTACTATTATTATTATTTTGTATGTATTCTCGCTCTTGGGGGTACGGACTTAAAACGGGCAGTAACAAGTATTCAAGACTTCCATCTGAAGGTTATTTGGATGTTGTGTCTAGAAACTTCCTGATTTTTCGGCATGTGTTTAAAGTTGTGTCCTTTCGTAGCTAAATGTTATCATTATTATGATTATTGTTGCAAACCCATAGTCCATTATTTGTCTGGTTTCATCAATTTAGTTATTAAGTCCTTTCTAAGGACCTTAGATAACTAGAGATATCTGGGTATAACGTGAGTTGCCCATGTAAGTGCGACCTTTCGGATTTGGTGGCAGTATTTGTAGTTAATCTTCAATATATTGAGAGAGTGCTGTAGATTTTTAGGAACAGTGCCCATTGCACCAACTACAACCGGAAAAACTGTAGCTTTCCTCCCAAAAAGTCTCTCTACTTCTATTTGAAAATCCTTGTATTTTGTGATCTTCTCAATCGCTACCGTCTGTCACCGGGCACTGAAATATCGATTAACCAGACATGGGTTTCTTTTATAATCGTAATGTTTGGAATGCAATTTCGAAGATGGTTATAGACTGGATTTAGAATTTCCACAAAATTTTTGCATTTTTATTTTCATTTATTTTCCTGGTTGTGGCTCCACCAGTCCTTATGTGGGTAACTAACGTTGCTTTAACAAACACCAGTGTGTAACTTTTGCCAACTTATCGTAGCGTTCCATGTAATCGGATTGTGCAATCTTACTGAAACCGCATGTCACATGTCCTATAGCAGTGTTTCTCAAAGTGTGGTCCGCGGACCACTGATGGACCGCGACGGCTTATTAAGTGGTCCGCAGGATCATCACCAAATTTCAGAAAAAAAAACTAGAAATTGCAGGCGTCAATACAATTTAGGTTCGGGTGAGATTTAAGGAATTTCTCATAAATATTACTTGTTATAAAACTTACCTTTCGGCATTTCGTGAAAGTTTTGACTCCTCTAAAAATACCCATGCTGTGCATATTGCTTATTATTATTTAATTAAATTAATGATGTAATTTTCATTGTAAATTTGACAAAATAAGATCATAACTGACACTCTCTTTATCAAATAGTGTTATTCTAAAAATTATTTTGTTTCAGGTGGGTTTGGCCACCAACCCATATTTTAAGAACATGGTCGGATATTTTAGAGATTTTCTGCCAAAAGCTGGTGTTTTTTTAAAGTACAAAGAAAAAAATCGAAACCTTAAAATTTTCCACAAAAGGAGTTAAAATTAACTGCAAATTATATCTCAAGGGATGAATAAATCTGTCCTGCCGGAGCTCTTATATATATATATCGTGTATAAGCCTTCCAATAAATTATAGAAATTGATTGTTACTTTGGTTACGTCTTTCCTTCGGAGAAGCGGAGGGGAGGGATCAGTATGACGGTGACTAAGTAGGGCTTAATATTATTAATCATAGTTAGCAACCTTAATTTCAGGCAATATGTATTTTTTAATGGGGGAGAAATCCCCACCCAGTCGTCCGTGATAAATAAAAGAATGCTCAAAATGGTCTGTGAGTGACCAAAGTTTGAGAAACACTGTTCTATAGTTTCCTCTGCTTGCCTTCAGAGACGGCATTTGCTATCTAATTTTGTTTTGTATACCTTTGCTTTAATTATAATAGTTCTTAGTGCCTGGTTTTGCACTGCAAAGACGAACCCTTCTATTTTCTTCTTTTTTTGTGTGTGTTTTCCTCTTCATCCATTGCCACGTTATTCCCTTGTCAACTTTTCCTTGGATACGACTGATATATTGACCATATAGTGCTTTGCTTCTCTAGTCCGATCTTCTTGTTACTATTTGCGGTTTTTTTTATATTCTCCCTTGGTTTCACTAATTTTTAGCAGCTTTTCACTTTTTACATACTTTAGCGTTTTTTCCTCACTTTCTCCAATGTAGCTTGCTTAATTTTTTTTCGTCTTCAATTGATTGTTGAACTTGTAATTCGCATCCGACTTCATCTCTTGGGAGATACAGATAATTTATATTACTTCAAGAATGCAGTGTTCGATGGACCGTCATCATTTTTCGGGTGTTGCTGTCAAGACGTCTTGGTCCTGCTCGAGACCAGTTAACTTCTCTAGTAGTATAGCGGGCAAGTGGTACGGCCCATGTATTTATGGGTTGATATTCCCAGCGTCGAGTTTAAATTTTAAAATTTTTCTGATTCTTCTTCGATACTCTTGGCAGATTTATGTTTTGATTTTACTATGGTTTATATTTTCTGCTTTCAAAATATCAAGATACTTATATTTCTAATCTATTGTCAAACTTTTTATCTCGCTTCCATTAGGTAATTTAATTCTTCACTTCTAGTGAACTTCCTTCTTGTGATCATCAACACTGCATCTTTCTCAATCCCAAACTCTACGGAAATATCATTACCATATATTCGAACGATGTTTATTAATGACTCCATTTCTATAGCTGTTTTTGTGTAAAGTTTCAGGTCGCCCATATATAGAAGGTGGCTTACCTTTGAAATTATCGAGATCCGATAAACATGTCCTGTCTTTCTTAAAATAAGTGAAAGGGTATCATTGCTCATATGAAAAATAGCAGTAGTGAATACCCCTGAAAAATTCCTCTGGAGATATTTATGTATTCTAGCTTTTAATTATTCATTAAAAGTTTTGTTTTCCCTATATACACTACAGCGTTTATACAGATTTTAACAGTATTGCTAATCCTAGTCATTTTTTAATCCAGTCATGTGGTAGTGAATCGAACGCTTCCCTTTATTGTTATTATTACTACAGCTATTAATTATTATTTGTAACTGTTTAAATATATGTACTTTTTACGTTGTTTTAAATTAATAAAATGCAACTCACATTAACTGATAAATACCTTAATAGCCTATTATTTTATTAAATAGTGATTACATAATTCTTACATCAGCAGCAATGCAAGCAAGTATAGAAAGAAATACCCTCAATGGCCACCTGGCTTTGTAAGACCGATGGGACCAAAGCCTGTGATTACCAGCAGTGATTCCAAATCCGCTAAAGATTCCATAAACAACGGCTATATAATTCAAAAATAAAGCATTTTTAGACATAATTCTCTAAAATATTATACTTTTTATACTGCACTTTAGATGAAAAAAATATTTATGTACGATATCATCTCAGTGGTCCAATTTTGAATAATTTATAACGTGATTATCTAACAATTAAGTCACCTTTCTTTTTAACGTTAAGAAACAAAATCTTCTCTCCCTTAAGGTAGATTAAAATTTCTATTATCAAACCTTATTTCTATAGATAAGAAAAATATCAGTAATTTAGTAATAATATAATTATTAAATTATGGTGCATGGTGTATGGTACGTATATTAGGTGTTAGTATAAAATGTTGTTTTATATCTTTGTGATTTAAAAATTCAGATGCTTACTTATATAATATAATATATAAATTACATCGCTAGTAGAATATCTCATGCTTAACGATGGGTAATATTTGAGTAACTAGATCATTTTCAAGCACGTGCCAACAGGGGGAACAGCGGGGTTTTTCGCCCACCACTTTTGGAAAACACTCTTAAAATTTTAACTTCAAAAGTAACATTAACCATCACTCAGGCACGTGATGATGTGGTTTTGACACAGATGAGTGGGGTTTCCATCCCCTAGTTTTGAAGAATAGGGCGAAAGATATATTAAGCCCCCCCTCACTTTTGAGAAACACTCTTAAAATTTTAACTTCAAAAATAACATTAAACATTTCCACTAATGTAGCACAGCTGAAACAAATTTAGATTCTAATTTCAGTTCCTGTTAATAGATGTTGGCACCATACCGTCAATAATACTATTTTACATTGCCCCCTGGCGTATCCATTGTTTAAAAAAATTGTCGTCTCTTTATCTGTGGATTTTCTTTCTGTCTTTATGAAAACCATCTATCTTAAAGCGTAGGGCTGCTCAGTGAAATCAGTAAAATTGTAAATCGTTTAAATGGTTGTTTTGTGATTAATTTTATTTGAATTATTTAATTCATGAATTAACATTTAATCAGGCACGTGCCAACAGTGTTGTAGGGTTTTTTCGCCCCAATCGCGGAAGAGGAGGGGCGAAAGGCATAATTCGCCCCCTCACTATTGAGGAATACTATTAAAATTTTAACTTCAAAAATATCATTAAAATATAACATATTGCCACTAATGTAGCAAAGCTGAAAGAACCTTGGATTTTAATTTCATTTTCATCTACTTTGACAGTGCCGCCTAATGTATCTGGTGTTAAAAAAAATTTAGCCTCTCTTTACCTGTACATACTACTTTCTTTGTGAAACCATTGATTTTAAAGCTTGGTGCTCTGCGAAATCAGTAAAATTGAAATCGTTCAAGTGGTTGTTGTTTTGTAATTCAGTTTATTTTAACTATTTAATTAACTAATTAACATCTAATTAACAATTAATTTATCTAATTAATATTTTATAACCATTGCTTGGAATTTATGGCAATAGATGGCGCCACCAGTTTATCGCCGTAAATCATCTCTCGCCCCCCAACTCTTAGAAACGTTGGCACGTCCCTGATCATTTTTATAAATTCTTTGCCGATGTACTTGCAGATTTATCTGTGATGAGGACAGATTTGCTAACGCGATTTCTAAACCATGATATAATTACAATCAACTATGCTTTACTCAAAATAGAAATAAATACCCCGTCATGGGATGAAGTAATGAAAATCGTTGCTTTTCAATGCAAATTTTTACTCTAATATCGTTTGACTAAATGGCAGATGTTTCGAAAAAATAATTCATATAAATTTAATCCTTTATATTAGGATGTAAGATTTTAAAACCCTTCACAGGGATAACACGGTTGCCAAATAATTGTTAACACAGAAAAGCCTCCGGGGCGAGAATTTTGTGAGTTTTCGTGGGGGAATTTATTATACAATAACGTTTGCCACCCACGTTTTAATAGCTCAAACTAGAGCTTGTGTAATTTTGGAGAAAAAGAGACGCCGTCCTCATCCAGGATGAGGACGGCACCAAAAAAAAATAAAATAAAATAAAAAATTATTGTATTAATTTAATCCCCTTATAGTTTTAAAGTTTTGGCTGTTTTTAAAAGTGGCCATTAAAATAAAACGATTATAATGAAAAGTTTCACAACATTCAGTGAAATCTCCTTAATGCGGCTGTGTTTAAGACAGACCTCTCGTTAGAGCGGACAAATCTTTTTTTTTTCTCGTCTAAAGCATTCGTACATTCAATGACTTCGTTTAATGCATACGCCTCATCGGATAATGCGGACAAAAGTCTTTTGGCAAAAAAATGGATTTAAAAATAAACCTCAAGAGATATCAAAGATAGCATGTTTTTTCCCAGGTGTGATCACCGTTTTTCAAAGCAACCTCCCAAATTCTTTCGTATTTTCTGTACGGCATTAAATAAAAATAAATAAGTTTCCACTATATGTAAATACTAATTTTTTGTTTCACTATAAATTCTTCTGGAACATTCGTTCATAATAAACTATTTAATTTTAGTAATTCATATATTTACGTTGTGTACTATATAAGTTGCACATTACTATACAAGTTATTGCTGAACAGCCTGATGCTTTAACTATTGAAATTTATCCTCCGCCTAGTGCGGACTTCCGTTTGTACGGATAAAAATCGGCGGCTCATGACGATCAGCATTAACTAGATTTTACTGTATTCTTATGTGAACATTAATTAAATTCTATCTTACGTTTGCGATATCAAAGTCAGTGTCACCTACTGCTCTTAAAATTTAACAAAGAAGTTTCGCTTGAACATTACATTCAAAATACATTTTAAGAATAAAATATACTTACCAAATAGTAAGAGTTTCCTACTTCCACGAGTCCAATATAAGTAGATACCGTAAATGCCAAGGATATGCACGATTACTGTACGTACAACAGACAGCCAAACGATTTCAGTTTTAAAGTTGGAATCTTTTTTCACATGATCGTTGTTACTAAATCGTCCACTTCATCTTCTGTTGTCAGAATGAGATTTGGGGCCATCTAATAAATAAAAAATTCAAATTAATCTTGTTATATAAATTGTTTTTGTCCTTTCCCAACGATTTATTAATGCTTTTCCATTGCGATTTAGTATCCTTATTTAACAGATTATCATTAAAGTAAGCTACTTTTTTGTTCAATATTATTTTATTTAATTTGTTTCTTTTTTTTTATAAATAATTTCCAGTTTGATTTTGTGCTTTTTTTCATAAATTTTTTATTTGCGTTATTTTTTTATTTATCCATTTTTTTTACAATTGTATCAAACCACGGCTTTTTTTGTTTTTTTATTACTCTTTCTTCTTCTTTGAAACAGATGTTGTAATGAGTTTTTATAATTTTTATAAATGTACCATATATTTTTTCCACATCAGTGTTGAGACCCTCCAAGACTTTCCAATCTGTGTTCTGTAACGTTGTTTTAAATTTGTCTATATTTTTCTTAGAGTAATTTCTAATTTTTCTTGCAGTTTGTTTAACTTTAGTGTTGCTTGTTAATCTTATTAATATTGGCTTATGATCACTTACATGTATCTCCAATATAGTTAGGTCCATTGGTATATTTGTAAAACGTAAGTGAATAGTACTGCTTGAATTTAATGCTATTCTTGTGGGTTGTAACAATTTGTTTTCATACCCCATGGATTCCAGTAAATCAAATAGCTTATCCTTATCTCGACTTTCATTACCTATATTAATATTAAATTCATCAACTATCATTAATTTTTTTTATTTATGTTTTGAATGTAATTTTTTTTGCTTTCTAGTATACTTAAGAAGAAGTTTATGTCTCCTGAGGGTGGTCTATATAGTGACATGATTATATTACCATCTGTTTCTGCCCTCATTATTTAAATATTTTCCCCCAAATATTCTACTGCATCTAGAAATTTTATAGTAATATTTATTTTAGAGTACATAGTAATACCTCCCCCTCTTCGAGTTTTCCTATATATAGCATTTTCGTTATATCTATTTAGACTTGTTTCACAATCATCTTTTTTCCAGGTCTCCGTAATTATGACGATTTCAGGATCCTGTTGTTGTTCGACGATATTTTCAATTATATCTATTTTATTATTTATACTCTGTGCATTCATGTAAAGTATCCTTATGTTGGCATTTATTTCTTGTGTCATTATGTCCGTATTTTTTTTGTCTTATTTTGTTTTCCCGTTTGTTTGATTGTATCTTTTTTCTCAGTTTTTGTTCTTT
>QLNU02015360.1:16986418-16998197 GCA_006491805.2 Dysdera silvatica
GAAAAGTCGTTGAAGACAACAAGAGCCGTAGAGATGTTAAAGGATATTTCTCTGTTGTAAAGAAACAACGTTGCACTAAATGGAGAGGATGGCACCATAACAAGAAATAATGAAGAAGTACTCACAAGGGTTGAAGAATTCTGCAGAAAACTATACGAAGGAAACAGTGGATGAAACGAAGGTGCTTCAACAATTGAAGGAACAGCTCCTAAAACCTTGAAAGAGGAAGTAGCATTTGTAATACAAAAGATGAAGAAAGGACCAGCCCCAGATAATGATGGCATTACAATTAGATATCCTAAAAGAAGCTGGAGAAGACGTGGAAGATATACTTGCAAAATTCTTTTCCAAATGTCTTAACAGCGGTAACATACAAGACTAATGGGATTTTGTAACAGTAATTCTTTTGCATAAAAAAGGGAATAAAGCGAATTTTAAACATTGCGTGCTAATTAGCTTGTTACCTGCTATTTGCAAAAATTTCACAAAAGTATTAACACATTGCCTGCAGAAAAAATTAGATATAGGTCAGTCAAGAAAATAAGCTGGATTTCAAAGTGCATTCATTACAGTGGACCATATTCAAGTAATAAGAGAACTGATTGAACGAACATATGAATATGAACTTCCATTATGTGTGGCATTTATTTACTATGAGAAGGCATTTGATTTCATCCAATTATCAGCAGTCATGGAATCTTTAAGACCAACAGACATCGATGATGTGTACATTGACATGGTTAAACGCGTGTGTAAAAAATGCAAGAGAAAAAGTTCGGTTACGTACAGATACCCTAAATATCAAAATTGGTAAATGTGTGAGGTAGACAGATACCATTTCTCCGAAATTTTTTACTTCAGCTTTGCAGATTATTTTTCAACTAATAAATTGGAATAACGTAGGAATAAAAATAAATGGTGAATATTTAAATCAACTGCGGTGTTTGATGACAGTGTTGTTTTTTTAACGGACTCATCAGAACTCTAAGACATGATACAGGATCTTTCAATTAGAAGTAGAGAAATTGGACTCAAGATGAACCTACAAAAAACTAAGATCATGTTCAATAATTTTGTAGAGGAAACAAAAATACAAGTTGACAACATTGAGCTAGAAATTGCTGATTCATATATTTACCTTGGCCAGCTGATTTCAATGGATGGCAACATTATGAAAGAACTCAACAGACGTATTAAACTTGGCTGGAGTGCATTTGGAAGAAACAGTTTTATCCTGAAGGGGAAATTGCCTTTGTGTCTAAAAAGAAAGGTCTTCAACCAGTGTGTATTGCCAGTCCTCTCTTATGGATCAGAGACATGGAGTCTAACAGTTGGAGCAATACGAAAGTTACAGACAACGCAAAGGAGCATGGAGATGCATCGTTGTTAAAGTAAAAGGGCTGAAATGGCGATGGGCTGGGCATATTGCAAGAAGAACTGATCAACGATGGACAACAGAAATTCTGAACTGGATTCCAAGAGACCACCGAAGACCTAGAAAACGTCCTCAAACTAGATGGGTGGATGAAATAAGAAAACAGGTTGGGGTGACGTGGAAGCGAATTGCTCAGGATAGACTTGTGTGGAAAGCATTTGGAGAGACCTTCATCCAGCAGTGGATAGATAATGGTTGAATATGATGATGATGATATATACAAAAGATCCCTAACTCTCAATTTAAAACTTAATCCCTCTTAAGAAATAAAATCTTAATAAGCAATTGATTATTAATTTTAACCCTAACTTGCAGAAATAGATGTTTTAAAAAGAAAGAACGTTTCTAAATAAATATGCTATTGGTGTACAATACGTATAAAACGTAATATTATTTCAGAATGACACTTTTTATTGGGCTCGAGATCATAGAGTACACCATAAATATTCAGATACCGACGCAGATCCACATAATATCAAACGAGGATTTTTCTTTTCTCATGTGGGATGGCTTATGTGCAAAAAACATCCTGAAGTTGCTGCTAAAGGGAATACAATTTCTTTAGATGATTTATTGGCTGATCCAGTAGTTCGATTTCAGCGCAAGTAAGAAATAACAAATAAATTATATTTTATAACCTATTATCTTTATTTTGAAAAAAAAATAGTTTTTTTTTTTCGAATAAAATATCAAAACAAACTAAAAACTTTAACAGAATAAGTAAAATCATTTGAAAATTTTCAATGAATGTGTTTGAAATAATATATATTTCTCCTTTTGCAGATTTTACATACCAATGGTAATTTTCTTCAGTATCTATCTACCGACTATGATTCCGGTATGGTGTTGGGGAGAAAGCGCTTGGGTTTCATTTTGTTTCGCTGCAATGACTAGATACTGTGGTAGTCTCCATTCCACATGGCTTATCAATAGTGCTGGTCACTCTATTGGATATAAACCATATGATAAAAATATTGCACCCCGGGAAAATTGGATTTTAGCAATATTTGCAGTTGGTGAAGGTTTTCACAATTACCACCATGTTTTCCCTTGGGATTATACTACATCCGAGCTAGGATATATCCTAAATCTGACAACCATGTTTATAGATTTCATGGCATTTCTTGGACTTGCGTATGACTTGAAAACTACAACTCCAGATTTTATTCAGAAAAAGAAAACGGAAACTGGTGATGGCACTATATTATACAAGATTAAAGCTTTAAGATCTTTAAAAGCGCTATAAATTATAACTTATACGCTGTTAATATTATTTTTAATCGAAAGATCTCATTTCTAAACATGTGCTAAGTTTTTATTAACAAAGATTTTGAAAGTAATAATAAATTTGTAGTATTTAACGGGAAAATTAAATGATATAGCATATCATTAGCAATCATAAAACAAAATTTTATGAAAAGTGCCTTAAAGAGGAAAGAGCCCTAATAGAGACGATTGATAGCATTAACTCAAGGAAATTTTTACAACATTAAAGAAATTTCTGCTTTTTATATTATATGAGCCAATATACATATAACATATATTATTAAAAGACAACAATTTTTTAGCATATAAATATACATATACTCGTATGTGTAAGTGTATGTGTTTTTAGTGAGAATATATTGTTTTAGAAGATTGTAAACCTTGTTTTTCCGTTTGAAATTTCTGTGTGTTGAGCTTTAGTTGAACGGAATATCAGTTTTTGTGTGTCGTCAGTCCGTTATTGCTGTGTTACTGTATTTGCGCAAACAAATTTAGACTTAAGTTTATTTCTGCATTAAGGAAACGATGTGAAAATGAGAAATAATAATTTCAATACTAGTGTATTTTACATTTATATTGTAATACAAATTTTGAAAATAAATATATTAGATTAAATTTTAATAGCATGATTATTACATACGATATTTTAGTTAGCACTGTACTTTTCTAAAAAGCTTGTGTTTTATTTAATATATGTTTAATTGAGATATCAACTGTGTACATTTCTACAAATAATAATAATTCATGTTTTGTCCCACATTTCGCGTAAATCAGCGTATAGCTTTTTGTATTATTTAGAAAATCGACATGGGTATGTGTAGCTATTACTTACTATTGTGTTGATAAGCGTTCGCCAACACTTTTGTACTCAAGTAGAAATGTGTGTGCTTCACTGGTTTGCTGGCGGATGCCAAGGTACTTTACTATTTTCACTTTTAAAAATTACTACTTTAAAAATGCAAAACTGCATATAAAATTTCTACATTATTTTAATTTTCCTTTACTTGTATATTTTTTTTTCGATTATTATTTTTTCCCATATCATTATCCATTATGGGCTTTTAAAAAATAATCGGTGGGGGCGGAGTGAGCCCAAAACCTGGTGTAAGTTGTTTTGAAAACTATATTAAAATCTCCGCAATTGTTTAGTAACCAAGCATAGACCAGCCTGGTAATTGAATGGTAATTAAGACAGTTGTGTGAATAGCTGAGTGTCGTTTTTACTTTTTTTCAATTTGTATATTTTAGGTTTAATAAAAAAATATTTGAAGCTGATGATGAATGTTATTTAATTTGGATTTTTTTATATTCACAAATACAGATAGAAACGCCCTATTTTCTGATGGATAGGTACTACTAGAGAGGAATATTGTTATTTAAATTTGGTATGATGATACCAAGTGTAAATGATAACAAGTGCGTATTTATCCAAATACTTTTTAAGTAAAAGCGCATGGAGCTATAAAAGTTAGATGTATTAAAGTGTCTATGCGCTATCGGATCGGATAAATAACGACGCCTTATGGAGTAAAATGTAGAAGTTATCGCACTTAACTCAGGAACTAAATGAGATGTAGAAAGATTTGGCTTACACATTTATTAAGCACCACCTACTTAGTAAGAAATTAAATATTGCTTACGCTGATAGGGTAAATAGAAGATTGTGTGCATTTTGTGGAATCAGATTCTAGTCACTGTCATATCACAAATAATAAAATAAATGATAACAAAATTTATGCTACCATAGATCGAATCTGTACTTACATGGTAGAATTATGAGTGATGGTTATGAGCCTACAAGATTTACTACTTCGAATCATTGATCCTCGCGTGAGCATAGCACCTGTGATATTTGTGAACGTACAAGGGGAATAAATATCAAGGTGATATACTGAACAATCCAATAAGAGAAATATTTCCGCAAGATTTATTGGTGCAGTTAATTAATCATAAAGATTTTGGCAAAACACTCGTGGGAATTCTGACCCAAGTTTTCATTCTCCAACGCGCACAGCATAAAAAGAATCCACCCAACACTTGATCTCAATTTCTTTGAAGCCTTCATGTATCTTATTTGACCTCAATTTTTTTAAGCTGTTTTTATAACTTATCTAACCTCAATATTTCTGTCAATGATCAATTCCTCCATAACACTGTCTCATCAACTTGGAAAAAACTTTTGTGTTATACGGCTAGAGACACCTCCAATACACCTGACTAACCTAACAAGTTTCTAAACTGGACTTTGGCATCTCCGATCAATATCAAGGCTGTAAACAGAAGCGACCATGCTTCGATAATGATTGCCAGAGTGCTTCCGAAATAGCTGTCAGCAGCGTGTATTGTTTAAATTAACGTGATTTGTGAAATTCTTTATTTCTGAAATATGCTGTATGTTCTTTCAATCTAACTCCAAGTGCTATTCTTGTTTGGCTGATTATACATTTGGCCACACTGACATGGAATAGAATATATATATGCCACAGATGTCAGCGACCGGGATAACGTCTTTAAATTGAGAAAAGCCTATTTTCTTGACTGGAGCGAATGAAACACGAAATTTGAATTTATGAAGAGCAGAGAGAGAGAGAGAGAGAGAGAGAGAAAGGTGATGTTGGTAGAAATTTTAGGAACATGAGGGATTCGAACAGTGTCCTTAGGTATTGAGGAATCAATGGAGAGAGAAGAGGCAGGCTTTGGTTTAGTGAGTTTTCTAAAGATGTGAATATTTGATGGACTGTAGCCACTGTTTGAGGCGATTTTTCGAATGTAGCAAAGTTCTTTTTCCTAACCCATTACTTGTGGATAAAATTTTGATGGCGCGAAACACTAACTAAATGATCTGATCGTTTGTTTTTACTGATGAGCAGAAGGAGCATGATAAATGAAACAAATGGAGTTTGGTTTACGATGGACACTGGTTTGGAAATCAGTAACTGTTTTGTGGATCGGTATATCGAGAGAAGGTAGTAAACAAGCCAGCTCTTTTTCGCAAATAAACTGGACGTTCGGTTGCACGTTGTTTAAAATATTTATGATTTTATAAAAATCAACGATGTCAGGTAGGAGAGTAAAAGTATCATTAACACATCTTATCCAGAATTTGAACGGGATGAGAGCGAGGATTTTTTCTTCTATGTAGTGAATGAAGATGTCACAAAAAAAATTGGAAATAATGGGCTTCCCATCACAAGACCACTTATTTGTTTGTTTGAATAGTCTATTTTCAAACGAGAAACAATTTTGTTTGATACACAATTGGGTAAGATATAACAATTCATTAATTTCAAAATCCGTACAGTGGAATTCCTTCAATCTCTGGGTGAGTGAATTATGTGAGATGACCTTAGATGAGCATGTTTGTAAATAAGCTGTTCACGTCAAACGAAACCATTTTGAAAGAATTAGGATCAAGAATCTTTAGATTATCAATAAAATCGGAGGAGCTTTTAACAGTAAAAATGTTATTGATTAATAAGGATAAAAAGCTCCGGACGAGATATTTAGAAAGCAGATAAGTGTCTGTTTCGATATTGGATGCGATAGGCCGGAATAGTATTCCCTGTTTATGCACTTTTAGTACGGCATTAAGTCGGGCGACATTAGTAATTGATGGCACAATTGATTTTTTTATTTTATCATCTAAGAAAAAACAGTTCCGCACAGCTTTATTAATGTCTGAAACTTGGGAGGTAGAAGGGTTTTTCTTGATAGATGTGTAAGGACCATCCTGAATAAGTTGGTTGACACCATCTGAATATTTTTCTTATCGATCACAACGACCTGGTCACCTTTATCAGCCCTAGTTATGATGGGATTGTTGTTAGTAAAAGTTATTGAAGTTGTTAGTAAAAGTTGTCGAGGTTGTTGTTAGTAAAAGTTGTTGAGATTGTTGTTAGTAAATGTTGTTGAGTTTGTTGTTAATAAAAGTTGTTAAGGTTTTTGGTAGCAAAAGTTGTTGAGTGTGTTGTTAGTAAAAGTTGTTGAGGTTGCTTTTAGTAAAAGTTGTTGAGTATATTGTTAGTAGAAGTTGCTGAGGTTGTTGTTAGCACAAGAGGAAGTTTGTGTTTCGCGTACGAATTTGTATTGTGGTCAACAGCATATTGGCCAGGTTCAAATTGACTAAATCGAATTGATATTTTGTTCATTGCTTCTATGACTATGAATTATGTGCACATGTTTAAGGGTTACCTCCTAGTTACGCCAATGGAGGGGGCGCCAAAAATCGTTGTGCCCAGGGCGCCACTTCACCTAAATCTGTCCCTGGGCTCTCTTTTATTTTCTCAGAATATTTGGTCAATTGACCTTTCGTGTGTGACGTTATATTTCCCATAACGTTGATGAAACTTCTAAATGGTGGTCAAAATAAATATACACGTTATTAGTCAAATGCGTTAGCATCAGTAAGTAAACTATGAGCGTTGTCATATTTACTGTAGTGTCCTTACAGCCACTACAGAGACCCCGTTTTTTTAAGAAAAAGAACTTACCGTGAAGTTTTGAAACGCAGAAATTTATAATTACACCGTACTGGTTTTTCTTTTTGTTTATATGCGGCAGTAGACCTAAATAAAATCCTTTCATTTATCCACGACATCGAAGTTAAGTAAGAAATGCCAAATGATTGATACATCCCTAGCTAACTTCATTTAAAAGCGTCTATTTTTAAGTTAACTTCACTGTCTTCTTTTTACTTTTGGCGTGTGGACCAATGAAAACTTCATTTTGTAATGCTAAACTCCGGTCAGTTTCGTTTTTAATCGTTATGTTACGTTAAAACATTTTTGAGGGCCGCTAAAATCTGTTTCGCCCAGGGCCGCTAAAGCCGTAAGCACGCTCCTGTAAGTATCCTTAGATACATTGAATCGGTCAGGAAAAGCGACAAATTAGTCCTTTATTAGGTCCTTAGGTCCTTTATCTGAGAAATAGGATGTCCCTGCCTCTAAGCCATGACAATTGCTTTTCTTTCATTCAATTCATTATCCTATTTTCCATAATTCTTTATATGAAACTTGTGTTTTGAAATAGATATTTAAATCATATAATTTGGTAGTTTTTCTAGTTATATATATTTTTATATTTAGCTAGGCCTTATATATAAATGCCAATATTATACAGGGTGTTCATTTAAAAACGCACCATCTTAATAACTTTGGTTCTAAGATAGGCACAATTTTGAGTAAAAACACGTCAATTTTTAATTCTGGGGGAAGCCCAAAATTAATATAAAAGAATTTTTTTTGTTCAACCCTCAGGTCCCCAACCTTAAATTTTCAAATGGCACCCCCTATCGTGTTATATATCATTATAAACGGGGTAAAAAATACAACATTTTTGAAAAAAATAAAGAAAAAATAAACAAACAAATAAATAAATAAATAAGAAATTAAAAAGAATGAAATTTCTTCATGCATTCGCTAGAAAGAGTTAAAAATGAAATCGTTATTTAGTCCCTTTTAAATAATGGAGGAGGGAGGAATGTGATCAATGAAAAGTTGGAAAGGGTGGCCGCCGGAGGCGGCGCTGTAATCCCAGACATTCAAACAATAATAAAGGCAGGAAGTGCGCTCTAACTGGCCCTTGGATTGAATGAAGGGATGAATTTTCACGCCATCTGCGCAGAAAATCAGGTTTCTTCTGCATGTTAGTCATGTGCAGTGATATTAGTAGTAGCTATTCACAAATACCAGTCAGAGTTCGCCATTATTATCGGCATATCGATGTGAATAACACCAAAATAACAATTTCATTTTTAGTTCTTTTTCACGAATGCATAAAACAATTTTCTTTCTTTTTTTGGGGCAAATATATCGTATTTGTTAGCTGTTTACAATGATATATTACAAGAGCGGGGCTGCCATTTGAAAATCCGAAGTTGGGGGTCGGGAGATTGAACAAAAACACTTTAATGTTAATTGTGGGCCTCTCTTTGGAAATCAAAATTGACGTACTTTTTTGCATAAAATCGTGTCTACCTTAGAACCAAAGATATTAAGCTGGGGCGTTTCTAAATAAACACCCTGTACGTGACTTATATTACAGTATGATACCGAACTTTTATATTTAACGATATTTTCGCGTGATTTTTCAGACGATATATCCCATATGGTATCGCCGCGTTTTAAACAGTTATAATACATGTATAAGAAAACTTTGGAAAACAATTTGACAGAGACTATATCGTCAGAGGTAAGAAAATTGTCAGCAATGCGCATTGACGTAACTAACCTGGAAATTTATGGGAGGCTATAGCCCAATACCAATGCTCCACAAATAGCATTCATTTGTAAATTTCCCTTTTTTTATGGAGGGGGTAGCTATTTTCTAGGGGAGACTAAGTAATCTTTAGCATACCCTAGTTACGCCAATAAGCATGCCTGAGTTTCGTCAGAAAATGATTAAATAAGGAAAGAAACAAAATAAAAAATTTAGGGCATCATTCAGTATTGCACAGTTGTCATTTAAATTTTGCAATTTTCCTTTTAAGCAAAATTTGGGAATAAAAATTTAAAGTTGTTGATTTAAAATATATACGGATTGTTGATATTGCAAAATCAAATGCTATAGCTAAATTGTTTCGATGAGAGTTCATAGAACAAATAGCAAATTTTCTTTCAGCTGCAATTTCGTTAAATTTAAATTTTCAAATTTATCTTTTGAAAATATTTATTAGATATAATTTCTAATTGTATAAATGACTAAATTAAATAATACTACTAAATTGAAGATTGAAAAAAATGCTATTTTTCGACTTGAAAAGATTAATCGAAAATTTCAACGAAAACATTTGCATTAAATCAAAAATGTTATGGGAATATATTTTTCTGCAGATGAATTATTGTCTTCGATTAAAAAAAATTTATATTTTGATCTTTAGAAATTTTTATAAATGAGGAGGAAATTCTTCATAATTAAATAAATATGTTACTTGTAAATAAAGTAAATTCATGACTAAGTAAAAAAATAGAATTACTTCATTATATGTTAAATTAATACTAAAAGAGCATTGAAAATATTGTAATAATAAAACTCTTATTCGTAGAATTTAGAATATTGCTGAATAATTAAATGATGAATTAATGAAAAATCCGACATAATATATTTTACTGTATGAAGTTATTTTATTTTTGACGGCTTAATAACGATTTTAAATTTTTTTCTCCCTTTCGGATCAATATTTGTAACCTTGTGAATCGCAAATTTTCAGCTGATGATATTAACATCCCTGGTATTTAATATAAAACAAAGAGAAGCACATAGTAAGATAATACAATAATAATTTTTGATAAAAAGAGGCAAAGGAAAAATTATTTTTCTTTTAGAAAGAATAAAAAAATGTTAATCGAACACTTTAATATTACATATCAAATTTAGCAAATTTAGGTATATTTACGACACAAAAGTATTTATTTCAAAATTACATAGAACAACGAGTTTCAGAGAAAGAGAGATTTCAATGGATTTGTTCTATGCCATCGTAAGAGATGTTTTGTTTATCGACCAGGTCAGTATGTCCTTGTCTAAGTTTGGTCGTGACCCACCAACAACTGCTTTTGACCCAAATTTGCTAAGCATTACGTAAAGAAAGCATCGTCTCTGAGAGGTGAAACGGACACTGAAAATGAGTGGGTCAGGCCATGCAGTGGAGGAAGCTGTTGCTTCAGAGGCATAGAACTCAGATTCCTCCAATTATATAAATAGTTTTCGATGTCTGTCACCATCACATTGTTATGACATAGTTGCATGTAATATGTCTTTCAGGGTCCACAGATTTTCTATCAAAAATTATTGTTTAGTGTACTAGTGGAGTCAAATCGAATTATAGTATCTCTTGATTAATTTCAAAAACGTCAGGAGGAACTGTATAAAATTTGAAATTTGATAGACGACTCCCAAGAAAATCAAAAGAATAAGTGACTTCTACATAAAATAAATTGAAGAAAATCTGTCTTCTATTAAAGATATGAAAAACATATTGAATTCAAGCCTTAATTATACAGAGCTTCATAAATCATAATCCACTGACGTGTTCTTGATTTGGCATAAAAAATCAAAATTATGAGTTTTGAAATAAATTTCTAAATATTATTTAAATTAAAAAATACTATAGTTTGGTTTTAATAATAAACAAGGGAATTAATTATTTTGAAGTTATTTTTATTTGTCGTTTTTCATTATTCTGTAATAGGAAAAAGAAACATTCTTTGATATCTATTTACGATCATGTAAAAACAATTGGTATTTTTTAATATAAGATTAATATGATGACGTAGCACGATGTGATATAAATGAAAAGAAGAAATACAACGTTTTAGGCGTAGTGAATTTGTAATGAAAAAACACGATGTTTAGCGACGTGGTATTTAAGGCCCCCCTCTAACCTTCGTTTTTTCATTAAAGTGTTTGCTACACCAGAAACGTTTTATTTCTTCTCTTCGTTTTTTACTACGTTAATTTATTTTATTTTTGATAGCCGAAAACACACTGCCCAATGATTGTAAAATAAAAAGAAAACGAAGTATATGTGAACATGATTTAGAAAAATGTTGCGAATATCATTTTAGCATTCATGTTTCTACATTTAATTTCGATATTTAGTTTTTATAATTAGTTTCCAAATGGCGACACTTTCTATTTATCACATCTTCAATGCCATAGCGTAACAGTTAATTGCGTGTATCTCGGAAATTATTGTGAGCACTGTGCAGTAATTCTTTTTCCTCTAAAGCACCGATAATAGTTCCATGCATTTTTTTATAATAAAAAAGGCCAATCTAAAAGTGGAAGTATGATAACAAAAATTCGAACTGCGAAAAAGATTCCGAAATTGACTGTAATTTTTCATTTTTAGACCTAGCTGAAAAGTTTTTCTTGTTAAGAATGCACTTCGTTTTGATATTCGAAAACTACTTAAATCGTTTTATAAATTTGCGTGCTTTTGTCTCTTTTAATTTTGGTTTTATTAATACTCGAATATAGGGACCGTTGCAGGGCCCCTTACGCCTCGAAGAATGAAAATAATTTTATTTTTTGTTCTTTGTTAGAGGTATGCACGCAGGATTCTGTACATTGTACCGC
>QLNU02015360.1:17006719-17026282 GCA_006491805.2 Dysdera silvatica
CAGAGCCAGATCGTGTTTGGCTTCCCAGGGAATTTGGTTAGGTACTCCTTTCTTCGTTAGGTCTGTTAGCGGAGATGCCAAGGTAGTGTAATCTGGAACGTGATCCCTGTAATAATTTAGTAATCCCATGATGCTTCTCAATTGTTTCTTTGTCGTCGGTTTTTGAATTTTCCCTATAACCGCCAGCTTTTCAGGATCGGGTCGTATCTTCCCTTCTCCTACAACATGGCCTAGAAATTTTACTTCTTTCCGCGCAAACTGAGTTTTTTCGATATTACCAGTAAATCCAAAGTGTTTCAATGCTTGTATAACACGTCGTAAATGTATCATATAGTCTTCCCAAGTCTGCGAAAAAATAGCGATGTCGTCGATATACGCTGCAGCATACTTCTTATGTCGTTTCAGTGCAGTGTTTACCGCTCGTTGACAAGTAAATCCAGATCCCTTTAATCCGAACGGCATAACGTTCCATGTATAAGTCCCGTTGTGTGTGCGGAATGCTGTTAAATGTCGACATTTTTCATCTAATTCTATCTGCCAATAACCTCGAAAAATAACGAGCGTGGAAATATATCGGGCTCGCGCCATTTCTGGAGTAGTTCGTTTTGATCCTGCATCGGATAAGCGTCATCTTCGGTAATTGTGTTTAGCGCTCTGAAATCTACGCACATTCTCATACTAGAGTCGCGTTTCGCCACGCATATCACGGGATGTGCTTGGGTAACACATGCTTCTTGGATGGCATTAGACATGAGTAATTCCTGGATTTGTGCTTCGACTTTTTCTTTTAACGTTTCCGGAATACGATAGCAAGGAACTTTACTCATTTGTGAATTTAGTTTTAGTTTTATAACATGTTTCACAGCAGTTACTCGTCCTAATTTTCCTGAAAAAAAATCATGGTTTTCGTATATAAACTGTTTCAATTGCCGTATCTGGTCACTCGTTAAAATATCTGTATATTTATTAGTTATCACTTCTTTCAGATTCTCACGTTCATCACATTGTAACGGTACAGTTTGTACATCTCCAAATTCTTTATCTTGTTCAAAAATCACTCCTAACGCATTTACCCGGTGAAAGTACTTTCTTAGCTTGTTTACATATACGTGCGTGACTGTCCGATCCGGTAGTTCTATAATATAACTATGTGGACTACGTTTCTTTATAATTGTCGCAGGTCCCATCCATCTCGATAATATTTTGTTGCTACTATCCGGCATTAAAACAACAACCTGTTCGTTTACTTCAAAACTTTTCGGACGTGTTCTCAAGTTATATCTATGTACATATGCGGATTTTTGAGGTTCGGATTTTAGTCCGGCCTGTTCCGCAGCTGCTTCTAATTTCCTTTTTAAACTTTCCAAATATTCTTGTACTGGCATAGTTAGCTTCACAAGTTCTGTCTCATCTCCGGTCCACGATTCTTTCAAAATAGATAGTGGCCCTCTCGGAATTCGACCATATCCTAGCTGATATGGACTAACCGAGGTTGTCGAGTGGGGTATTTCTCGACTCGCCCATAACAAAAAAGGAATGTAATTGTTCCATCCTTTAGGATATTTCAAAATAATATGATGAAGCATTCGTTTTAAAACGCCATTAAATCGTTCGCATAAATCGTTAGCCTCTGGGCGGCCTGGCGTGGTAAAACGTGGTGAAGAACCAATTCGTTTCAGCATTTCTTGCGTAAGTTGAGATGTAAAATTCGTTCCGCGGTCGGTAACAATAACACGGGGAATCCCAATTCTTGTGAATATCTTTTATAAAGTATCGCACGTGGTTTTCGCTGTGAGGGATTTTATCGGCTCCGCTTCGCACCACCTACTGTGTCCGCATACCATTATTAGAATATATTTGTGTTTCCCAGTCGTTGTTGGATCTATTGGACCAACAATATCGCAAAAAACAGTATCAAAAGGCAAAGGGGGAGTTTTTATAGCAGCAATCGGAGTACGGTCTTTTACAGATGTTCCGCGCTTCATTTGACAATCATGGCAGGAATTGCAATAATCCTCAACTTTCTTCCTCATATTTGGCCAAAAGAAAGATAACTTTATTCTTTCTAATGTTTTCTTGCTCGCAAAATGTGCTCCGTAAATTGAATCATGTGCAAGTTTTAAAATGCGTTCCCTGTGTGATGAAGGAATAACGAGTTGTTTATTTTCTAAACCCGCTATCTTGTCTCGCTTGTATAGAAGTTCGTCTACAATTACGTACCCGAATTTGTTTTGTTTAGCCTTTTCCCATACATCTGTTAAGGTTTTGCAAGACGATTGTTCGCTCTTAAACGTTCCTCTCTGGGAAAGCATAACGTGGCTATCATCGGTCTGCGTTTCTGCAGTCGTAGGGAGCGATGACCCCGAAGGCGGAACTTCCGTTTCTAATGCAAGTGCTTCGAAATCGAAACCATTTTCGGACGGGACTTTCGTTTTCTAAGTTAGATGGGGTTTCACGCTCTCGTTGCAATAATCTTTTATAAATTGCATCTGGGAGTAAACATTGTTCATTTAATTGCGGAACCAACGCACACATTATTTCTTCGTTACATGCGGTAACTGGATCGTCAGAAAGTCTAATTTCAGCTTTAATTAACTCAGCAGTGACTCCTTGACCAATTGCGGGAACCAACCTAATCCTGATTTTTGGCACTGTATTACTTTTTGGTAGCAAATTTTCTCTCACTGTGGTTACATTTGCTCCAGAGTCGATAAGAGCTATACATTCTTTTCCATTAATTAAAATTTTTACTCGTTTTAATTCAATGCCTGTAAGTTGGTTTGTTGTGCGGATTTCTGCTCTAGCGATAATTGGATCTGACCCTATGTTACTTTTTCCTTCGGTTAGAGAGTGTGTGTCTACCCTTTTAGGAATGGTTTTCGATCTCACCAGACAAGTATTATATGGATGACCGGACCTTTTGCAAAAAGTACAAAATTTGGAGTTCCAGTTTGGTCGGGAATTTCCCGAAGGTTGCCATTGTTGTCTAAAACGGTTATCATTGCTCGTTCGTGTATTATATTGTTTATTTTGAAATGGGGGCGATTTGTTTCTTTCAGTATTTATAACGTTTGTATCTCTCCATTTGTTAAAATTCCCATAAGGAGTCTGGGGTTTTGTCTCTTCCACTCTCCCTCTCGCCGAATCGTAGTGTGGTCGATAGTTAAATGGCATTTTACCTTTCCCCTTTTGAGTCGTCTCGAATGTCTGGGCCAATTTAGAAATTTCTTCGGACTTAAAATTCTTAGTACCCTCTTGTAAATGTATATAATTTCTGCATTCCTCGCTTAAAGAATCTCGCAACTTGTCCGCGACAATTAAATCTTGTAACTCCTGTAGATTTGTAACCTCTCTCGATACTTCGTAATAACTCCACATACATTTTAACCGTGATAAATACATGGGAAATGATTCATCTCGTCCCCTTTGTGCGTTCAAAAATCTCTTCTATATTCTAAGGGAGTAAGGTGTGATAATTCGAGTAATTTTTCCTTTATTTTCTCGTAGTCGTTTAGTTCCTCAGCCGTTAATTGTGATATAACGTATTGACCCTTTCCTCCTAATTTCGGCAAAATTACCATTGCTCTCCTATCGTATGGTACGCCTGCATGCTCAAATATTTTTTCCGCATTCATAAAATATTCGGGATATCTCTCGACCTCGATCGGTAAGTCTGAAAGTGTACTTCGAACCGAATTAATCTGATCCATCCTAAACCTAGGTTCTCCCGTTCCTCCTCTGTTCTCATCTGAACCAAAATTCATATTCATCTGGAGCTGAATTTCTAATTTCCTTATTTCTGCCTCAGCTTTAATTTTTTCCATCTCAGCTTTATTTCTTTCCCTATCTCTTTCTATTTCTGCCATTTTTATTTTATACTGACCTTTAATTTCAAACCTTCTTAAATCCTCTTGGTTTCCTCTACTCGAACTACTTAAGACGTTGAGTGTAAATCATCGACATCGTAATATGGGTTTCTTTCCCGGCTCTCTAACGCTTCATCTGGAGCATCTAGTATTTGTCCGACCGCTACCCCTTCAATTACCCTCTCTACATTCGAAGTTTCTTCGCGTGCACGCGTATTCATTGACCTCGTATTCATTGTAACTTATTTCTTTCTATTTCCCTTCTTTCAATTCTCAAATCTAATCTTTGCTAATATTTACTATACGTCTAAATTGAATTTCCCGTTTTCCTCTTCTTACACAACCATCTCTTAATTATTCAAATACATAGCATGCAACATTCCAAATTTCCTTACTATATCGTATATATATCATTCACCATATATCAAATCCCATATATCGCACTTCCTATCTTATATATCATATCATATCCCATATATTATATCCCGTATATCGTATTTTCTATCTCAAAATTCACATATCATATTTCAAAATTCACATATCATTTCATATTTCACAATTCATATATCATTTCAAAAATTTCATATATCGTTTCAAAATTCATGTATTATTTCACATTTCAAAATTCATATATTTCATATTTCAAAATTCATATATCATTTCATATTTCAAAATTCATATATCATTTCATATTTCAAAATTCATATATCATTTCATATTTCAAAATTCATATATCATTTCATATTTCAAAATTCATATATCATTTCATATTTCAAAATTCACATATTTCATATTTCAAAATTCACATATTTCATATTTCAAAATTCGTGTACCATATTTCTCATTGTCTATTTCATATATTATATTTCAAACATCCCATTCCATATATCGTATTTCATATATTGTACATTCTATCCCGCATATAGTATTCGAATCCCATTTTTCATATTTCATATCCTATTTTTCACATTTCATATCCTACTTTTCATATTTCGCATCCTACATTTCATATTTCGCATCCTACATTTCATATTTCGAATCCTATTTTTCATATTTCGCATCCCACTTCTGACACCAAAAATGTCCTATCTTCCCTTTAAAGATAGGTGGGTTCTTTCATTCCCACTTAAACAGTTCCTTGAGCGGAATATAAATGTAAAGTACTTACATTTTGTGGGTGGTCCACCATCATAATTAACTTCATGGTGATGAGATTCATTTTATCCATTGTTAAGTTGAGAGGAATATGCACCCTTTAAACACCAAAAATTTATTCACATGAATTAAAAGGTTATACAGATATTTCATTTAATAACGTAAGAGGTCATTTCGAGCTATGCCCGGCCGCGCTTACAGTCAGTTCCAGACCAGATTTAAAGGCATTCTCCTTGAGTTTGTTGTATATTTCTTATTTATAGTTTCGATACATCCGAAACTTTATCCAATGGGACTATTGGAATTTTAACCAATGGGAAGAGATGTTACGGGAGCCAATGAAATCTTTTATAGATCCATCTGGATCATGACATCATACTTTCAATGCTTTGGTTATTACATATTGAGCGCGTGTACAAGACTTTCAAGCTAGCTGCTATTATATATTTAAATACATTGGAAAAACGAAATATTTAATACTATTGGATCTTAATTAATTTAATTTGGTTTAAGGGCTTTAACTTTTATTTAAAGGCATAACACCTATTTTCGGTCAAGTGTCTGGTACTTTTCAGTTCATTTTCCATGATATAATCCAGGCTCAAGTGTGGGTGATCACCTCCTTAGATTCGACAGTGTTTAGAAAACTTATAAACCAATATAATTGAAAATAGTTTTAAGAAAAATAAAAACAAAATAAAAACAACTTCATTTCTGGCAAGCAATAAAATCTCAACATCTTTCCAGATGCACCTTACCACCCTTTCTTTTCAATAAAGATATTCAAGCATAGCCGATATAGATTTGTACAGGCCTGCACAAAAGTTTAGACACAAAACAAATTTGAGTATAACAAAATACTATTAAAACTGAAGAAGTAGGAACTTTAATATTACGAAGTATGAACACATGCAATATACAAATTAAAAATTTGAGAACAGAAATCACATCAGTAGCGAACTTGCTGTAATATATAACTTAAAATAAGTAAAATATGTGGCACAAAAGTTTAGGCACAAACATAAATTTTAGCACTTGCATAAGGAAATGAACAATTTTAATAATCAATGTAGCCACCATTACTTCGTATTAGATTAAATACGACGTCGTTCATTGAAAGCACAAGATTTTGAAAGGTTTCTGGTTCAAAATTAAACCACGCTTCTTCTATAGCCTTTTTAAGTTCTAAAACGGGCGGATATTGCTTTCCATTGGCATACACAACATTCGTTAGTATGCCCCATACATTTTCGATGGGATTACAGTCAGGACTAAGAGCAGGCCAATCGAGAACTGTAATATTTTTAGCGCTCATCCATTCTTTTGTTGACCTGGATGTGTGGATGGACGCATTATCTTGTTGGAAAACCCAGTTTCGTCCACATAAAAGTTCGCCAAAAGGTAATAGGTGACTTTCAAGAGTTGCCTGGTATGCCTTGGAATCTTGTTTTCCATTCAAAAACGCCAAAGAAGTCTGTCCATTGAAGCTAAAGGCTCCCCAAACCATGACTGAACCTCCTCCTTGACGTCTGCTGAACCGACTTAAGGGGCGTTTTCGAAGATCGTGCCAGTAGTGCGAAAGGCCATCGGGACCATCTAAGTTCCACTTTTTTTCATCACTAAATAACACCTGCAGCCATTCGTCACTGTATGATATGTGCTGCCTTGCCCATTGTAGTCGTGCTTGTTTATGATGTAATTGCAAGCAGGGCTTGCGGCGCATTTTTGCATATCTCAAATGCCTGCATTCTACAATCCTTCTACGTATGGTTTCTCTTGACACTCGCATTGCTAACGTGTTTTTTATTTGATTTGCAGACAGGCTTTCATTTGAAGCCAATCTTCGTATTTGTCTATCATCCCGAATGCTGGTCACTCGAGGCCTCCCAGATCGTGATTTTGGTTGATACTGATCACCCCGGGATAACACTCGATAAATGCCTCGCTTTGAACGGTTCAATGCAACAGAAATTTGAGTAACAGATTTACCTTTAGTTTTCAGCCTCCAAATCTTCAAAATCTCGTCATTCGTAAATTGCTTTGACTTCGGCATCGTTCTAAGCATTCTAAATTATTTCAGGCCTTATATAACAACTCTGGGAAACGCCCCTTCGATCACTTGGGAACTTCGCGCCGTTAATTTGCATAAATCTGACATATGTGCCTAAACATTTGTGGCATGCAGATTCCAATATTACGGTGTTGGGATATTTTGTTTCAGTACTTTTGGTAATCTTTTAAGTTGCACAATTTATTATTGGTTCTAGGATTATTTAGATACAATATCGGCGAAGTTCAATGCAAATTCTCGCTTTTATTTATAATTTGCCTCTGTGTCTAAACTTTTGTGCAGGCCTGTATCAACATATCAAAACAGTTAACTGCTGACGTTCTTACCATAAGAAAAAAATCGATAAATAATAAAATATAAAAGTTTTAAATAAAATTTCCAATAAATTTTTAATTTATCTCTTTTTGCATGACATTAGGTTAGAATTCAGTTAAGAGAGCGGTATAATTATAACAATAATATTTTTTGCTGTAATGTTTACAACATGGTGCAATGTTCTGATTGTACCCTCGATATTTTTTCCTGTGTCATAATTTCAGCGCGTCAGTGATGTCTTTCTGATTATATCTTATTAAATTATTGCAATTCAACCAAGGACAGTGATGATCAACTTATCAACTACGTGAGAATGACTATGTGGTTACGGGTTTCAAGGTTATATCTACAGGGCTACGTGACCGCGAACAGACCATCGATTCACACAAATGTCAGAGATCCTTGCCCAGACGATACGCCAAAGAACCTTGTTCCTGCCATTTATACCTCAAGCCGTATAACTTCTCAAACTAGATATTATTAACCTCAAATAATTAAAAGGGACAGGAAGAAGAGGAGAGAAAATAGAATTATCAAATTCAAGACAGTTTATATTTGAGGGTTTCTCTTTTTGTTTCTTGTATAAATAATGCGAAAAGAATCATGGATTTTTTTCGCTAATAGTAAAGTTGTATGTATTAAAGTCTTGCACAAGAAGGAGGTTTTGGAGGTTAACCCTCCCCTTTGTCTATTATTATTGGCTATAAAATAAAATTTTTTGAAGAGAGAATTTTGTTCCCATCAAAACTCCCTCCATTTTTATCGAACACCTTCTTTGAAATTCCATCTCCTTTTTTTTAAAAATAATTTTACGTATATAAAACTAATATACGTGCATGAGTATAATGTAAAGATGTTAATATTTCATAATTGGTTCTAAAAACACATAAAGTTATCAATTTAATAATTTCCATAATAATAATAGTTTAAAAATTCCTGTTGCCGATTAATATTGACAGATTAAATATAATAATCATCCAATCCACACAATTTACTATTAGATGATTGGATATATATATTCTTTACTTTATTATGTTAATCATTTATATGAATTTCCCTGTTTAGCGATTTTTTGTTGTTGGATGATAAATTATTTATGAATTTCAACATACTTCCATTTTTCCATTTAAGAAAGCAATTTTTAAGGGATCTTGCAACTTTGTGAAATAGATTTTCTACTGTATTTAGCTTTCACAACTTTAATTCAGTAATTTAAAATGAACTCCAACAATTGAAAAATTTGTCATATTCTTATTATATTGTTTCTAAAGTAAAACTTTTTAATTAAACACGTTTTATTTTAATATGTGTCTGCCGTCACAGCTGTTAAGCGTAAAATTTCTTTGAATCACATCTTGAATCAAAGTTTATTAATTGCTTATTTAATTCCAAGCCTATTTTCCATTTTCTTTTCAATTCATTACTCTGTTGTTACCGATTTCAAAATCGGGGTTGTAAATGAAAATTTAATAGCATTCATTGAAAAGAAAAAAAATAAGGAAATTGTTTAACGTTCAATTATTCGAGTAACGTACATGTCAAATTTAATCGTTAAAAAAAATCGTTCCCGTATTATTAATATCTAAACATCCCGACTGTCAAAAACAAAGACGATTTTTTTCGCTAACTTTCAGGAAGTGGCGATTTTACTAAAAATATTGCAAATTATAGACCGTTACCCTACATAAGCTGATAATAATTGCGAAATTATTGTTGGAAAAAAATGGTCATGAAATGTGCTTGTTGTTGCTTTGCTGCTTCCGCGCGCAATAGGTAATTTAAAATTCCTATTTCTGTGAACTTTGTGGTTTGTGAACGGAATAACCGCATCAAACCAACGTCATTAGAAATACAGAGATAACCTAGAACGGAAGACGGCAACTTTTTAGGAGCATTGTTCCACAATAATACTGCAATTGCATCCCGGGTGTCAGCCTACACCCAGTAAATTAAGAATGTTTGCTTTACTATTCAACTATTAACACAAATTAATTCGATCTTTTGTTGCGATCCTGATACTTTATAATGATTTTTTTCTTGAAAAGGTCTTTTTCCACTTACGATTTACAACAATTTGATAATACAAAGCTCAAGCAGCGCACTCCTTTGGCTGTATGAATTCGTATTCACTATTCCGAGGATTTTAAAACGAATGAATATCAAATTTTTTATTTTTTACAGCAGACAATTTAACAGTATTGATTACTCATATATAATACTGACCTATACAAATATTACCGTATTATCTTGTGGTGCGATGGTGGTGTGAAAAATATGCACAGTGGCAGATTTAGGAAATTGCTGCTCCCTTCCTTCCTTCCTCCCTCCCTCACAAAAAATGGAATACCTTTGAAAAAAAAATTATATCTGTCTTATTTCTATCTTTTTATATGTGTGAAGATGATTTTCCCCATAATTATTAAAATTAATGCTTTGATTAATACTCTTATACAGTGAGTAATAATTTATGTTTGGATTCTCAGGCTTCCGCCCCTGAGCATGCCTTGTGTACATACTTAGAAATCCGCCACTGAACACATGGGGGTGTTAATGGAGAATTTGAGACTGGAAGAAAAAAGGAAGTTTTGGATGGAAATACAGAACTGACGATTTTTTATGAGGTCAGTCGATCTGGCATCAGATTTCCAGTTTACTATACATTTCCTCTTCAATATTTAGTAACATTCCACTTTAAGAGATGGGAAAAATAGGAATAGTTATTTTTTAAACAAAACACTTCTTTCAAATTTTAACAATCATATTTGGGATTTTGTTTTTCTTTAAAATCACTCAACGTGTCATTAAAAGTTGCAGTCGTCATAAAAAGCATGTCATAAAAAGCATGTCATAAAAAGCAACAGGGGCGTGGCCCAGTTGCCCCTTTATCCTGGCTACAGGGCTACGCATGTCATATATACGGCAGGCATTCCGTAGGTTGCCAACTCTTTTAATCTAAGACTTGCAGAACCACGGCCATCTGAAACATTGTAGAAAAACTATAATATTTTCTTAAATAATTTTTCAAACGCAATTTGACATAAATTACATATTTTTAGATTTATCCTTTCCGATGAGTAGAACTTTAAGTGAACCTGTAATTTTGAATCCTAAATATATTAACATATATTTGCCTGCTTAGAGCGCTAAAGTTATGTGAATATCTTATAAAGATATTTTACTTTAAAGCTGAAGTTCCTTAATAGAAAAAAGATAATAAATTTGGTTATATAGCAAAATTTTCTCTTTCTTACCTCACAATGTTATAAAAACAAAAAATCACATTTTCCCTATATTGAAGCACCACAGAAAGCAAAAATCCCTAAAGCTCAAACTCCATTAGTAATGACTTATAAGTATAAAAGGTAATGGTAATAATAACCAGTTAAATGTAAGTTTAATTTCTGTCATGTGTTAATTGCTATTAATATAACGGAAAAGGTAAGGTAGGAAGTAATTACCAAGAGTGACGGATGTCACGTACGTACTCCAATGGAACTCGAAAGATTTAAGTGTATCCAAGAACACAATATATAAGTTTAAAAAGAAGTTGCGTTTATTGCTATTTACATAACATCACATACAATACAATGATAATTATTGCCTAGATTTAGAAAGCCTTGATAGTAAAATATAAACTATGAATTTTCCTATGAATATTTAAAATATATATATATATATCATCATCATCATCATCATCATCATATTCAACCATTATCTATCCACTGCTGGATGAAGGTCTCTCCAAATGCTTTCCACACAAGTCTATCCTGAGCAATTCGCTTCCACGTCACCCCAACCTGTTTTCTTATTTCATCCACCCATCTAGTTTGAGGACGTTTTCTAGGTCTTCGGTGGTCTCTTGGAATCCAGTTCAGAATTTCTGTTGTCCATCGTTGATCAGTTCTTCTTGCAATATGCCCAGCCCATCGCCATTTCAGCCCTTTTACTTTAACAATGATGTCCTCTACTCTAGTTTGCTCTCTCACCCAAGTGTTTCTTTTTCGATCTCTCCTAGTTATTCCAAGCATGCACCTCTCCATGCTCCTTTGCGTTGTCTGTAACTTTCGTATTGCTCCAACTGTTAGACTCCATGTCTCTGATCCATAAGAGAGGACTGGCAATACACACTGGTTGAAGACCTTTCTTTTTAGACACAAAGGCAATTTCCCCTTCAGGATAAAACTGTTTCTTCCAAATGCACTCCAGCCAAGTTTAATACGTCTGTTGAGTTCTTTCATAATGTTGCCATCCATTGAAATCAGCTGGCCAAGGTAAATATATGAATCAGCAATTTCTAGCTCAATGTTGTCAACTTGTATTTTTGTTTCCTCTACGAAATTATTGAACATGATCTTAGTTTTTTGTAGGTTCATCTTGAGTCCAACTTCTTTACTTCTAGTTGAGAGCTCTTGTACCATGTCTTGGAGTTCTGATGGGTTCGTTGAAAAAATAACAATGTCATCAGCAAACCGCAAATGATTTAAATATTCACCATTTATTTTTATTCCCTTGTTATTCCAATTTATCTGCTGAAAAATCATCTGTAAAGCTGAAGTAAAAAGTTTTGGAGAAATGGTATCTCCCTGCCTCACACCTTTACCAATTTTTATGACATGCAACTATACCTCTCCAACAAGAGCGTAGCAATTGGAATATTATAAGGGATTTAATTAGCTTTAATAAAGGTCATGTGATTCGACGTTAACGAGAAAAATTCTTGGATATCTCATAGAAGGATTTATGCATCGGATCCGACTTTTCCTACGCCTTGCTCTGCAGAGAAACTTACGGCAAAACTACACAGCCATGTTTCTGAAATGTTATTCCATTGTTAACTAGCTGTATATCTATATACAAATGTATATAAAATATACAAATACAAATATATATAAAAAAATCATGAAACACGTAAATATACGACTATACAGTAAATTGTATGATTTTATTTACTAGTATTGTATTACATTTAAAGTTTCCTTTCCTCAATGTCAACTTGATTATATTTTTTAATCTTTATATTCGATATCAAGGCTTCTTCAAATTTGCATCAGCAATTTGAAGTTTCTTAATTTTGTCAAGTAATTACTTTAAAAACGTTCGCTTACATAATGAGAAACAAAGATTGTAGTTAAGGACTTTCCGCTAGACTGCTGAACTTATTCGGTTGTTACATGTTGTGTAATACAGAATACTAAAGGAATAACAAATAAAACTGGCCATCTGACTTTTCAAAGCGAAAGAATCGCCCAAACGACATTTTAAAAAATTTCAACCAATTTTTCAATTTTTCAATATGATGAGAGAACTTCCATAAATGCATGAAATTACTCGTGAAATTACTCTCAGCTGATCTCTTGTATACAAACCCCAAAATAAATTGTCAGCTGTTCATCATAGGTATTTGCTCATAAGCAAGGAATGTTTTATCTAAATAACTGTTTAATTTCTATGAAGGCTTCTACTCTTAATTAAAATAATTGGTTGCATAATGACCAACATATAACGTTATGGTTAATTCCGTAAAAATGAAAGCATGTGTATGACTTGCGTGACCTCGAACTTAAACGAGCTGATTCGCAGCGAAGTGAGTGAGAAGAATTATCGAAAATCTGTAGGCTAATGTAAATGAAAAGAACTGCCACGTGCTACGTAAACTCTAAACTTCCTCTTAACAAGCTATAATTCTCCTACTTTTTGAGATCCCGCCCGCGAAAAAGCTAACTAAATTCAAGGATTTCTTCAACATAATTTTTAAGTAACGCGGAAACAAACCCGTGTAAATAGTATGTGGTGTTTATTTCTGTTAAATTTTAGGGTTTGTTAGAATGATAGTGTTTTTTAGCCCATAACTAAATACTATTTGCAGCTTTATGTGCAAACATGGCGATAACATACTTTATTAAAATCTTCTATGTAGTAATCAGTATCAGTGACGTAGTCAATACTCAGTTTTTGATTTTGTTTTTAGCAATTCTTATGATTAAAATATATTCAATTAAAGTTATTTTATATTAAAGAGAAATATATTCCTTTAATTTTATATTTTTTTTGGAAGAATACCCTAATAAAAAGGTGGTATAAAAGTCGCCATACATAAGGAAATTACTCACCATTTAACAATCACTTTCTTTACGGAACATGTTTAATATGGTTCCAGCTATGATTTACATATACTCTTATTTTGGCAAAGACAATCTAAAGGAATAACAAAAACAAGAAAAAAAGATTGATACCTAAGTAAAACTATAACGAGACTTGAACCACTGTACAACAAGAAGAGAAAATTGAAATAGGTTGAATAGCACAAATAACTATTAAATTTGAAAAATTCAATTAAAATCTAACTTTGTCCCGAGTAAAACATAACCAATTGCGTTTGTATCTATTTATATAATACCTTATATATATAGTCTGCAATAATTAAAAACTAATGGGGAAAACCTGTTTCTTCTTTACATAATTTTGTAGCTTAATTCAATAAACTGCATATTTGTTTCTGAAGCCAGAAGAAAAATAAATATGTTCTTTCTTTCCTTTTTTTACCTTTTTTTTAAATCAAAAACTGAACCCTAGATCTTAACAAAACCGAAGCGAAGGCACATTCTGCTGTGTCCTGTCTATAATAAACTCATGTTTGTAAAAATTGCAACACCATGAAGGAATCATGTGATTGAGCTGAAACTTTCAGGAAATGCAAATTAGGGTATGCTATTCAAATGATTAGAATTTCAGAGTCATCACGCATGCGTGGGCTGAGCAGCGCCCTCTGAACTGCTGATGGATCCGTATAAATAGAGGGCTGTAGCGGGGCGTGTATGGCTATCTGCTAGTGGTAAACGTTACATGAGACGTCACTATGCCTCTACGACGAAAGAGGGCGACATTTCAGCAAGTTACGGAGTTTGAACGGGGACGAATGATCGGCCTTCGTGAAGGAGGGTTTTCTTATCGTGCAATAGCAGCTCGTATGGGGCGTAACAGCAGCACAGTGATGCGAGTGTGGAAGCAGTGGGTTCAAGAGAACCAGACAACTCGGAAATCCGTTTCCTGATGAATCCCGCTTTAATTTGGGGTACAGTGATGGCCGCATCCGTGTTAGACGCAATACCGGTGAACGCCACCTTCCGGAGTGCGTTATCCAACGTCATAGTGGACGATACCCCAGAGTTATGGTCTGGGGTGCGATTGCGTATCATGGACGATCTCAGCTGCTACGAATTGTGGGTAATCTTAACAGCAACCGGTACATCAATGAAGTTCTGGAGCCCGAAGTTGTTCCCTTCCTTCAAGGCATTCCCGGAGCTGTATTTCAACAGGACAATGCCCGCCCACATATTGCCAGGAATGTTCAAGACTTCTTTTCATCACAACAGATACAGCTTCTTCCTTGGCCTGCCTATTCGCCGGATATGTCGCCGATTGAACATGTGTGGGATTTCGTTGGTCGGCGTCTCGCTCGTGATCCTCGTCCCATAGCTACTACAGATGAACTTTGGGGTTGCATACAAGCAATCTGGAATGCTCTTCCTCAGGCACACATTCAACATCTGTTTGATTCCATGCCACGTCGTATAGCATCACTTATTGCAGCGCGTGGTGGCTTCACCAAATACTGATTTTCGACATGTAATATTGTTTTTTTGCTTTGTAATTTTAATCGTTTATTTGTATCAACACAGGTCGTTTGTACATTAAATTTCATTCAATTCGGACGAGTCCTTCATGGTGTTGCAATTTTTACAAACACGAGTATACGCTCCTATTGGTACAATAGCCATTCCTTTCACTCCTAAGATTAGTGTTGCCATAGCAAAAATTCTTCGACGGGCAGGATTCCGAGTTATGTTCTGTCCTGTCAATAAACTTCGTCCATCTTTAAAAACCCCATTCATACGCTTCATCGTTAGGGAATTTATCGGGTTTTTTGCCAATGTAGAATGTCCTGCATCGGTTAGACGAAGAGAGCTTTGTTCCACCGTCTCAGAGAACACCGAAGATATATTGAACGCGCAGTGTTAAAAAAATCTTCCATCGCGGTGCATTGCCATGAATTCAGCCACAAATTCCTCTTCAACGATGCTAGCATCATCTTTAAACTTCGCTCACCTTTGGAATTGGACTGCGCAGAAGCCTATTTTATTCACAAGTTCAGGAATTACTTAGTTGATGATCTTGGATCCACCTCTGGCTTCAGTGGTGCTTGGAACTCTCTTCTCCAACCTACAATCTCAGTTTTCTTCACCAGACCCTCCTCTTGATTTGGATTCGCCTCCGCAATTATACTGCCTCTTCTTTTACCATAAAGAAAAGTTGGCCTCCACGCTTCTCATAAGAAAAAAGTTGGCCTTCACACAGCTCTCTTTAACACTTTACGATTAATCGTTTCTATTTTTGTGGAAACTCAACCAGACTGAAATTGGCAACACGCACTTGGTGTTATTGGACATTTTACAGTCCTAGAAGAAGGAGGACCACTATTGATCGTCCAAAACGATCGTCGATTTTTTAATTTTTAAGTTATATTGTGCTAAAAAACGTTGCTAAATGAACCTTTTACTATGAGTATAGTTGCAAAACATAAACTTTGCGAAAACACTTTAATCGAAGTTTAATAGAACTAGTACGTAACGAAAAGCTTGGGAACAACGAAAATGCTCGCTAAATCTGTTTTGGAATATAAAATTCCAAATTTTGAAAACAAAACCTTTATAGGTAACATATATACATGCAACATGCATACAGTAACATTCAGCACTGAATTTACTTACAATCTAATGAATAGCGTGCTTGTCTACTTTTTTATTACAACAGGGGTTCCCTAACACAGGTCGCGACCCGAATCATGGTCGCGGAGGGTTGGGCCAGGTTTGCGAGAGGGTTACTGATGGCCCGATAATTATTATTAAAGAAGGTTTGCTTTATTACCACTTTATTCAGTGAAAGACGTTTCTCAAAATTTGGAAATAAGTTAAAAATAAAAATGAACTGAACGCAGACATGCCTGGTAGAAATTGCAATTTCGTAGACATTATCAAAAAATTCACACCCTTTATATGCAAACTTTACTTAAGGAAGGATAAACTTTCGAAAAATAAATCTGAATCATTTCCTTCGTGAAATGAGTTTTTAGAAAGTTCTGATAAAACATTTTTGAATGACTGGACGCCTCTTCTTGGTGATTACTTGGAAAACCTGAACACTGAAATTAATCGCTAAATCGCTCAAAATACAGAATCTTGTAAGTACAGATGGGTAGAAAATCCCTTTACAATGGATATTGCAACAACTGGGCATGCCATTTTCGGCTTTCAGGGAGAACCGACTGCTCTTCAAAATGATGGTTCTGGAGAGAAAAATTTGAGCACGTTTCGCAAACGAAATTTTGAAGAGAATTTCTAAATAAACCAACCCATTGTGATTAAAATATCAGAAAAGGAATTAATTCCATTTCCAGCAACGCATTTGCTTGAGGAAGGGTTTTCCAGCATATTAATTATTAAGAATAAAAATAGAAATGGCTTGGATCTTTATCAACTTGAACTCTAATGCACTCTATCAGTGAACAGTTCCACACATGATAGGTAATAATTTTCGACCACCACGCTTGAGCTTAAACTAGAGCTTTTAAAGTATAGGATAAAAAGAGACGCTGTCCCAGGTCTAGAGTCGAACTAGAGTCCCTCCGTTAGATTCGGAGTGCCTTAAACTCTAAGTCACCGAGGACAGGAACAACGCTCCCTTTCTCCGTATATAAGGATGTAAGATATTATTACCCTTCTCAGGGATAACACAATTGCCAAATAATGGTCAACACACAAAGCCACCGGGGCGAGTTCCTTGTATTTTTTTTTTCATGTTCCAGTCATTAACTGGCGTGTTGCAAAATTACAACACAAGGGAAGACAATATAATATAATTAATATCTGAGTTATGCATTTACTTTTAAATTTAAATTATTAAGCTTTATGTTCCCAATTGATATGCACTACCATTTTAATTTTTGCCATTTTGATATTAGCAACATAATGTGTATTTCTTTTTAATATAATTGTAAAGCAGGATATCAAAACCGTTTCGCTTAATTTTGTCATTATTGCCATTTAATTTTTAATAATATTTTTATTTAATTGTAAGTTTTGTGCGAAAAATTCGATTAAATTGCAATGTCACATTAAAAATTCAGTCATAATCACAAATTGAAAGGTCCTTAGAAAGGATATCGAAATTTAAATGATGATATATAAAATTTCAGTATTTAAAAAAATTGTGCATTTTTTAGGTTCTGTACATTACCTCAAAGTTCAACTTATGAATTTATCTCACTTGCCTCACCTCACCCTACTTAAAGGTAATTTTAAAATTTAAAAGTTGTTTAGCAACTCTTTCAATCGAATGTGGCTCTTAGTTAAAACAAAAAATCTTATACTAAAAGCAAATGGCGAAGTTTTGTATATGAGTTGTCTGAAACCATAACAAGCGTAATGTCAGCAACTGCGGCAAACACTTCTTATGAAGAGAATTGGTTTGCTGATGTTAGGTAAGGGTGTCAAGGTTTGACCTCATGAACTGCCGATGGCCGAACTGCTTGTTACATCATATCATGTAATAGCAGTTCGTTGCTTGCCTTCGTAATCAAAACTGGATTATTAAAGTCTTCCCTTTGATCGAAATACTTCTGTTAAAATGGATTGTTTTAAAGCAATAATTAAAAAACTTCAAACAATGGAACAGATTTTCATACCCTTTTTAATTTCATGAAGTAACAAAATTAGTAGGTCTGTCCATCCATCCATCCATCCATCCATCCATCCATCCATCCATCCATCCATCCATCCATCTATCTATCTATCTATCTATCTATCTATCTATCTATCTATCTATCTATCTATCTATCTATCTATCTATCAATCAATCACATTTATACATTATTTATCCTTCCCTTGCTTTTTGCTTTGCATCTCTTACCGTAGATATGATTCTTCCTTTTCTTAAATTTCTGTCTGAAATAAGTGATTACGAGTATAATTTTAATTGCCTGAAAATCAATGACAAAGATAAATAAGTGATTATATCTAAGTAGAAATCAAGTTCCCTATATTATCCTTATTGCTGAGCCACAATCAATAGTTTTACAGATTTTAGGCCTTACATCTTCCCTATCCAATGTTTAATTGTATGCAGGGTATCCTTGAACAAACTGATCAAACAAATAATGTAGAAACCATGATTCATTTTATTGAAGCAAAAACCATAGGCAAGGTAAGAAACGCTTGGTTTCCAAATGTCGACACCTTTTATTTGTCACCTCTTCAATGTCATACTGTGACAGATAATTTCGTTTATCTCGGAAACTATTGCGGACACGGCCGTAATTATTTTTTCTTTTGAAGCATCGATAATAGCTCCATGGTTCTTGATCAAAGAAACGGCGAATTAAAAAAGGTTGAAAGTGTAATAACAATTTCGGACACTGAAAAAGGCGATTCGGAAAATTGGCTGCTGTTTTCATTTTTTGGGCCTAGGTGAAAAAATCCCTTCCTCTTTTAGTGATACATTTTGCCCTTATATTTAAAAACTATTTAAGTTGCTTTACAAACCTTTAAAAATTTCATTCTTCTATAGCTGTTAGTGATGGTTTTATGAACAGCTAAACATAGGACATCCGCAGGACCCATTTTACTTCAAAGCACAAATTTTTTTGATCATATTTAAATTTATTTACGTGATTCGTCATTATGATATAAGTCCTTGCACTAAACATTTGTCATCATTATATGATTTCTGACCAAATACTATCTTTTATCTTACACAGAAGCAGTTCCACGAGCCCAACATACAATGTGTCTCTTTTTAAAACATCTAGATCGCGGCGAGATTGGTCTGTAGCTTCGTTTATTCTCAACAAGACTTCTTTTTACACCCACATAGACCATTTGTTCCATAGACCATTTGTTCCACCCCTCCCAAAAAAAAAAAAAAACCCAACGGCATGAAGTCGTTAGAACCTGGGTACCCAAGCAATAGGAACCCCTCCACCATCACACCGATCCAGGCCATAGCGGATAGTTTTGACTAAAAACTTGTCTCATTGTAATGATAAAATAGCGTTAACTGAATGTGTTGAGTTACTACAAATAAACATCCTAAAGGTGGTAA
>QLNU02015360.1:17026382-17071727 GCA_006491805.2 Dysdera silvatica
TTAAGATTTTGACATTTTTTTCTTGGCAATTGCATTAATTTTATATTAAATATCTGGATGAAATATGTTTCTATTATTCAGATTAACTAAATATTTTACTACTTTTCATCTAAAAATTACATTAACTTTTAATCTGAAAATTACATTAACTTTTAATCTAAAATTACATTAACTTTTAATCAAAAATTACATTAATTTTAATTCAAAATTACATTAACTTAATCTAAAAATTACATTAACTTTTGCAATCTAAAAAATTACATTAATCTCCTTTTTAATTCAAAATGAGCATTAACTTTTAATCTAAAATTACATGAACTTTAATTCAAAAATTACATTAACTTTTAATTCAGTACCATACTAGAACTTTACCCTAAAAATTACATGAACTTTAATTCAAAATTACATGAACTTTTAATCTAAAAATTACACAGAACTTTTAATCTAAAAATTACATGAACTTTAATCTAAAAAAATTACATGAACTTTTAATCTAAAAATTATATCAACTTAATCTAAAAATTACATCAACTTTTAATCTAAAAATTACATCAACTTTTAATCTAAAATTACATCAACTTCTTAATCTAAAATACATCAACTTTAATCTAAAAATTACATCAACTTTTAATCTAAAAAATTACATCACTTTTAATTCAAAAATTACATCAACTTTAATCTAAAATTACATCAACTTTAATCTAAAAATTACATAAACTTTTAATCTAAAATTACATTAACTTTTAATCTAAAATTACATTAACTTTTCATCTAAAAATTACATTAACTTTTAATCTGAAAATGTTAATCACTTTATTTCAACTATGCGTTAATTATTGCGTTTGACATTCCTTTTTTTTTGAAGATTTTTAGAACTATAGTTTTAGTTTAGTTTAGATTTTTAGGAGTTTTTTAGAAGATTTAATTAGAGTATTGGCGAACATACTTTATACGGATATAATATAATCCTTCAGGCCAACATATTGTTACACTCTTACAGCATCTCGAAACGAGTGGATCATTACTGATGTCTGTCTGTCTGTTTGCCTCCCACCCTCCATATATATGTACATATATACATATATATGAATATATATACATATAGCAATCAGAAATTCATCCAGAGAAAAGACATAAAAGCGACAAATGCAGACACTGTCATGGGCATCGGCGACAATCCAACACGTGATGGCAGGATGCAAGATCCTTGCGCAGTCAGACTACAAACATAGACACGATCAAGTAGCGAAAATAGTCCACCAGAAATTGGCAGCGAATGCTGGCTTTCTGACAGAAAAATGCCCGTACTACAAATATGAGCCAGAGACCGTGCATGAGAACGAAACACACAAGCTTTACTGGGATAGAGCAATCATAACAGACAAGACAGTCCCACATAACCGTCCTGACATAACCCTCGTCGATAAATCGAATAAGACCACGTACTTAATCGACATAGCAGTACCCAACACCAATAACATACAGACAACCTACACAACGAAAATCACCAAGTACCAAGATCTCAGACATGAAGTACGAGATATATGGGGTATGGAAAAGATCCTCATCATCCCGTTAGTCATCTCAGCAACAGGGATAGTACCAAAAACGCTTGCGACGAATTTGGAGATACTCAACATTGACCCAAACACCTACATTGAAATACAAAAAGCCACAATCCTAAACACGTGTCACATTGTCAGGAAGTTTCTAGACATGGCACATTAAGAAGTGATGTAAAAAGAGGCTTGGGAACATGGCGCTCTGCCCGTCCCAAAGCCTGTTACCGCCAAGAATGGGCGAGGAAAATTTTTTATATATATATACACTTCCACACTCGTGGCTCCTTGAAATACTCAGCATATACAAAGTGCATCCCTCAATCATCCGATTCCTACAGAGCAGCATGAAACAATGGAGAACCCGGTTACAGCTAAACACGCCAGACAGTAAAATAGAAACGGCCGAGATCCCCATCCGCCGCGGAATCTTTCAAGGAGACGCACTAAGCCCCCAGTGGTTCTGCTTGGCGTTAAACCCCTTGTCAAGGATGCTGAACACAAGTAAATACGGATACATGCTGAAGAAAGACAAGAGAAACCTACATAAAGTCTCCCACCTCATGTACGTAGATGACATCAAGCTATACGCGCCAACAATCACCCAACTCCGACAACTCATCAGTATAACAGAGACATTCTCCAAGGACATAGGAATGGAATTCGGCCTCGATAAGTGCAAAATACAGAAGAATAGCAAAGAAGATTTACCAGGCATCGAACTCGAAGACGGGAGACTACTGAAGACCTTGGACGAGGGCGAAACCTACAAATACCTAGGGATAATGCAAAAACGGCAGCAGGAGCACAAGAAAGTCAAAGTCCAGCTCACGCAAGCATTCCAAGAAAGACTTAGAAGCATTGTGAAGACGAAACTGAGCGGGAAGAACACCACGCAAGCAATTAACGCATATGCGGTACCAGTGCTCACCTACTCCTTCGGGATCATCAAATGGTCCAACACTGAACTAGAACAACTCCAGCGGAAAATGAGAACCATCCAGAGAAGAGCCGGACAACTACACCCTGCAACGGCAATTGAACGGCAAACACTACCCCGGGAAGAAGGAGGACGCGGACAAGCGGACCTCAAAGACTTACATGACAAGCAGATCCAGAGCATGAGGCAATACTTCCAGTTGAAGAGTCCCCGATCGCCACTCATCCAAGCCATAATACAAGCAGATGCAAATTACACGCCACTAAACCTGTGTAGTACCGAAGAGCGTGTCCTCGAAACAGCCAACGAACAGAAACTGAGAACTTGGGCCGGAAAACCATTACATGGCAGGCACTACAATGACCTGCAACAACCACACGTTGACAAAAAGGCATCAAATTCTTGGCTGGCCAAAGGCACTCTCCAGCCAGAGACAGAAGGATTCATGCTAGCCATCCAAGACCAAGTGATCGCAACAAGGAACAATCAGAAATTCATCCAGAGAAAAGACATAGAAAGCGACAAATGCAGACACTGTCATGCGGCATCGGAGACAATCCAACACGTGATGGCAGGATGCAAGATCCTTGCGCAGTCAGACTACAAACATAGACACGATCAAGTAGCGAAAATAGTCCACCAGAAATTGGCAGCGAATGCTGGCTTTCTGACAGAAAAATGCCCGTACTACAAATATGAGCCAGAGACCGTGCATGAGAACGAAACACACAAGCTTTACTGGGATAGAGCAATCATAACAGACAAGACAGTCCCACATAACCGTCCTGACATAACCCTCGTCGATAAATCGAATAAGACCACGTACTTAATCGACATAGCAGTACCCAACACCAATAACATACAGACAACCTACACAACGAAAATCACCAAGTACCAAGATCTCAGACATGAAGTACGAGATATATGGGGTATGGAAAAGATCTTCATCATCCCGTTAGTCATCTCAGCAACAGGGATAGTACCAAAAACGCTTGCGACGAATTTGGAGATACTCAACATTGACCCAAACACCTACATTGAAATACAAAAAGCCACAATCCTAAACACGTGTCACATTGTCAGGAAGTTTCTAGACATGGCACATTAAGAAGTGATGTAAAAAGAGGCTTGGGAACATGGCGCTCTGCCCGTCCCAAAGCCTGTTTCCGCCAAGAATGGGCGAGGAAAACTTTTATATATATATATATATATATTTAAATAAATAAATAAATAAATAAATAAATAAATAAATAAATAAATATATAACATATATATATATACAATAAGAAATTGAGAGACTCCGAAAGGATATAGTGATGCGAGACTGAAAGAAACCAATAGATGCACGCGCATCAATATGAATTCATTATACTTTGTGAACCAACAGATGACGACCCAAGAAAATTATATTTTTGTTTTCGATATATTATTAAACACTTTCACAATAATTTTAATTCGTATTCCTTTAAATGATGATTAAAGCTACGTATCATGTATCCGTATTTTGCTTACACTTGGCCAAAAACAGGTTTATTCCTTAGGCCGCTATGAATATAGCGCGTCCCAAAAGTTTATGAACAACTATTTCTTTGGAATATCAGATGAAGTATGCAGAGAAACGAATTCAAAGTATTTTTATTCATACAGCAAACCAAAAGATATATATGATGCAAAATTTAAATATTATTTAACACTCACACATATTTTGTGGAAAAATGAAATAAAATAATGCTGTCCCAAAAGTGTATGGGCAGCAAATTAAAACATCGTTTTAATAAGCTAAATTTCAAAATTTGCGTATTACTGTGGTTGCTTTATGACGCAATCATGTTTCTATGTAATTTCGTAGCAAAGGTCTTTACTTTTGTTAGTTGAAAATAATGCCACGAAATTGCTGATGTTGCTAAACAAATGCAACGAAGTAAATCCAGTATCTGCCTAGTTTTATCAAAAAATGACAGTGTAACTGAAAAAAAAAACTGTGCAGACGACCCAAAAAGACGAGTGACCGACAAGACAGACAAATTTTAAAATCATCTTCTACTCAAGTAAAGTCTGTGCGTTAAATAACCCAGGATTTAGCTACTGCCGTATCATATCTACTGTTCATCGATGTTTACGGGCAAGTAGAATTCATATTGATCGTAAAACGCGTCGCTCTCCATTGCTAAAACCACATTACAGAGAAGCGAGTGTTGCTTGAGCCAAGAAACATATGCATTGGACCGACAAGTGGTTATGCGTATTATTTAGTGATGAAAAAATTTTAATCTAGTTGGTCGGGCTTATTGTTGGCAAGACATACGACGGGAACTTTGCACTTTTTTCAGCCGCCAACCAGGTGAAGCATCTGTCATGATGTGGGAGGCATTCTGCTTTAATGGTACCACAGAATATCGCTTATATGCAAGGTCGACAGTTCTCCAATGATTATCAAGGAGTACTTCTTCCCCCTTTCATATTCTTTTTAAATTTACATTGCCTTGCGTAATATCCTTTTGTATGACACGCGTTACAGTTTTTTAATTCATGTTTCAACCCACATCGCCAACAACAACAATCCTCTTAGCGACTGACAGTCTGCCGTTTTGTTTTAGAGAATATTACGCTACGTGGTTTATTTTTTTGTCCACGGAGTGAAAGAATTTATTGTTCTTTAGCGTCTGCCACGATGTCAATTTCTTTTAATTGATTAGTAGCGTGTTCACTAGCTCGACAAATGTCAACAGCTTTATCTAATTTTAATTCTCGTTCCGCCAATAACAGTTCGCGTAATTTATCTGAAAGTATTCCACGTACTATTTGGTCGCGAAGTAAACTGTCCTGTAGTTTATCAAATGCACAGTCTGTAATTTTAGTTCGTAGCTTAGTTAGATAAATATCAAAAGGTTCTAACTCGCCTTGGATACAATTAAAGAATGAATAACGCTAGTTTGTTTCATTTGGCTTTGGCAACCAGTAATCTTCGAATTTCGATTTTTTTATTCCCAAGTTGTTTTTATCCTCCTCCGCTATTTCGAATGTGTTGTAAATTACAATTGCTGCTGGGCCAATGGCGGATAAAAATGTAACTACTTTCACTTCAGCGGATTTAGTTGACAACTGCGTAGCAATAGAGTAACCTTCGAACGTTTGCTTCCACAGTTTCCATTTCGTTGCCATGTTTTCCGTTTGATACTTCCAGCTCTCGAGGAAGGCAAGCGTGACTTCCATCCGAATCGTTAGGCACCGTTTAAGTAGTAAATTAGTTATAATTACTTCACTTCTGACACCATGTAATAACAAACACTGTTATTAATAATGATTAGAGATCTACAAAATTCGCAACTCGCGAAATAGGCGAAAAATTAAAATACTGATGGGAAACATGCTTTTAAGTCATGTGAAACATATTTAGGTGGGTTTAGACTCGCAAACTACTCACAAATTTTTGCAAATCGGCCCAAATAAACGAGTTTTTACTTCTACTCGAGAAATTTAAGAGTATCTGCCGAAGAAAATCGTAAATTTACACCATTTAATGCGTTTCTTGATTTTTTTCGCAAAAAAAAATGTCAAAAGATGGCGCTATGATTATGAAATAGGAATTATCAACCGCCAAGCGGTAGTTGGCACAGTTCAGGAAGTTGGGAGTCCAAAGTTGCGTTGATAAAATGTCATCCAATAACATCACATCATGCCACCGAAAGTGGATTTAGATGAAAGAATAAAACAATTCTCCCAAGATGGAAAGAAGAAATCGGGGAACTTGATGTACAGTTTCTACAATGAACGAATGGCATGAGAAACCGCCCATGGTGTAAAAAAACACATTGCAAACAGGGTTATCACCCCACCTTCCTGACCATGTTGTCCACATTCAGTGCTAGGAACAAAAGTTAACCTTGTTGGCGTGCTGCTGAAGAATGGTTTGTCTAAACTAAATCCACTTATGATTTCTGTGAAGCAGACTTTTCTACATGCTAGAAAGAAACGATATGCCTTCCAACTTTTCCTACAAGAGAAAAAGTCAAAGGCTGGTTTGTTCACCATTTATGTACATACACAGTAGAATTCCTGGTTGGAAGCAGTTTAGTGACTGGAAGACAATTTGGACATCCTTTTTAAGTTTCTTGACTCCATTGTTGGTAAGGAATCCTTCAGCGGTGCATCCTTGCACATCCACAATCCTGGAGTTTATGAGATGCAGATGATGCATGTTCAGGCTCCCTTCGTGAAGTCAATAGCATCACTACAAAAACCACTGTTAGAGATGTCGGAAACCAATTCCAAACCAATTGCCGCAGAGGTTTAGCCAAAGCTGAGTAATTTGAAAAAGCGTTTACAAATGCTTGTGAGGGTATCTTTCAACAACAGAGTGGAAGAGAAGTTGAATATCCTGGAAGGCAATCTAAGGTGCATGACAAAGGAAGAAATATAGAAAACAGCGTGTCACATGCCTACAGAGTTAGAATCGCTTATGAAAGGGGATCTAGCTTGCACGTTTCTGTAGCCTGTGGCTGATCTTTTCTATAGATAGAGAGTGATCTCACAGGGAGAAGCAGGAGGAAAGCTGAAGACTCTATTCACCAAAATACCGCCATTGAAGGATATTTCTGATGACGAAGGGGAATATTTATACAGGGAACTGAAAGAAACGGTGAAGAACGATCCAAATATCTTGGTAGAAGACACTCTTGAGGCAATGCGTGAAGAGCTTCAATATTTCGTTGATGGTGTATTAAGAGCACTATTGGTTCCACTTTCAAATGTAAACTGTGAAAGGTTCTTCTCCAAGTTTCCCGTGTCTTAACTAACCGCAGGACAAATCTCAGCTTAATAAACTTAGAACTGCTGACAGTATACAATTATAAAAGTCAAAAGTGAAATTTTGTAGAGATTTAGGGAGCTAATAAATTTAATTATATTTGGCTATTAATTATAATTAACAAATCGGTAGCATTGTAACTATATAAGTTACATATGATTTTCTTGTGTATTGTTTTGTGTTTAAAGTGTCGATAAGAAAAAATGTGCTTGAGTTTTTAACTCGGACGGCCTTCAGAATGCATGAATATTTCCTTTTCACTCAAGAATTTTTTCTATTTACTCAAGAATTTTACCTATTTCCTCAAGAATTTTTACCCTTTTTACCCAAGAAATTAAGGGCATTTTATTCAAGAATTTTGAGGGTCTCCAATAATGATACACTCTTAATCTAAGATACAAAATCAACCAGCACCAGCATTTTGGTTTTCAAAATGGCTGACAACGCCGTGTTGCTAACGCTCTTTATTATAATTATCACACATAATTATAACATTATTACACCGATCAAAAACTTTGCAAGTAGTTGATTTGTTAAAGGTTTCACTTGACTGAATAGGATTCCATCTTGTGACTGTGACGTCACCAAGACAACTAGCTGCTGATGGTGATGATGACGTGTGAAGGATTTATGAGAACGGTGGGCCCTCAAAGGCGCCACTGCATTCTCAGTTAGGAGAACCAAGTACGTAGCCCCAGCAGCAGTTGTTTGACAGAGAATCGATGACGGGCCATCTCAGTAAGGACCAGGGCCGTCCTTTGCTAATGTGAGTTCCGGGGCAAAACATATTTCGGGGGCCCATACATGTACGAGTAAGAAAACAAAACAAAAAATGGAATAATGTATGACAACTAGATGGCACGAAATGCGAGATCTGAAGTAAAAATATTTTTGGGGAAATTTTCAATATTACAAAAATTAAAAATTTGAGAATTACGCTTCGCGGGGCCAGGGGCATGGGCCCCGCTCTCCCTTGCTTAAGGGCGGCCCTGGTAAGGACACTCAGAAGAGCAGCAATGAGAGAGTGTTGAGACAAGCAGTTAGTTTACACATATGAAAGTAGGAGAATCAATGGAGTGATTCCTTCCGATTAAAGCCAGAAAGATTAGAAAGTGAAGTCGAAAAGTTGACGTTCAGTCGCGCCCTTCACGTCTGTAACTTTGAAAGAAGTATTTATGCATCTTATTTTTTAATATTAAAAATGCAAATTTTGAAATGCAGGACACTAGTTAACACATAAAAGAGGTTTCTAATTACAGAGCTCAGAAAGGTAGATGTTTAAAAATTATAGGGGTGGGGCAAGCACATGTTGTCTGGATTTTTGCATTACAATACAAGTAAAATTGCAATTTATTTGAAATTATTGAGAGAGAAGACTCTGGCCCCATACAACTTTACGCCTATGATAAGATTAGTAAACTTAACCATGTACTACTTTCATCCTTCATACATTTGTAACCGGCCACGCCTCTTTTACCCAGGCTGCCTCAGTATATACCCCAGGGTACACTCCATCACCGCATACCTCCAAATTAACACGTGTAAAATGTAATATTTATAAAAAGTTTAATGTACGTGCAATACATATTTTCCTTTCATTTTCTGTATAATTTATACAAATATGCGTACAGTCTTGTCTTGAAAACATTTATTCAAAATTCGTCTCATTTTACCTGGGTATTCTGACTTTAGAAACATTCCGTACACCGTCTTTTTGTTTAATAGGCATTATAATTTCAGCAATTTCGTTTCATCATGCCTATTTTATTTTTTATTACAACATCTTTGATTATATATGTGTACATATATTTAATTTATGTTATTTTTACTTGGCATATTGATCCGTAAGTTTCCTTTCGTTATTTTCAATGATCAATTTGACGTTTTTCAAAAGTATAGAAACTTTTCATATCATGTTTTAATGATCTACTCTTTAGTTTTGGGGTGTAAAATATGTACAAAAAGTTCTATTTCAAAGTTGATATGATAACGTTCACTAACATAACACTTTGCTTGCGCGAAATCTACCGATGTCACTCGGAAACCGGTTTTGACTTGGAAACTGCTATATGTTCTCCGTTGTAAAACGTCCAATGGAGTGCTCGCATTACGGGAAGGGGTGTGTTGTGTTTACTTTCAGTCATGCAAGCGGTTGTAATGTGCGAGTGGTTTGTGTATGCAAACGGAAGAAAATATCTACCTGTTTAAGAGTTTTTTTACTCCTCTAATTTTTAATTTGAGTTCATTGCTTTTATAACGCTCTTTTTTTTTTCCTTTTGTCTTATTTGATTATTATTATTATTTTATTTTTATATCCACAAATTGTAGTGCTTGAATTATTTTATACAGTAAGTTTGCAAATTTTGCTTTTTTACTTTTATTGTCGCAGTTATTAGTCATACACGAATGAATCCTACAACATGTGTATATATTGTATCAGCAAAAGATTTCTGATGAATTTGAAATGTGCAGACAATTGCTGCTATAAATATTCTCTTGTTTCGGTAATAGGATTAACTAAAATTTTAGAACATTGTTCGTTTTGGCGTATTTTTTTATTTGGCGACAGTTTTGACGAAACTCGCAAAATGGGTGGAAAGCTCATAGATTAAGTACTTAAAGATTGTCAATGAAATTGGGGAAATAAGTTAATTTGGCGCCAGTGCAGATACCGTCCCCATTCCTGGCTCAAATACTTGGTTCGTTACCCCCCTAAAACTAGCGCAATTTTAGCAGATTCTAGTGCAGTGTTTCCAAGAACTCAAAACCTGGCAATTGGCACACAGTGACTAGCTGCCATTGCTTTTTACGGCAGGAGAGTACTACTCCGTGCTTTACTGATGGTTATTTTTGGTGGCGGGGGGCACTAGACTTTCACTGATACAGGAAAAATACTGATTCGCAAACAATCCCCTTGTGTCGGAGAAAAACATGGCACACTCGCTCACAACTTGTTTGGGCTACGTACATACCTACGTGACGTCACACTCTCATGTGATCCAGCAATCTAGCGGAGTTTGTAGTGTTTTCAAGGGAATAGAGTGAGTTTTGGGTAACGAACTAAGTGTTGTCACCCAATTCGTTTTTAGTGGGAAGTGTTTCCAGCCCGCATGGCAACTTTGTCCTGCCTTGCCGCCATGTTGCTTACGTCACAATACAGGCTCCGCCCCTATCCCTCCTCCATCCTATTCCCAGCCTTCACCCCTTTAACCTTTCTCTCCTGTTCTCTTCCTCCTTCCCCTTCCCCTCACCACCTCTAAACCTTTTCCACTTCTCCACCTCCCTTCGCCTCTTAACCTTTCTCCTCTTTTCCTCCATCTCTTCCCCTCCCCCTGCTCCTTTTTCTTGGTGCAGCGAACAAAATAAAAACGGCATACTAACTTTTATTCCTTTTATCTGTCAGATAACTTCGCCTCTTTAACTACACAGTCATCCACGTTAGGCCTAGCATACCAGCACACTTTGCAAACCGGGCCCTTCTACTCCAAACCAAATAAACCTTCTCCCACAAACCAATCCAACAACATTCCTCTTCCCTTTCAACCGCAATTGAAGAAAAAAATCCATATTGAAATGTTCCGACATCTTTCCAATCGCTACAACACTCCCATTACACTTAAACCAACGACGAAGCATGCTTCAAGTGAGTGATTCTTGCCACACCCACATGGGTGACATCACGTGGCATACACTCTGACATCCAAACACTCCTACAGTGATTTCTCTACATTTCTCTAAGGGAGAATCGCGCTGTTGAGACTGTATCTGTACATACACCGTTAATTTTGGGCTTCAATTCCGCATGCATGTGCCGTTTTTCTTCAATAAGCAATTATTCTTTATATTAGAAATTGGTGTTAGTCATGAAAAAATGTTTTACATGCTATGAAACTGCGAGTTTAGGAGGGGAAAAAAAAGGGAACTAGAATTTCTATTTTGCCATTCATAATAAATCAAGCATATAGCTGGTATACAAATAGTGATAGGACCTAACACAAGCTAATTCAGTAGCAGTGCATATTACTTCCTTATTGGTTATGTCATATTATTAAATATTAAATTAAATATTCTTAAATTGAAAAGTTATGCTATATTCTTAAAATCGGTCTGAGAATTGTACGTTGGGCTGTTTCTGCGCACTGGATCTACCCATGAGCTTATCATACAGTATGTACAGCATTGCTTATTTTTTGGAACATTGCTAGAAATACTGCAAGACGTAGGGACATATGCATCAGATAATACCTGAATCAGTAGATGGCAGGATATTATCATATATGCATGATATTACTTCATGCATAGTGATATTACTTCATATATGCATATGATATTACTCATATGCATAGTGATATTACTCATACATGCATAGCATTTACTTCACACCCCACACAATAGATGGCGATAGAAGTCTGCCACACTTGGATATGGTTTTTTTTTTCGTTTTTGATTTAGTGGCAACAAATCAGTTTGGACGAATTTTCTGACGATGGTGGACGCTTGATTTTCCACCGAAACAATTGTAAAATGTCTCTCCTGCTCAAATTAAACTGCGTTTGTGTGTAATTTGTTTTAAATAATATAGTTTAGTTGAATTGTGGTTATAGGTAATGTGTTTATTGTTAAAATTGAGCTTTTATCACCAGTTGTCAGTACAGTCAAACCTTACTAACATGAACAACAAAATAAAAAAAAACTACTTTAACAGTAGTTTGTGTCATCTGGAAATGATGGGATTGTATTACTTTTTTTTCCATCTCTGGTTCCCATATTTTGTCATTATTATATATGTATTATATATATTTTATTAGTATATTATACCATATATATTTTGTAATGAAAATTAAAAGAATACATGCCTTTAAAGTCCATATTATGTATAGTAGATGAGTCAAAAAATTCTTTATTTTACTACATGGATACAGGCCTGCACAAAAGTTTAGACACAACACAAATTTGAGTATAACAAAATACTATTAAAACTGAAGAAGTAGGAACTTTAATATTACGAAGTATGAACACATGTAATATGCAAATTAAAAATTTGAGAACAGAAATCACATCAGTAGCGAACTTGCTGCAATATATAACTTAAAATAAGTAAAATATGTGGCACAAAAGTTTAGGCACAAACATAAATTTTAGCACTTGCATAAGGAAATGAACAATTTTAATAATCAATGTAGCCACCATTACTTCGTATTAGATTAAATACGCGGTCGTTCATTGAAAGCACAAGATTTTGAAAGGTTTCTGGTTCAAAATTAAACCACGCTTCTTCTATAGCCTTTTTAAGTTCTAAAACGGACGGATATTGCTTTCCATTGGCATACACAACATTCGTTAGTATGCCCCATACATTTTCGATGGGATTACAGTCAGGACTAAGAGCAGGCCAATCGAGAACTGTAATATTTTTAGCGCTCATCCATTCTTTTGTTGACCTGGATGTGTGGATGGACGCATTATCTTGTTGGAAAACCCAGTTTCGTCCACATAAAAGCTCGCCAAAGGTAATAGGTGACTTTCAAGAGTTGCCTGGTATGCCTTGGAATCTTGTTTTCCATTCAAAAACGCCAAAGAAGTCTGTCCATTGAAGCTAAAGGCTCCCCAAACCATGACTGAACCTCCTCCTTGACGTCTCCTGAACCGACTTAAGGGGCGTTTTCGAAGATCGTGCCAGTAGTGCGAAAGGCCATTGGGACCATCTAAGTTCCACTTTTTTTCATCACTAAATAACACCTGCAGCCATTCGTCACTGTATGATATGTGTTGCCTTGCCCATTGTAGTTGTGTTTGTTTATGATGTAATTGCAAGCAGGGCTTGCGGCGCATTTTTGCATATCTCAAATGCCCGCATTCTACAATCCTTCTACGTATGGTTTCTCTTGAAACTCGCGTTGCTAACGTGTTTTTCATTTGATTTGTAGACAGGCTTTCATTTGAAGCCAATCTTCGTATTTGTCTATCATCCCGAATGCTGGTCACTCGAGGCCTCCACGTCCGTGATTTCTGTTGATAGTGATCACCCCGGATAACACTCGATAAATGCCTCGCTTTGAACGGTTCAATGCAACAGAAATTTGAGTAACAGATTTATCTTTAGTTTCAGCCTCCAAATCTTCAAAATCTCGTCATTCGTAAATTGCTTTGACTTCGGCATCGTTCTAAGCATTCTAAATTATTTCAGCCTTATATAACAACTCTGGGAAACGCCCCTTCGATCACTTGGGAAATTCGCGCCGTTAATTTGCATAAATCTGACATATGTGCCTAAACATTTGTGGCATACAGATTCCAATGTTACGGTGTTGGGATATTTTTTTTCAGTACTTTTGGTAATCTTTGGAGTTGCACTATTTATTACTAGTTCTAGGATTATTTTGATAAAATATCAGCGAATTTCAATGTTAATTTTCGCTTTTATTTACGATTTGACTCTGTGTCTAAACTTTTGTGCAGGCCTCCGGTACATTATTATGTACTTAAACTTTTTTATTAACTACATGAGCAGTTTTAAATTTTTAAAAGCGTTGATAAAATGAAATGTGTTTTTGCAATTCTGAATTTTATGGCAATTTTGGTTTTTTCATCTTCACATGAATTAAAATTCTATGCTAGCCATTGGTTGTAGTTTAATCATATTAGTGTCTGGCAGTTTTTACTGTGAGCTGAAGGCAAAATATTGTCAGTCGTTTCTCCATACGGACACTATTCAGGTAACTGAAATCATTCCACATTATGCATTTCACCAAATTTGCTTGAGACTATAGAATCCAATCCCAGTCAGTCAGAAGGTAATGATTGTACCTATCAAACCAGGCTCACTTAATTTCCACATTGTTTGGAATTTCTAGCATTTTTTTTAAACTCAACGATTTCTGCACTTTACAATTATTTCACTTAAATATTACAGGAGTCCATCGTAAAAGCATTTTGCTGAAATGAACTAACTTTTTGACTGTTTCATAGTGTGAATTTAGGGGCGATGGAAATGAAACAATGGAATAGTGTTACCCTTGTCAAAGTGATCTGGTCACTTTAACCCTTTCGGGTTATTAGAACAGGAAATATCCCCATTAAATGGTAACATCACCATGGCCTTCTTTGTGGAACTCCATTTGAAAGAAAGGGTAGAACTTAAACAACAATTTTATTGAGAGACATGGAAAACTGAATTTTGTTCATATTAAACAGAGAACATTTTTCTAGTTGAACCATTTATTGTTAGTAGAGCCCAGATTATATGCAACTGAATATATATATATATGCAGTTGCATATTTTAGCCCTTTTTAGCATTTGTGCATATAAATGCATAAAAACGATAAATTTTTAGAATAAATGCATATTTTAAGGGTTTTAGTAATTTTAAGAATTTTATTATTCCCTCATGGCAGAAAAATTACACCACAGCACAGTTTGCTGTACTAGGCTGGCAACTGATTAAAGGTCAGATTAAAACAAACACTTATACTAAAATTCCATATCATTTTCTCTCAGTCATAGGTATAATCTAGCAGGGGCAAAGGTAGGGGGCAGTTGCCCTCCCTCAATTTTTGTAGAAAAGAGGCAAAATCATACATTATCTCATACAATTTTGGATTTTTTTTTTGCCTCCCCCAGTTTACGTTATATTTAACCCGCAAGTTATGCCTATGCTCTAAGCGATAGACATCGGTCTATCTTCGATAAACTATCCATAATAGACAACCTGCAAAAATTTATAAGTTCTGTCCAGAATCTTTTGTAGTTCTCAAAAAAAGGACCCTTTTGGCCATAAAAATTCTATTACATGACATAAGATAAAGTTTAACGGTTTAGAACATCAGGAGACACATGGTGATATACTGCCATAGAAACTGTGCTTTATGAAATGATTTAATGTATATCGAATTTTTCTACTCGACAGTTAATAATAAATCTATTTGTTTTGAAATGCAGGACATAAGATTTTCAAGCATTGAAATAATTTTAAGTACATAATTTATTCATTGTAGGTGCATATACATCAGGGTTGTCTAACCTTTTTGGGCAGCGGACCACTTAAAAATTTTTCATAGATCTCGTGGGCCAGCAGCTTCTGCGAGTTTCGTAAAAAAAAAATGCAAAAAGCTTCTCTTCAGGAGTTTCTTCCGGTTATTTAAGATATGGGAAGGGGTCACCCATGCAGTTTCTCTCTGATTTCTAAAGAAAAAGTCTAAAATTTTTGTGTCGGATTTTTTTTATTCCAGTTGTCTGTGGGGCAGATTAACTCTGTTGGTGGGCCGCCAGATTGTGGCCTGCTGGCTGTATGTTGGACAACCCTGATATGTATGGATATTTTGAGGTTCTTTAGTGCATGTTTTGAGGTTTTTAATGTATATTTGCATGCATATTTTGCTGGTTTTTTAGTGCATAAAATCTGGGCTCTGATTATTAGTTTCAGTTATAGAGTATTTCATGTTAACCATGTTCATATTAAATATAAAAGCACAAGAATCCTATACAATTTAATGGAGATTCAATAAACAGTTCATGTTAACAATATATTACTGTATTGTATAACTAAGTCAGCTACTGCTTTCCAACGTACTGAGTTAATTGCTATACTCTTCATGCAGAGGTGCAGTCAGGATTTTTTACTACTGGGGGGTGGGTAGCTTGCTGTCAGAGGGGCACATTATACTTTTCCCTGAGTTCAATAATCACACATGCAAAAAAAAAAATATATATATTTATATTATTATATACACTGCTGGAAAATGAAAAAAACGAGAAGAAGTACTGGGCCGGTTATGAAATTTGCATATTTTGTAGAATTAGAGCATAAATACGCATGATCTTAATTTTCAATAATTTAATCAATAGTCAAATTATAGACTCTTGCGAAGACTTTGAAGAAGCTACAATGCCTGGATGTGAAAGATGAGTACAATTTCAGCAGTTACTGAACTTTGAGAAAGGTCTTCTAGTTGGACTCCTTGAGGTCGTATCGTTGTACTGTGGAGCAAATTGGACAGGAAATATTGGTGGTGGTGGTGGTGGTATGATGGTGGCATAGATGGCCCGTGGAACATTTATACACGAGAAGACATGGAACCGGAATTCACGGACAAACTGATGAGTGGACAGATAGACGCATAAGAAGAGCAGCGTTGTCAAACAGAACATTCACGGCATCCCAAATTCAAGCTACCATTGCACCTGAGATGACCGTGCAAACAATCCGCAATCGTCTACTGGAAGCAGGACTATGTGCATGTTTGCTTCTTGCATGTGTACCTCTAACTCCAACCCACTGTCGGGAACAATTGCAGTGGTGTCACCAACGTCTGCACTGGTGGACACACTGGTGATCTGTCGTTTTCAGCAATGAAAGCAGATTCTGTTTGGGAGCCTCAGATAGCCGTATGCGTGTTTGCAGATGCACAGGGGAGTATCTCCACCCTTCTTACATCCGCCATCGACACACAAGGCCTACACCTGGTCTTCTCGTATGGGGAGCGATCAGCTATCACTCCCATAGAGAATTAGTGTTTGTACCGGGCACGTTAAACAGCACTCGGTATATCAGAAATATCATTCAGCCAATTGTTGTGTCATTTGTAAGGTTGGTTCATAATGATGTAATCGAGCATGACAAGGCCCGCTTATACACGGAATGTGCAACACAACATGAACTTCAAGGTGTGAGACAACATTCATGGCCTGCACGTTCACCGGACTTGCCGCCATTGAGCACGTGTGGAATTGTATGGGACAACGACCAACCGGCCTCACGGAGTCCCACTAGACGACCTCTCTCAAAGTTCGATAACTGCTGAAATTGTACACGTCTTCCATATCTAGGCATTGTAGCTTCTTCTGAGTTTTCAAAAGTGCCTATACTTCAATGAATGATTACACCCATTTCTCCCTTCTTAAATACCACCGACTATAATTTGCATATTATACATGTTTGGCGTCAGCGATAACCGGTTGATCCTGAAATTAAGATCACGCCTACTTGTGCTCCACCCCATTAACATATGCAAATTTCATAACTGTCGAGCAATTCCTTCTTGGTGTTCTTTTTTCATTTTCCGGCAGTGTATATGTGTATATATATAAAAGAAACAAGTAAAGAGCATGAAACATTTGGATTTTTCTTAAAATTTTATGAGAAATCCCTATGTTATTGAGATTTATAGAAATTTTTCGTTTATTTTTGAGAGGGAATAAAGTTTAAAGGTCTGAAAGGGCACTTCAACAGACCTCTGGTGTCCTCTCCCCAAGCTCTATACTCTCTATGTAGCTACTGTCATCTGGCAAGAAACTACTATACTTCCTTTGAATGTTTTTTCTATAATCTAAAGACGATTATATCTCTAACCTTCTCCTTTCTCTTTAATTTCTATGAAATATTCTTTAGTATTAACTTCTGTGTCAACTTCTACTGTTTCGGCTTCCATCTTCATCAGTGTTAACTTCAATTTTTTTTTCCAAGGTGGATTAACAATTACGAAGCCATTCCTGCTGCAAAGCCATATGCTGCATTTTCTATTCAAATAAGGTAAGTCTTATACAGTGAAACTTATCTTAGGCAGTCACCGTCGGTTCTTCTAGAAAAATGGCTGTTTCAAGGGGGTGGGGGGCGGTTGCCGCAGAAAAGAGGTGCTGGTAAAACAAAATTGTTAAATTTAAAATTTCTCAATATCCCCAGTGCATTAAAAACAAAATGTAATAAAGAATATCAAAAATTGATGAAGTCTACTTTATTATCCCATGAGTGATATAACTGGAGATCACTTGAAATATTCATTGATTTTTTCTGTTTTAATGGCACTAGTACGGATTATGACGCCAGTTGGCGACTTTTATCAAAACTTGCCGTTGCGGACCTATATTTGTACCATGATTCCTCCATTTTGGAAAAAAAATTTTTTGTTAATGGAGGAGTGTTTTGAAACTTTGTTGTTGTTGTGAATGTTGTTATTTGTGTTGGTGTAAGCTTCACTATTTCAAGAGATTATGGTTCCATGATTTATTTATGTTTGTAGTAAGCCAGGGTATAAATGGCACCCCTCCACTAAGCATGTACTAATTCAAGAAAAGTACTGTGTCACAAAAATGTCTGGAAAACATTTCATTATGGCAAATTTTGCTACTGCCGTTGGTGTCTTGAGAGATTGCCATAATTTGTACTAGTACTGACTTCTTTGCCCTATATTGTTTCGTGTTCAAAATCTGTCTAGCCAGCCGTTGCTTGTACTAAATTCTTCTATTCCTGATTTCTTTGAAATATTCAAAGCATTTTTCTTTTGGCACTGGACTACTTAATCAGAAAGCCATTAGCACATACACATTTAAACCAGTCATAGACATACTCATTGATTTCAATGTATTTCTCTTGCTGTTTATGTTTCAGTTTGGAATTCTTATTTTATTCCATGATTTTAACAAATCTTCAGCATGTGGCAAAACTTAGTTTATCTGACTTTTCCCATAAGCATATTTTTCAGCTGGGTTTTTTAATGATAAACTACTTTTCCTGTGATAGTTGATAAACAGAATTTTTTCCTCCAATGATAAGATACTAGGATGGTGCTTTTTATTTACTATATCTGAAACATAGTACACAGAGTGTAACAATTGTACCTGTACGCTTAGGTACTGTTCTGGTGATCTTTTAAAAGCAAGTAGATTATATTACTGTATGTATCCTTCAACTCAAATTTTGCCTTGAATGACTAGTACAAATGACATATGAAATATATATATATGTTTTTCCATTATGTTACAAGATTACATAACATAGTGATGGGGGGTGGGGTGTTATCTTTTTTTGTAAGCATTAGAAACAGGTCTCCTGAAAGCATCCATCACTGTTAATTGTAGGGAGAAGTTTACCTGAGATGATAAAGCTTTCTTTGTTAATAAGCATAATGGTGTTTCTAATAACAAACCAATCCCTTCATCTATCCAGTTACTAGACACGAGAAACTGTCAGTAAAATTTAGAAGAGTGGAAATATTTGTGAAATAGGAAAGGGGAGGGAGATAAAATCTTGTTTTTTTAGTGATGAAAGTGCCATGATTCATGGCATTGTTTGTTAATGAAACTAGCTCTGTGGTATTGTTCATTAGCTGGGATGAGATGTTTACATTATTTCTAGGCTTTTTCGATTTGGTACGAGACATTTAGTGGGCATTTTGAAGGGTGGCTGCGTGGAGAAGTTTCACTGTATTTGAGTTTAATCCCTAACATTTCATAACTTTTTTTGGTTTAACCCTTGAACACTATCATGAATTAGGTGCACTGTACAGGGTGATCTTGAACTCTTAACGACAAAATAAGAGGGGTTGTTGAGGACACCAAATAAGGATAAGGCATATTTACCCATATCCTTGTGCCCGCAAAGGGTCCGGTTTGGCTGTAGAGCGTAACCACTGTTTACATCCATGTCATAGCAAATTACATGAACTTAGTACAAATTTTGATACATAATTTAAGTGAATGAGCTAATAATACAGCAGAAATAAAGAAATCCGGAATTCCGTTTTCTGATTTTGATCTGTGTTACTGTTTAGTGAAAATAAGCCTAAAAATGCCTTTTTTAACACACTGGAAAAGAATTGGGAACTGCCAAGTATGTGTAACAGGTGAAGAACATCAAAAGAAACATTTTTTATTCAGTGAATTTTTCTTGTAAAAATGAGCCATTCAAGCACTACAGTGAATTTAGCATTTGCATCCACCGCATTCAAAGCGTTTACAAATGGCCACAATTTGCTATTTCAAGAATTTTTAAAATTATTTAATGTCAACAGACGTCACGCTCTCTCTGGCGACTTGTTAAAATTAGTTAAATTCACCAGAATTGTATGTGTAGAATCCATGGTTTCAACTGAAGCAGCAGATTCTAGGGTGGTCATGAACTCTACCGACAACGTAAGAGGCATAGGCGTACGCATAAAGTTCATAAGGGGGGTTATAGGCTCAATGGGATGGGGTGTTACAGAGCTACAACTCGCACATTCCTATGTTAAATATACAAAATTTCATTGCAATGGGGGGTTACAACCCCCATCAACACACCCTGTGTACGCCAATCGTAAGAGGGGTTATAGTATATACATGTCAAGACAAACAGCTTTCATAATTTTCACATTTACTTATTTAGTCAATCAGAAAAGATAGTAAAATCGAAAAATGTGTAGCATGCTGAAGTGACAGCTGATGAATAAGAAGGGGAAAAGTGCAAATCACATGAAAATGCAGGGCTCATGACGATTAAGTATTTAAAGTAGCTAGCAAAGTGATTTTTCAGTATTTACCGTGTACCATCACAACATAACTTACGTATTCGTTAAGATAATGGTTATGTACACAAACAAAGAATTAGTGAATATGCATCTGATTCATGGAAAAGCAGATAGTAATGGATGTACAGCACAAAGATCGTACTATGAGAGATCTCTACATCATCGTATTCCTCACCATTCGACGTTTGTCAGTGTTGATAAAAGACTGCCTGAAATTGGCTCCTTGAAAACCTCAATGAAGGATACTGGATGTTTGCGAAGTGTACGAATGCTGGAAATGGAAGAATGTGTTTTGAAGTCTGTTGCAGAATCTCCATCCACAAGTTCACGAGGGTCAGCATCCCAATACGGTGCTAGTAAAACTTCCGTGTTGAGAGTTTTGCATGAGGCAGAAATACGTCCCTATCATATACAGCAGGTCCAAGGTTTGAACGAAGCTGATTATCCACGCAAGTTGGAATTTGTAAGGATTGCCCCAGATGAACACTGTTAATACGGAATTTAACGCATTAGTGTTATTCACTGATGAGGTGTTTACCTTGGAAAGTATTTTAACATGCACGATGAGTATGTTCAAACTCTTGAAAATCCACACGTCACTACACTAACTCTCAAAATCAGTAGTGGAGATTTTCTGTCAACGTATGGACTGGTATTATTGGTGATTCTATGGTAGGACCTTACCTCTTGCCACATTTTCTGGTGCACAATCATACCATGTCTTTCTGGAGCAAGTGTCCTTATCTGCTGTGTGATGTTCCTCTTGCCGCATGGAGGGTTATTTGGTTCATGCATGCCACTGAAGTGAACAATTTTCTATATGCGATTTAACCTGGGTTATAGATTGGGTGTGATGGGCCTGTGTCTTGGCCACGATGCTCTCTGGACCTTAATCTATCAGACTTTTTCTTCTTGGACCCACCTCAAAACATTAGCTTATAACACATCAGTTGACTCCCTTGAAGATCTGATTGTGAGAATCATTGTTACTGTAGGCAAGATTAATGACACACCAGGGATCTACGAGAGGATACGACAATCCTTCAGTCCACAGTGTCAGCTGTGCAACAACACCCTTGGATACCACTTTGAGCAGCTACTTTGACTCCTGGAATTGACTCGTAAATTGATAAATTACTTTCATTTATCTGTTAAACAAGTATTAACCTGTAAATGTTAATGTATTATTTTTTCTGACTAACTAAATAGTAGATGTTAAAGTTATGCAAATTGTTTGCCTTGACGTGTACATACTATCACCTTACTTATGTTGTTAGTAGAGTTTAGGGCCACCCTAGAATCTGCCTTTTCAATTACCACCATGGATTCTACACATACAATTCTGGCGAATTTGACTGATTTTAGAAAGTCGCTGGAGAGAGCCCGATGTCTGTTGACATTAAATAATTTGAAAAATTTTTAAAATGGCGCATTGTAGCCATTTGTGAAAACCTTGAATGTGGTGGATGCAAATACTAAATTCACTGTAGTGCCCGAACGGCTAATTTTTGGAAAAAAATTCACTGAACAAAAAATGTTTATTTTGATGTTCTTCACCTGTTACACATACTTGGCAGTCTCCAACTCTTTTCTAGTATGTTAAAACAGGCAGTTTTAGGCTTATTTTCACTACACAGTAATACAGATGATCAGGAAACTGAATTCCGGATTTCTTTGTCTCTACTGTATTATTAGCTCAATCACTTAAATTATGCATCAAAAATTGTATTTAATTCATGTAATTGGCTACGTAGCAACGACATGATCGTGAACAGTAGTTACTCTCTACAGCCAAACCGGCCCCTTTGCGGACACGGGGATATGGGCAAATATGCCTTATTTGGCGTCCCCAACACCCCCTCTTATTTTGTCGGTAGAGTTCAGGACCACCCTGCAAGCTGTAGTTTCTTGGGAACAAAACAAAAAAAAACTTGAACACTCTTATAATGTTAAAAAAAAAACTTTTATTTTCCCTTTGCCTACTTCAATTTTTCACAAGAAAACATTATCTATCTACCTTCTGAATATAAATGGGTGATTGATTATATGAAATTTTTAAAATCTGTTATTTTAATTTTATTTAAAATATACTTCGAAAAAGGAACTCTGTATATATATATCTTGGATTTTCGTTTCTTATATTTTGTTATGTACATTTAAAACGTATTTTTTAATAATAAGGCATTCTCTTGCCTCATTGGTTGTTATTTGAGAATAGACAGTAATCAACACCAATTGTCAGTTTATTAAGACATTAGTAATAGTTTTGGTTCTTCATCTTAACCTTCACAAAAATTCCTATAATAGTTCCCCTTTTCTCTACTTTATAATTTTTCTTTTGCTGTTTCACTTTTCATGCTCATACTTTCTTTCATTCAACTGTGTTTGCATCCTACCTCTTCCCTATAAGGCAAATCTCCCCCCTACCAAATGCCAAAACCCAATAGAGGGCAGCATGATGCATTAGCATCCTCCGGGAATCAGGACGAGTGATATGTCATTGGAAAGCTATGAGTACATAGATTATGAGATTATGAATATGGGAAAAAGTAACTGGAATGGGGGGGGGGGGTTCCTTCATAGATATTGGGACAAAAAGATTGGAACGTGCTTTGCGGGGAAAACAACCCATAGGTGAAACACTTCGTTTTAAAGCTAATTATTATTTTCTGTTTTTTTTTTTTGTCCCATGCTTCAAGTAGTAATTGAGGTTTAAGCCTGCCATGGATTCATCAGTACAAGGGCATCACTGGAAGACCCTACAATGTGGGGGGGAAATATGTGAATATTCACGGACATTATTATTTTCACACTGTGCAACGAAAGTGAGTGATAATTAAAAATTAAACGTAGACTGTATTGTGTGAAATTGAAAAAAGAAACAGTCAAAACAAAGAATAATCATGCATCTACTACATTTAATGAATCTGTCATTATTGCATCCTGTAACACAGCAGCTGAAACCATTAGTTGTCGAAAATGTAAAGCAAACTTGTTTCACATCTTTGAAACTTGCTTTTTCATTAGTAAGGCCAGAAGAATAAAATTAATAAAGAATCATATTTTGAAATGCTGGTGCAGATAACTGATGATGAATGAGAGAATGCATGCAAATAATATTCTTCCTTTGGTATAGTCGGTTTTCTGGATGTAGTCCTTTCTGTTCTTCAAACACGGCTACATGATTTAACAAAGTTCGTGCAAAGTATTTCACTTGCCGATGGAATGTCGTACCTAAGGGCTGGTATAATTTTGTGCAATGTTCCGGAATTACCTTCAATGTGCATTTCGGCCTATCGGAAATTTCATTGAACCAGCGTGCTTGAACATGAGCCATGGGTACTTCTATAATTCGCCATGGTTGAGCTCCTACAGGTCTTTCCCTGTTGGCCCAGCTCATGTCCTCTTTTCGTCCCGTAGAACCAGGTGAGAAGTTAGTTCCTGATGTTCACATGGATGATGTTCATAGGATCTGATAAAAAAAAAACATTTCACCAATGGATTGTTTTCCCCGCAAAGCACAAGTTTCGACATTTTCGTCCCAATATCTCTGAAAAAACGCCCCGCCCCCCTCACGTTCCAGTTACTTTTTTTCCATATTCGTAATCTATGTACTCACAGCTTCCCAATGATATATCATTCGTCCTGATTCCCGGATGCTACGACTGGCACTGCCCTAGTTAGTACAACTATATTAAGTAAAAATAAAATAGCAGACTCAAGTATACAAATCAAGGTCACACAAGTGAGAGAGTAATTCTGCTTAATCACTGTGCATTAATATGTGGGTCATTCCATTGTGACCAACATAACATTTACACTTGTTGAAGGTTATAATTTTACTTATTATTGCTATAAAAGCTGCATAGTAAAAGTTCTTTTCACTTCCATAATAATTTATTATGTTTAATGTTGAATTTTTAATTAAATGCTAATTATATTTTTCAAAAGTAAGAGATGTAACCAACTTAACATTTTTTCAACCTCATAAAATGGTACCTTAATTATTAAAGCTATTTCTCTGAAACTTGCAGTTCTAGAATTCTATATTCATGTAATTTTAAACCTTAAAATGTCAGATTTGATATAGTATATGTAATAGGAATTTATATCCTCCCAAATAATCAGTTAAAAACAGTTTTAAATTAAAACTGATGTGACCAACGTAACATGCAAGAATACAAATAAAAGATGTACATAATATTGAATACTTTATTAATGGTTTACTTTTTTCCATTTTTTGTACAATGTAATTATTTTGTCTCTTTCACCCATACTTATATTAAATGGTAGATTTCAACTAACTGAACAGGACCACTTATAATGTACTTGACTTCAACCATCTGGGTATCATCATAATTTGGCCACTTAAACCCTTCAGGGGTCTCTTACAAAAATTTTATTTTACAAACGTTTAATGTTTCATCATATAAAACAATACGGCTTGAATACCACTTGTCATCATAGTACATACTATAATATTTTTCTAGTTCAATTGAAAATCATGTGTTATATTTTCTGGTGAATCAACATCTACCTCAGATATCTCGTTTGTTTCATTATAAAATAAATTTAGGTTTTGAGCAAAATGAATTGTCTCTGGTATTGGTAAACATATTTATACACATAAAGCTCACTTTACTAATGCAGTTAGCTGATTAAATTCCATTCAGTGGTTTCACATTATAAAATTTTTTTTCATTTCAGGACTCTGAGTTTCGATCACTTTATGCAAAGGTACTTAATTTTTAATTCAGCAGAACTCACTTCAGTAAAAAAAATCATATGCATTCTTAGTTATGATCTGTCCTTGTAGCACTTTTTTTCCATACATGGTATTTGAGGACGGCCCCAACTTCATCATGAGGTCCTTTTCCATGGTAAGACTCCCCAAAATTCTATTCACAGGCGTTCAAAGAGGACATGGAAGCAATTGGAGTAATGATTTTTAAAATGTGCTGCAGCCTTATCACTCCAAATAATTACCTTTTTAACTGAAATGTTGAACGATTTCCGAAAATTAGCGATTAAGTTAAGAAAACCTTCAATTCAAAGAGGTACATGCTTTTTTGTATCTGAAATTATTTCATGATGTATTTGCTTTAATAAATCATCGTTTGGTTCTTGCCTATAGTAGGTAATATCAATATAGATCATGACAGTTGGATCTTGATCAGTTTTCCCAGTGAGCTACCTTGACCTCATTTTGATGCTTGATCTGATAATTTTGGGCTAAATCAATTTGAAGTAGTATCTCATTTGGTTGTAAATTACCATTTTGCTTTTTTAATTCCCTTGCCTGGTGTGCAGTATTATATATTCAGAAAATTTTGGAATTTGTTTTGAAAATTCTTCTGATAATGAATTAGATTTACTAAAACTTCTTATTTCAAATTTTCCCCCATCTCACATTAATTGCCTCAGACTTAGCTGTTGCTTCTTGAAGAATTACTTCTTCAAACAGTGATAAACATTTCTCACATTTATGTTTCATGCAATTAGAAGGATATATGTCACAAACAATTAGTGATAGCAAATCATTTATGCTTTTAATATTAGAATCTTTCTGTTTGTATGCTTGGATAAGAAACCCAATGTTTTCACAATAGGGGCAGAAACAGACTTCATGATCTTTAGATGGAATTGTATGCACTTCCACTTGCCTAAGTTCACAAAATTTGGATATACCAATGGAAATGTTAAGATTATCTGCCTTAAAAAGCTCATGTGTCTCTTTTAAATTGTGCACAATAAATGTTTCTGCAAAGTTACATTTTTACTGATAGTTGGATCTTTAAATGATTTCGCATCTTTATTTCCTGGAAGTAAACGAGAAATTTCATCTCTACGATAAAAATCTTTTATCATATTTTTTACTTCATCAATTCCATTATTTTTATGAGTCTTTATATTTTTATCACTAAGTGGAAGACCCCATTCTGTAGCCAGTTTCTTAACAATAGCAATTTTTTTTTCTTGGACTCTGGGTTAAAGACGCTCTACATCTTTCATAGCTTTTCCAAAACTTTGAGGATTGGACACAAAGAAAGATGATGAATCCATTTTTTTCTTTGCGCATTTCACACATTCCAACTTTTGATGCTTCGTTTTCTTTTTTCAATCTCGGTTGTTTCATATGATTTTTTGCTTTTTCCTTTTCTCAAAATATTTATTCTTCATGCATGTTGTTTAGCATGTTGTTTTCGTTATGCAGCAGTTGTTGGCACCATTTTGTTACCTTTGAATAATATTTTTTTTTTTTTTTAATATTTTTAGTTATATGAATTTTTGAGAAACAGACTGTTACCTACTTTCAGTTGTAACCGCTGTCCAAGTGTTAATAACACTTATACAGTTTTAAATGATATAAGAACGAGTATGACTGACGTAACATGTTATTTTGTTACGTTGGTCACACAAAAATTGTTACATTGGTCACAGCCATATGAGTTAAATTAATGATAAAATAAATCTTGAAAGTGTTCTAAATAGAGTAGAAACTAAGTAAAGAGTTTTAAAATATATATCTTCTAAGTAATAAAATTTATTTGTTTATAAAGAAAAATGTTAATTTTTGTGACCAACGTAACAAAAAAAAAAGGTAAACAATAAACAACAATAACCGATAATATACCTATGATATTTTCCAGAAGTAGCAAATAAATAAATTAGCTAAAGGTCTAATCTGTCAAATTAATCAAGCTTCAGGCAAATTTTTTTAACAACATATGCATAAATAGCAAAGTCTTCTGCATTACATTTAATTTTCAGTTTGGTTTACTTCACAACCATGTGCCTTTTGTGTTCAAACTATTGCCAGATTCAAATGACTTCCAAATTGTTGCTAGATTCTCATGCTACAATATATATAAAATAAAATAACAGGTTGCACTTAAAGTTTTTTTAACTTTATTTTTTGTCACTGAGGTTTACATTTCCACGGAATGACTCACGTGCACTAGTGTAGTACAGGGAAAAATCAGGAAAATTTGAAGTGCAAAGGCCTAAATCATGGAAATTCGAAATTCATTGTTACAATATATTGTCATTATATAACTTTATCAAGATATCCTCATATATTGAGCAAAATAAACCCATTTTACAAAAATTGCGTGACTTGAAGGGAAGTCGGGGAAAGAAGCTGAAGGTCAGCTTATCAAGTCTCGACCATCCAATTTCACTCGGCAACAGCCCATGAGTGAGCCCTATATATTTACTTATTTTGTATTATTACATAAATCAACAAAATTTGAACACAAGGGACATAATTATAACAGCATAGTCAATTTACATTACTAGGTATGTATTCCCAAGTATGATTTCTAAGCATAATCCTGAAATCCGACAATACCCAGACAAAATTTTCATAACCCATTTGCCCAATTAGAATCCAAGGAACATAATCCAAAAGTGGCAAACATGAATACAAAAAACATAAAAATGATCATTAGTCCATGTCTCAATTTTAAGTCAAGGTAGCACAATCCCACGAACAAATTTTTCTATACACATTTTGAAAATAAGAACAATACAACAAGGAAATTCAATTTTCTCCACAAGATTCCAACAAGTGAATCTTTAATATTTTTTTTTGAATAAATTATTATTTATCAAAGTAATTTCATCTCGAAGAGTACTCTAAAATCTTGGACCTATGGCATTTATATGATAATACATATAATTATTCAAAGCAAAAGCACAGGATTATTATTATTATTTCTACTAGGATACCTATCCGAACACAGTAACACAAGATTGAATCTACCAAGAAGAATGTGTTGCAATTCTGTGTGTGAGTGTTTGGAGAGTTATATTAAGAAATGGCCAATTTTTATACAGATAGTTGAAGAAAATGGAGATGTAATAGATGCAAAAATAAACTTGAAAGTTATAAGTGTGGGTATGAAGAGGAATGTTTTAAACCTTCTTCAGTTGAAAGTGATTTTTGTTGCTTTAGATTTAAAAAAAAAACAGCAGTTTTTTAGTAAATCACTAAACATTTTCAGAATTGTAATTTTGCTTTGGCCAGATATAATTAAGAGACACAGGATTGAATCTACCAAAAAAAGTGTATTGGAACTTTATGCGTGATTGTTTAGGAAGTTATATTATGCAACCCATTATTTAGATCAACATTTCAGATTATCCACTTTACTTTGTAGTGATATTGTTGTAATATCGTATTCTTCAATTTTAGTTTCTATATCCAACTTTCAGCCCTTGTTCTGTAGCTAAGCACATGCACAATCTATAATTTTTTTCTTGTATTATTAGATTGAATGGACTACACTCATTCTAACGAGTCTAGTCATACATCACGATGACTTATTCCGTTGTGCGGAAGTTCGTACTGGACTTAAAAGTGCTTTTTTCGAGGACTGTTTTCAGTTCATAAAAGTCCTTAGTTTTGCTCTCCTGATCATTGATATTTCTCTGTAGCACGTTTTTGTTTCGTTTTTTGTTACTGCCATTCGTCCCACATCACAAGTCAGCATAACGAACGACTGTGGAATGTAAACCATGCAGCTCGTAATATGGCTTTCGCAGGCTAAAGATGGAAAATGCAAAAATGAGAATTCCATGTGGGACCTTTCTAGAACATCCCTTTGGAACAAGAATAAATAACGTAATGCCATTTTCTCCCATCTGGATATAAAGTGTGTGACACCCGGGACACACAGCAATCTTTTATCCCTCTTCCCACTTTCATCCCACACACAAGGTTTTATCCTTGCCACTTTTTAAAAGAGTGGTGCTTCCTACCTGGTTTTCAAAGTTAAGCTAGCCACTAAAGAAAAATTCTTGCTACGGAAAATCATGGAGTATGGGAGGGAGGAGGGATATTAATGATTACTTTCTGTGCATTATTATAAGATAAAATAATGTTTTGTTAGATATAAAGTAACATTTTTATTAATAGATTTATATTATTTGACCACGAAATTTATTTTCTCCAGATGTTTAAGTGGAGAGAAATGTGGCTATTTGATGGGATTTTTCAGAATTTCAAATTAAGACAAAAGGAAGGGGGTGCCTTCCCAGGGAGGGCAGATCAGCAAAATTCTGTGGTAGAGAGAAAAAAGTCTGCTACCTTTTAAAATTGATGCTATGATCGCTTGCCTAACTTGTCTATTGATATAAATCCGTGTATGCCTTCTCTTCCTACTGTATGTATGGTAAGGATGTTCCATTGCATAAGAAGTAAAACAATCATTGGTTGGCTATTAGTTGCATATCTTGCTTGATTCATTTTGAATTGAATCATCTATTGACATGGAAGAGCGTTAGAAAATGAAGGCAGAACTCTCAAACGGGAGGAACAAAAGGGATGGAAGTTCCCCCGGATGCATTTCGCTAAACTTTTTTTTTTTATAAAAAAAAAAGCCTTATTTCCTGAAGTTCTAAAGATAAGATTGTGCGCTGTCTGTGGCGTTCTATTCCACCAATCGCAGAGATCCAATTTGGTGACAGTGATGTCCCTGATGACATTTTCTCTAACTTTGGGACTTTACATGGTCTTAGAATGAGTGTCAGATGTTTACGACCTGCCATCGTATCTGTAATGGGAGGAGTGAGAAAACGACGTTAGCACCCTCTAGCGGCATTTTGTTGATTTTTTTTTAAAAACAGCCTATTTCCACAATGTTAGAGCTGAGATTGGACAGTCTGTAACGTTCGATTCTGACAATCTATGGGGTTTGATTCTAAATTTGAAGTCGACTGGCTTTATTTATCAGTTTCGGTCAATATATATTATGTTATTTAATGTTAACTACTTGATCACTTTTAGCTAATTCTTTTCCATTCTCAAACGTTTCATAATTATGTTATTTCCTAGATGTAGTGGTAGCATGCTCCCTTAGTATGACATATCTCCTAGTATGTATGTGATTCCCAATGGTGCTTAAAAAATCCTTATTGAGTAACTGCTCGTTGTTATTTATGGGTTGGTTTCCTAGGCCTTAAGAGGTTTAGTTTCTTTTGGGAAAATGTAGGTCCAGTGCCCTATGATTGCATAGTTGTTTGTGTAACTAGCCGCTAGTGTTAGGGAGGGCTATAGAGTGCTAAGGGTGTGGGTTCATGACACCCAGCCTAATGCTTGACATATAGCATTTATGTAAGATATTATTACCCTTCTCAGTGATTATACATGGGTGTCGAAAATTATTATATAGCATTTGTTTATAATTTTTGAATTTGAAAGGGAGGGTCATGCTCCTCCCCCTTTAGCCATCACTTAATTATGCCAATGTAGTTATACCACGTTTGTCTATCATGCTATTAACCTGGATTCGACTCCCAATAGTATTGTGAAATGCATGCTGCTGTTCTGCCCACTGTAGGCAAGGATATGGTTCCTTTGGCAACAGAGGTTCAAATACATCAGAAAACAAGGTCCCAGCACAGTATAACGGCTCGACAAATTCAGTTCCCATTGGCAACTAGCTTTTTACAGCTGGCCAGTAGGAAATCATTTTCTACTAGGTTCTTGGGTTTTCTTATTTAGATGGATAGGTATCATTTTTGTCTGACGAATATGGTTCAGTGTGATTTATTGAACCTTGTGTATATACATCCTTTTGCTGCAAAAGTACAGTTTTATGCTATGCAAATGAACCTTCCTGCTCCAAAGGTTGATTTTATTGCTTTGAAAATTTATTTTCCAGCTCTGAAAATTGATTTCCCCTGCTCCAAAAGTGAATTTTTTCTGCTCCAAATCTTGTTAGGCTAGTATGATCCCTGACTTAGTCTTTGGTTCATTCATTCCCATATGATTTGCAGCATACCATTTCAACAAACCATCAGGAAAACCCATAGAATCAGAACACAATTTCTCCAAACTTTTGCCTGATAAAAAAAAGGCATGCCAAATTTATCGACAATAATTGATTTCACAGATTAAATATATCGTTTATAAATATCAGAAATAAAATTGGCCCCAGCACAGAGATTTTCGGTGCACCTAATTTATTTATTCAGAGTTCAGAATCAGAATTCAAGGGATACATATTGCCTTCAATTTTCCAGGTAACAGCTAATAATAAATAGCTCATTATATAATTTTCCTGAACTGAACTTTTCATACCACATTGCATACTGAAAATTTTGAAAAACTTATACTTTTGACTAAACTTCTTCCAAAATTACCCTTTTGCATCAAAACTAATATAATTTATATAAAATTAATGTTCATATATATATCTCAGGAAGGAATGTGTTTGCCACACATATGATTAAAACTTAAAAAAAAGTATTTAGCCAAATTATCTAATCTATAAAGGATTTTGAACATACGAGTCTCCTTTCTCTTATATATAGTCATATACGCTTTTTAAATGGAATAAAAGATGAAGCATCAGCTTTTCCATTATATAGCTAAACTTATTTATAATGATCTCAAAAATGACAGAATGAAAATGCTATTGTAAATATTTAATGCAAATTTTTAGAGTATGAAGAGATACATTTTCCTTTAAATTCAGTTTTTGTATTTGTAAATTCACTGTAATTGAGTTATAAATGGCTTTGAGGTTTGTGAATTTTGTAGTTTTGGAACTTGTTTCAAATAATACGAATTTTAATGTATTGTAATGTATTGTTTGCTAAAATTAGTGACTGGAAATCGATTAAGATTTGGTCTGGAAAAGTTAGGGAAGTTTGAAATTTAATTTAGTTAGAACCATGTCTTGTTATTATTATTAATTTATCCTTCCTCAACTAATTATAGCAGTATTTTATGGTTTTTATAAGTTTGTACAATTTTTTTTTAATATCTGGATTCTATGATGGCTGAATCATTAAAATGAGGCATTTAATGTTAAAATATGCAAGGTAGATGGAGAACATTACAATTATTACTTTGATTTAAAAAGTCTAAAAAACGATGATATTGTAGTTTAAATTAATTTTATTTTTATTTTAGATCAGTAACTTTATTTGATTAAAAAAAAAAGTTTGCTGTATCTAAGGTCGCAAAAACACTACTCCTGGAAATTTTTTGTTACTGGTCTGGAAAACCTGGAAAAGTCAGGGAAGTTTGAAACAAAATTTGAGTAGACACCCTGATAGCACATCTGTTTAATAAATAGGTCTAAATTTACAATCCAATTCTTCTATATATTTCCAATTGTTTCGTCTCGTTAAATATCTGGTGTGGTTTGGAAATATTCTTTATCAGTTTAATTTATAATTTATATAACTTTATATCCCCAAAGCAGAATGTGCTAAAAAGTGCGACATGCGTCTCAGAACAAACAACTTCACTGCAGAACAATCGCAGGGCGAATCAATTTTTTTCTTAAAATAAGTAAAAAGAATAAAAGCAGTCCAACAAATATTTTGTGCATTTCTAAAAAAAATTTGTGTTTTATAAAATTTAAAAATGTATTACATACACACATGCATGCATCTCCTGTAGAACATTTTTGATCATCTGAAAGCTTGTTGCAAAACATTGCAAAACATTCTGCTTTGGGATTTTAAGTAAAGTGTATCATGACGATGCTGTCTTACTAACCTAACAAAAAGGTTAAAAATGGCTGATAATAATCGGTCATTTGCCACACAAGTTGACTTCCTTGTAAAAAATGAAACAGTTACTATATTTTATAAGTTAAAACTTTCTAAAGATAAATTTAAAATATGATTTCCATAAGTAAATATATATACTTCTACTGAGCTTTATTGCTCTTGCATGAAGCCAGTTGAAAAGCCTTTATTTTACATTATCTATCATAAAATCCCTTGTATTAATCTAGGTAGGTAAAATATTACTCGGATAAATGGCTTATCGGGTATAAATTTTTCATTTTAAAAGGCAGAAAGGATGCTAATTTTTTTTAAGGAAAGTACCTATAATTGACTGTTTTATTTAAAGGGCTGGTGGTGTAGGTTTAGCATCACCTAGAATGGTTTTTAGCTTCATTCTCTAAGGCAACCTAAATTTAATCATGCTTATTCAGAGCCTTCTAGTGAGAGAGCTAGCAAGTGGAATGTCACAAAATTTAGTAAGTGTGCATTTCAGACAATGGGGAAGAGATTTCAGTAATAAATAAATTAGGGCAAAAATTTTCTGATGAGGGTGAAAAGTGGCTTTGCCAGTGGGTAATAGATACCCTCCCTGTTCCAATTCCCAATGGTGGCAAAAAAAAAAATCACTCACCATATAAAATAAATAACTGCTCATTGTAGTCTAGGGTTTGGTTCCCTAGACCTTAAAAGGTTTGGGTTCTTCGGAAAAATGTAGGTCCTGGTTCAGCATGGCCTTGGCTGCCTTGTACTGTAGAAACACAAGTTTTATTCTCTGTTTGCTGCAGTTAAAAAGGCAAGGAGGTAGCAATTTCTTATTTTGTTTATTCTGTCCTACAATTTTTTTTTATTCTGGTCTAAAATTTTTTTTTTGCTTGGAAGAAAAGTAGAAAAGGTGTCTCTGCCCCAAAAAATATTCATTGTAGTTCTGCTATTTATAGTAAAATTAGTTGTGTGACTTAAAATGCATATAGAATTGTAATTTGTGAAAATTATTGAAAAATTAAAGTTAATATTTTGTCTTCATTGTATATTTTTTATTTATATTTCGTTTTGGAGTTACATAACAAACTATTAGTTTTAAAATGTGGTTATCATTAAATTTTCAGATAGCATTAGTTAACTTTTTTTTTTAAATAAATCGAACACTACGCAGATTAAATTAAACAACAATATAAATCAACGTTTATGTTGTTGCTTAACATTAGTTAAGTTTGGAATTAGAATACTGGATATATAATAGTGTAGATATTATATAATCTGTAATGATTGTTGTTAACATTTTCAACTGTTTATTATGATTAACTATATATTTTTAAGGTTATTTAATTACCGTATTTTCCATTATTTAGAATGAGCAGGGTATGTAATTGGACAGTGAAAGATGTTGAAAAATGGCTTGCTGATAATAGCTTTGAGAACTATATCAATTTGTTTTGCGTTGAACATAAAATTGATGGTAAAGCATTGCTTGTTATGACTGAAGGTGATTTAAAATCACCCCCTCTATCTCTTAAGGTAATTGTTTGTTTTTTAATAGTTTCTTACATTAGTCACTGATTAATTAGGTAAAATTGAGTCCTTATACTATAAAAATTCAATCAACCAACTACAATTGAGAGATTTGATCATATGCTATGAATATAAAATATTTGGTCAAATGAATTTTTAAAGACAGAAGAAATGTGTTTACATATATGTACACAAACAGCATATCTTAATTTTGATATTTATTATTATTAGTGGTTCTAAAGAAGCCACAAAAATTATATAGTACAAATAAATTGATGCAATGCTCACATTGAAGATTAAACCTAAAAGTTTAATCTTCAAAAATCCATCATAGATGGGTTTTTTTTTGTGTTTATTTTCTGGCTACTTAAATTCATGCAAATATTTAAATACTTAGAATAAATGCTTTTTCTTTACTTCTTATAATACCTTAAAAATTATTGTCTCAAATTCGTATTCTTTTACTACTTTTTGCTTCAATGCACACATATACATTTATATTTATGTATATGCATTGTGTTAAAGTTTGTTGAAATTTTTTTTTGTGCATGTATTTTTTAAAGTTTAAATTTTGCTTATTAAATGACATTTTTTACATTCTCGTGTAATTTTTCAGATTTTAGGTGACATCAAGCATTTGTTAATTGCTATAAATGAGTTGCAAATGCAAAATCCAGATCCATTAGCACAAAGGAGATATTCAAGTGATGATATTTTGCCAGTTCGCCAATCTCGCTCTACTAGATTGAGAAAATGCAAAATTCATGCAAATAGTAGTGAATCTTCAGACCTTAATACGTTTGGTAGCGATGGTAGTGGGGAAGAGAGAGATATGGACCAATCAGATTGTACTTCTAAGCATGTTAAGGTTAGTGAAAAAGTTTTATCATATATAGATTTTAGAATTTTTTTTTAGTCCCAACTTTTAATACATTACTAACTATAGATGTATCTTGCAAGATTTTTTACCGTAAAATAGTTGTTAAAACGTAACATTTAGTTTGCTTTCCAAGTAGCATCATTGCAATAAAGTAATACAATTATTTTTACTGTTATAATAAATAGAATGCCCTTATAACATGTTCGTATGAGTAGAAGTTCTAGAGAGCCTTGCTCTTCAAAGAAAAATATTAAAATATCCTATAATGGTGTAGTGGTAATACATCAGACTACTGTGCTTTTCATCTGGTTCGATTCTAATAGTAACATAAAATGCACATCATGTTTTCTGTCCGCTATAGTTCGAGGATTGGTTCCCTAGGCTAGTGGTTCTCAACCATTTCTCAACCGCATACCATGGCCCAATAAATTATTTTTTATAGAAAGAGGGCCTTGTCCAAAGTTAAATTTATTTGTGAATGCCTTTCCATTTTTTAAAGTTCACACATTAATATAATTATTAATGATCTCAATTATGCATAATTATATAAAGAGTATTGGCGAGCTTATGCATTTGATGTGGCACGTTGACAAATAGAAAATTACATTTAAAGTAGTTATCAATCACTGAACTAATGAAATCTTGGAACATATTGTAGTTTACTTAGACCACAACATCATTAATTTCTGCTGATTTCCATTAACACGGTGAAAAATTTCAATGTCTGAAATCATTTGTTCAGCCTCACCTTGTTTGGTGCAGAATAACCCTTGCCGCCCTTGCTCCATAAAAATACAGCCAACCACTCAATGTCTGAATGCTGAAAGATTTTGATGTCCATGAAATATGGAAGCAGAAGACCCAGTAGAGTTCCTATGTTAACAGTATGACACAATGCCTCACCCAAGCTTGTATGATCGTACTTTAGAGGACTGGCAAAACGTGGCGTGGCCCGTTGAGTCATGGTTTCAGTTATATCGGGCTGATGGTAAGGTGTGGATGTGACACTGAACTCATGAAGTCATGGACCAATATTGTCAGCGAGGCACTATGTATGCTGCTGGTAGTTTCATAGTAGTGTATCTACGTGTCATGGATTGGAACTACTGGTCCTCTTAAACATGTCATTGACTGATTACCACTACGTAGCACTCCCTGAGGACTATTTGCAGCCCTCTGTAGATTTTTTTTACCCCCACAATAATTGAACCTTTCAATATGCACTGTATCATCGAGTTCAAGTTGTCTAGGATTGATTCCAGGAGCATTCTGGACAATTTCAGTGAATAGTGTCGACTCCAAGTGTGCATGACATGAACTCAATTCAACACTTATGGAAAGTGATAGAGAGAAGTCCATTTGCATCAAAGATCCTGTGTTTGTAAATACCAGAGAGCTGTAAATGGATATCAAGATGGCATGGCTCAACATGTCTCCAGAATCCTTCCAGTCATTTGTGGAATTGATGTCATGTTTAATTGCTGCACTTTGCTGGACTAGAGGGGTTTCACACGATACTTGGTAACTATCCCATGGCTTTTGGCATTTCAGTGTATATATATGCATGTCTTCTAATAATCTGAACATGCTAATGAATTTGAATGTTCTATGATCATCGATAGGTTGACGACTGGTATATAGGTAGCAAGATAGCAGAATGCAGTGGTTGAGAGCAGTAGCTGAATGGAAGCAGGATGATAAATCTCTATGAACTGGTAACTAATCCCTGGCAGAGTAGTGGCATGCAAACTGAACATCACAGAACTAAACAGGGTGTTACATCTAAAATTGTGCAAAGAGCATGTAAATTGGATAATTAACCATTGGGACATAGTGTTATGGAGTAATGAAACCCAGATTCTCTTATTTTAAGTCCTATAGTAGGGTATGGTGTGATGACAGCTTGGAGAGTGCTTGCCGTTGTATCATGTATCCACTCTCAAGTGTGGTGATGTTTTTGTATGGGCTGTATTTAAATGATATGGGCATGGACTACTGGGTCACTGTCTATACTACTATGAGTGCAGGTAACTATGTTGACATTATTGATAATTAGACGCTTCTCACACTGTGGAACAGACTACTGTTGTTACCAGGATGATAACACAATTTATTAAATAAGCAACATTGCTTATTTCTTTTAAATTACAATGAACAATATTACAGGTATTAGGCTTCCTCTTTTTTTTTTTTTTTTAGGAAGTTGAAGACATAATAGTTTATGCATTAATTTTTTTGCTTTAACACCGGCATAAATTTTACATGATTTGGTGTAATGAATGTTGTTTTTAATTGCTTAACTTCATTTTAATTTAGCCACCACAGGTGATTGGAACTGAGGTAGGAATTTTGAACATAATTTTTTTTTTTGCACTTACATTTTGTATAAAATTATAATTGGAATATTATAAACTATTTTATTAATAATGATGCGACCAACATTGTAAAGTTTTCAAAATTATTGGGGGGCCCAAATACATAGTATATACATTATGATGTTGGTAAAATCACAACTTATTTGAAACTATTGGGGGGGGATGTTTTGGGCCCCAAAGGTCCATATAGCTCTATGCCTGTCAATGTGATTGAGTATGGAGGTATATGCAGTAGACCCTCCATATAACGAAATGGACGGTTCCATGAGAAAAATTCGTTATATAGAAAATTCGCTAGGTGGAAACGATGTATTCATGAACCAAGGCAGTGCAGTATGATACCACACTTAAAATCCCATTTTTCGGTAAACGTCTTTCCCATAAATAACATTCAATCATTTCAAATAGATGATTTTAAGTGTTCACATTACATTTCCATGGTATTAGGGAACCCAAGGTAGCTGACGTGACCACTTAATTTTCTGTTTTGGTCGTTAAAAATTTTATTATATAAAAATTTATTTTGTTATATAGAAACACTTTCATATGTTAGGTTTACCGGAAAGTTCTGTCCATTTGGGAAGTGAAAGAAAATAATGAATTTTTCATACCTTCAATAACATTTATTGTACAATATAATTTCCGACGTTACTTATGACCTCTTGCCAACTTGATGGTGATTTGTAAATACCATTTTTTTTAAATGTCTTTTTCTTACAGGCGACGAATTCAAGTAGTGCTTGACTGACACCTGCTTCAGTTTTGGAATTTTTTCCCCTTCAAAAAATTTTGGAAGGAGAGAAACAAGTGATAATCGGGGGGTGCTAGGCCTGTGGAGTATAAATGGTGTATGTGGCAGAATTTCCCAGCCTAGCTCTGTAAGTTTCTGACGAGTCACCAAAGCAGCATGTGGTCTAGCATTATCATGGCGCAGTATGATGTGCTTCTTATTGAATATCGCCGGCCTCTTTTCTTTGACTTCTTTGTTTAAATCATCCATTTGCTGACAGTGTCTCTCTGAATTGAGCTTTTTGTTAGGGTTCAAAAGCTTATACTATATGGGTCCTTAGATGTCCCACCATATACACAGCATTCTCTTATTCAGGCTCAACCTCGGGTTGATGGTGGAGGGGAAAGGTTGTCCAGGTTCACAATATGCTCTTTTCCTAACAATGTTTTCTTAGTTAATCCACTTTTCATCACCAGTTATCATCTGGTCCAAGAAGGGTTTGTTTTTGTTCCGAGCAGGCAGAGATGTGCATATGGCGACTCGATCATGCACATTTTTCTCACTTAACTCATGAGGCACCCATCTGGAATATTTATAGACCAATCCTAGAGTTTCCGAATATGGTCTGAAATGGTTTGTTGGGCTGAGTTAAGCTTTTCTGTAATCTCCGATGTTGTCGAAAAAGGATCTTGCGCTATCATGGTCTTGACAATATCGTCATCGATCAAAGATGGCCACCCAAAGCATGGCTTATCATTAAGGTCAAAATCACCTGCTTCAAAAATTTTGAACCATCTCCTGCACGATTTATTCGAAACTGCATCTCCGCCAAAAACTTCCACGAAATTTGGGCACGCTTCTGTAGCATTTCTGCCTTGTTGGAATTCGTACAAAGTACAATGTCGTAAATGAACTTTATAGGTAGCCATGTTTACACGATTGTGTCTCACTTGATAATGAAATGAGATACTTTTATTTTAGTTAATTTAGAAGAGCAGATGTGTATAAATGTAATGATAAAGAGAGACATCCATGTGTATCTCAAATGAACACGTGCATATGTGTTGAAACTTGAGATAACATTATTGGACAGAACTTTCCTGTAGACCTAACATAATGACCATGGGGATTTACCAAAACTTCGCTATATAGAAAATTTCGTTATATAGAAGTTCGTTATATGGAGGTTCTACTGTATTTGTGTAGTGAGTTTTCTATAAACTAAGAAAAGTCAAGCTTATTGCTTCCTCTTGTGACCAGAATGTCAAAAATCAAGTTTCTATTGTGTATGATTTCCAAAATAAAGCTATTTAAGAGTGGATTTTGTTAAGGTGAGGAAAGTACCAGAATGTCAAAAATCAAGTTTCTATTGTGTATGATTTCCAAAATAAAGCTATTTAAGAGTGGATTTTGTTAAGGTGAGGAAAGTAGTATTTGATTTATTCCTACCAGGCATCGGAACTAATGTGTTGTCTATGTATTGTAGCTATTTGGATGGTCACAATGGTGTTGGTGAAAGTAGTGTCTTCAAAATATTTCATAATATTGTTTGCAGTTGGAGCATTCAATTTGTTGTCCATACCTACACTGCTCTTCTGTTTAAAATAGCAGATGTTTTATGAAAAGTAACTTCTTTGTACACAATACACATGTACAAAGTCATTTACTGACTGAATCGGTAAAAGTTTTTACATGCGCAAGATAGTAATAGATGTTTGTTTGAGTATAATACATAGGTAAAATCACACATTGATTCAATGAATGTACAATTTTGCCCACCTCTAGTAAACAAGAATAAAGTAATTTTGGAAGTTATCTAAAAAGAGAATGCAAAGGATTTCAACAGTATCTGGAATTAGAACCTTTATGAATAAGGAGGTATCAAAGCTCAGCAGTATGTGTGTAGGTGAGAGAGAGAAGTCTGTGTGTATGCGCTTCAAAATATCAACAACATGGCCAGTTTTTTACCAATAAAGATGTTTTTCACCACATGTGCCTTGAGTAATAAGAATTTTTTAAGGAAATCTTTTTGTGGAATGTTTTGATGAAAAGAAAGCCTTGAAAAAGGTTTATGAAAGAAACAGGAATATATATGTGCATACAGCCAAAATACTTTAAAGTAAACATTAATAAAACTAGATTAACTGTTGCTAACTTATGTTTTTTTTACTTTCTAAAGTATACTAAAGACAGTGCATGGAAAAAAGTGACTAAGGCATTTAAAAATATTTGTGTACAGTGTTAAACTTCAATTTTTTTTGGCTATGGCTAAATTTTAATATCCTATCCACAATGCAATCAGATACTTCCCCCCCCCTCTTAAAAAAAAACTTCATTACAATAAAAATATTCAAACCAAACTGCATACAATTTTGCTTTCATTACAACTGTCTTAAAATAAATATTGCACTTACAGGAAGAATTGTTCATGCACTTGCTCACCGTTAAAGTGTAGCTTTTCAAAAAAAAAAAAAAAAAAAAAATCATCAAATTGACCGGAAATTTGCAAGATAGGTGGACCATGAGAGAATAGGTAAATGATTAACCCTCTAACTGCTCGATTTTTTTTATCAAAGTCGCTTCAAAAATTGCATATATTTTTATTACATATTTCAAATCTATATGCATTTGAGAGTTAAAATATGTAGCACATTTTTGTAAACAAGATTTTTTTTAATATAAATTTCGTACATAAGAACAGGCTTTCATAAAAATCAATTTTAAGTAATCGGTAAGGTTAAACTACTGCAAATAAAACTTGATTAAATTACGATTTAGGAAGTGTTCAAGTATTACGTAAGCAATATTTTGGCCATTTCAATCCCCCCTCCCTCCGGGTAAGCAAAAATTAACATTGACCAACATAGGAAAATAAGATAATCAGTATCCCCACAAAGATGCTTACGTAATATTTTAACTCTCCCTTACTTTATAGAATACAAATATAAAGCATGTATACTAATAAAAATCACTCGCTGAACGTTTCCTACAAGCCATATTCTGGATATAAAAAATTAAAGCAGCAGGAGTGCTTGCAAAATCAGTGAATTCTATGCGAATACGAAAATTTAGGCGACAATAACGCCATTTGTTGACCAAACTACGACTAGAAGTCTAAATATTGTAGAAAATGTATTATTGACGGTTAAATTGCATACTCGCAAAAATCATGGATGAGCAAATTTTGTTACTTTATTTTGCCTGTGGAAATCGCAGGATAAGCAGTTAGAGGGCTAAAGGCACGGCACATAGATAAATCATATGTGACAGTAATGTCTCTTGTAACTAGTATAAGAGCTCACAAATCCAGAGTGTATAGTATAGGAATCGTATTTGTAGATTTTGCTCGCTAAAGGATCAAATACACCCCATCAATGAATTGTTTTGTTGTATTTGATATAAATACTAATAACATTTTCAAAAATTCATAATTTGGATAATTTTTTAATTATAATCTGTTTAAGAACCCTTTTTTAATTATAATCTGTTTAAGAACCCTTTTTTCTTTAGAAATCAGTCATCCTTTCTTTGTTAATGAAAATCTGTTATCCAGTAATATTCAAAATTTCCATTTATCATGTTGCTGTTTATATCAATGAGATATGCTTATGAAATTGATAACATTTAAATTTACGCAAGTTTCATTCTAGCTTTATATATATATATAAAAAAAAATTGAAGTTTTACTTGTGTGAAATTGCTTTCTTTTTACAGTTGAAGCCAGAATTATGGAAAACTGTCATTGGGATGATATATATCATTTTTGTAACATGGCTAACTGCAATAGTTATGGTTATTGTACATGATCGTGTTCCTGATATGCAAACATATCCACCTCTTCCAGATATATTCCTAGACAACGTTCCGTTAATTCCTTGGGCATTTACTATGTGTGAATTTACAGGAATTGTTCTATTTCTCATATGGATGGCAATTTTATTTTTTCATAAACATAGGTATTTTTTTTTTTATATATATTCCAAGATTCGAATTTTTTTCTAATCTGCATTATAAAACATTATTATTATTATTTTACTCATGGGTAGCGCAAGCTTTGTCAACCTAATGGTTTTTCTCGCGCACCCAGGTAAGGTTTGGATTATTGTAGATGTAATTTATATATGGTTACATGGAACAACTAAGCTTCTTCTGACATTACACTCTACTATTATTGTATTTCATTTGCATCTATACCTGCCTTAATGAATAAATATTATTTGAATTTGAAAGTTGCTACAGTCTGTAAAATAAATATAGGTTTACATAAATTTTATAATTTTTTTTTTTTTTTAATTGAGGCAATATATTGTCCATACTCAATTGATATTAAAGCTTTATTTATGAAAGTATCATTTTACAAATTAATTGAGGTAAATAATTCACAGCAGTAGATTAGACAGTCGATTTAACGAAAAACTGGTGCAAAATAATTATAGGTTCACCTTGAGCGGCACATCAAAAAAAGGAATGTTTCTTAAAAGTCAATACTTGGTATTACCTCCTTTTGACTCAACCACATTGATGAGATGCTGGAGCCTAGATAAAACTAATTTTTGAAGAGTATCGATTTTGATTTTCAACCAAGCAACGCGGCTGGCGTTCTGATTATTTTTGATTGTAATGAATTGCCAACCATTTGCATACGCTTTGCAAGCCAGGATACCCCATGGATTTTTGATCGGATTCATAGTTGGACTAATCGAAAGTCACTAAAAATCTCAATTTCCTTCTCAGCAAAACACCTTTTGGTGAGGTTCGATGTGTGTGTTGATGCATTGTCCTGTTGGAATTTTAAATCAACTCCCATTAAATTCTCAGCATGCTTGACCACTGAGATTTCAAGTATGTCGATATAGTCTTGAATTCCCATATGTGAGGTTATCCTTGCCAGCGGCAATTTCCCCACATACGAAAAAGATCCCCAAATTATGACAGATCCACCACTGAAGTTTTGGCTCATTCAAATTTCTGGATCTTTTCTCAAGTCTGCCAATAACATTGGAATTCATCGGGCCATAAGATTAAATTTCTTTTCATTACTGTAAAGGATTTTATTCCAGTTTTGGAACATAACTTATTTTTTAGCCCAGTTAAATCATGGTTCTTTCATCATTTTGGTCAATGCTGGCTTGCTCTGTCTTTTAGAAAACTGTAAGTGATCAGAAGAAGCAAAACCTACTGCACTCATGAAATTTAAATTGTCAACGATAATTCTGCTTTGATTTCCAATGCAAACATTTGTTTTGAAGATACATGCCGAATAAAATAACCCTTATCTCATTCAGTCAATATTGGTTTACGACCACTTCTCTACCTTGTGTCATAATTATTACCTAATTTGATAAACTGATCAACCACAGTCGATGACCTATTGATTTGTTTTTCACAATTTGTCGATTAGATAATTCACAATCCTTGTAGGCTTGAATTTTAATCTTCTCTTCCATACCCCACGATTTTGCACAAGGTATTTTGGATGTTTCCTCGAAAACAATGAAACATTTAGTTAAACCTTATGTATTCTGAGATAAAATAAACAACACGTTGTCCAATAAATATTACCAAAATCAATATTTAATTTTCTATGTTATTTTTACAATAAAAAATGCTGTTTCAGTAAACTGTACCTATATACAGGGTGTCTGGGCTAAAGGTATCCAAAAGTAATGGCTTATACTGAGAGAAACAATTATGGAAGTGCTGCGCCAATGATAGGGGATTGCTCCAATTTTTTTATCCAAGTTTGCTATTACGGTCGCGCATGCGCATTGTTGACAGTTGCGTTGAGCTGCTTTCCACAGCAGTCGTATGCTGACTTGTGATTAGGAATATTTAGAAATGGAATCATCGGCACATTTTGTTTCGCAGAACCGATAGTGGCAGGACGCAGTAACATTGACTTGTTGGAGAACTTTGCTGTTCCACATATTCGACCAAATTTCATATTTCAGCATGATAGTGCTCTACTAAACTTCCATAGATGTTACTGAGTTTTTGAATAAGATCTTTCCTGGATGCTGTATTGGAAAAGAAGGCCGTACTGCTTGGCCTTAGAGATCTTTGGACATAAGGCCGTTGGACGTTTTTGCTTGGGGTTTCAATAAAATAATTGTGTACCAGCAAAAAGTTCATAATTTGGTTGTTTTGAAACAGTATCTGTACAGCAGTATTTATTTAATAATACCTCAGATGTAACTAAATACCTGGCAAGAGATCAAATAATATTTGGACATCCGCAGAGCCACTAATGGTGATTACATTAAAATTCGTTAATCTGAAAAGAAACTTAAGGAGTTGCCATCTTTAATGCAACTGAAATTTATAACTAACCCTGTGTCATTCTCCCAGTATAAGTCATTACTTTTCTATACCTTTAGCCTGGACACCCTGTATTTTTTCACATGAAATATTACGATTTTGCAAAAATAAAAATTTATTGAAAGAGAAATTAGTATCCCACTGGATGCTTATTATCACTTGATGAGCAATATAATATAATACAAGTAAAATACTAATATAATAAACATCAAATACTTGAAAGGCATTTTGCCATTTATATTTCAAACATTATGTAATCCAATAGTTATATGGATGTATGGGTATACTATATTTATTTCACTAGTTGTATTGTAACCATTAAATAGTTACATATAATATAGCATTACTAAAAAATTAAAATGGCAAGTAAATATTGTAATATTTAATTCACTATATTTTATTTGTATCCAGGTTT
>QLNU02015360.1:17071827-17083289 GCA_006491805.2 Dysdera silvatica
GAAAATTATCCTTTACTGATTGCCGCGCAATTGTCTGATTATATAATACCTCAATGTATCCAAATCAGCATTGAGGCTCATTTTATTGTACAGATGCAGTACAATTTTTCCTCCAACACTTACAATGTTATCCCGATTAGTTCAAGGATCATTAAATATGGAAACTGTCTATTGCAACTCTGTACTTTGGCTTACACATTGAAATGTTTTTCCTTTTCTGACTAACGACGTTTGTGTCATAATTGTGTCACATCTTGACATTGCATGTGCAAAAAGCAGTACATTACTTAGATTTCCCATGTTATTTTTTATTTCCGCGATATTATAAAATTTACTTGGAATTTTTCCGCTCCCAGGTTTTAACACATAAATGTGTAAGGTCGTTTCAGTTCTTGCTACCAGTATCATTAAATATAAGTGTTCTTGCTGACAATCGTTACAGAAGGTTTAGTTAATGACAAACTATATACTGTATCAACGACGAGTGTGTTCATCAGCTTCAGGTTGGTGCATGACTATTTCAATGGCCGATAGCTTTTGCATCAGTAAAACTATTAATTGTGCTTTGTTTTATGAGTCACAAAGAAATTCATCCCTTCCAGTTGTAGTTGGTAAATGTGTTTCCAGTTTTATGTCTGCACACGATTTATCTGCAGTTTGATGATTTTGTTCCTCAATTTTTGTACTAATGTCACCTCTATAACTGTCAAAAACTACTGTGCACGAAGTTTCTTAATTATGCGCAACATATTATATATATGAATCACAAACCTCTTCGTAAGTTGCAGGACAGGGTGGCCAAATGACAGTATGTAAAAGATGTCCACCATCATCAGTGTCTGTTTGAAGGGTTGATGAACAAGGGAAAAAAGATTCAATTTTTTTTCAAGTTCAAACTTGTTCGTCTTCTGGAATGAAACATCATCAAATATGCATGGGGTTTTGGTGCAAGTTCATACTAAAAGCTTCCTTTAGACAATCTTCACTATTCATAACACATAGTATCCTACTAAAGAGTTGCTGTGGGTTCACTTCTACTCGAGCATTGGGAAAAACTATTCTGCCATTTATACTAGACAATGGACTTAGTTTATCTTTTCTCTTTAAATGTAGCTCTCTGAAATTTACTCCTGTCATATTTTTCATTTATGCCTTGCTAATCGTGAGAGCTCTCTCGTAGTTAATGGAATCATCTTCCAATAAACCAGTAGACAAAGCTACCACCTGATTTTTTTTGCTTGGATACAAATGAACTATGATTTACCAACCATTCGCGGAATGTATAGAGGTCCTGCTGATCCCTCTTTTGTCTCGTAGGTCAACATGTTTTTCAGTAGTTCCCGACTTTACTCTTGAGAACTCTTCAATAGACTTGCACATTTTTACGCAGCGTGGCAAAGCAGCTATCCAAGTGTCAAGTGTGCTGTCGGTTATGCCTCTACCTGGATGAAAATAAAATAGAAATAAAAATTACCTGTATTCCCTGCAAGTTATTATAAACGTACAGGAATTTAACATAATCTACATGTATGTCAAAAAAATTATGTACCTGTAGTCAGTCCGCCTTTAGTTTTCATGGAGCGTATAAGACCTTGCTCGATTGCAAGGTCCTCTGAGACTCCTGACTAAAAACGATCACTTCTCCGGATTGTAAAATAGCCTTCTGATGCAGACTTACCATACTCATCGGATGGAATAGTTTCTTTAAGATCTTTCATTTGTTGCAAATGAAATCTTGCCCATTTAGTGTATGCAAGGTGTCCCGAAAACAAATAGTAATATTTATAGTGCACAGACATATTTCATATTACATGCTATAATATATGAATTTTATAGCCACTTACATATTGTGCATAAGAACTTACCAGATGCTTGAAAAACAGGAATTATCTCTTGTATGCTTTGCAAATGAAGTTCAAAATTTCCAGTTCTCTTGGCTCGTAGATAGCAATGTATAATATTGACCAATTTCAAGTATCGAACTCAGAGCCAAGCATTGTGTGAGGAGTTTTCTCTTTATTACAGTCCTTCTGATAAAACTTCTTCCATTTTTTTTACTATTGACCATGCTCATATCCAGCGGGGGAATCTTATAGACCGGTCCCTCTCCCGAAACTAAATTTTTGATGTGCTTTGCATGCTGTGATTGTATCGGTACATAAAAATTGTTAAATCCCCCACAATTAAATCCTGGCTATGGTCCTGATATTGATGACTGATTTAATTCAAGCTCAGAGATCTCCCCTCTTTGAAATAGTCGATGGATTTCTAGTAACATTTCTTTCCCTGTCGCTTATCTCTATCTGGAAGCGTCATTGGCGGTAAGCCATGCAGTAAGGGTGCTGGCTGTGGGGAGAAAGGCCATATCTCAAGACACAGGCGGGGAAGGGGATATTTTGGATGCTATACTAAACATCTTACTGAACATGTATACCAATTTTTAGCTTGTTACAAAAAATTCGGTATCTAAACTTTAATATTCCTGGGCTAAAGGGCGGGGGTGGGGAGAAAGGCCATATCTTGTGACGCAAGCAGGGGAGGGGAGTTTTGGGATGTTATACTAAACATCTTAGTGGACATGTATACCAATTTTTAGCTTGTTATAACAAATTTGTTATCTAAACTCTAATATTCCTGGGCTTATAGTATGTGTTCGGGTTCAAACACAACCTGGAATTGTCAGGGAATTTGAAATTGTCCTTAAAGGTCATTGAAAAGCAAGATTTTTTAGTCAAAACCTGGAAAAGTCAGGGGAAAACTTTTCTCAACTTCCGTTTTGAATAACGAAATCTTCCACAAGCATGAAGCCATTTTCATAACAATTGAAATTTTGTTGAAAGTCTTGTGATTGGTCAGAGAATTTTGCTGAAAAGGTCAAGGCAAAACTGGGGAAATTCAATGAATTTTTTCTCTTCAATGTGAGTGAGAACCCTGATCTGTTGACATAAATTTGATTTGGTATATTGCTTAATAGTGTAATCAGTATCATAGGCATAGACTTATATGGACCTGTGGCACCCGAGCCCCCTCCAATAATCTGAAATAAATTGCGATTTTACATATACTGTAATGTATAAACGTACATAAAATGTGCTTCCTCCGCCAATAATTTTGAAAACTCCATGCTGATGATCAGTATATAAACTCAATCTGACCTTTTAAAAATGGATAGATATGCAAAAAATAGCGTTTTAATTATTGAAGTCGATGGTCAATAATCCTGTGAATTTTTTATATATCTGTACATACAGAGCTGCTACTACATCCAACTTGTATTTTATTAAAAATAAATTCTGCAACATTAAAATAAAGATTCATAGCTTTAAAATGATATGTAATACTGTGGTGGTATTTATATTTTAAACTTTAGCCCCAAGGTTGGCATTTTCATGGAATGGCCCTTATGTGTAATTTGGTGTTTGGTTTAAAAAGACTGTTTACTACTTCAGTATATGAATGTGCTTCTTGTTTGATGCTAGAGGAAGGAAAAAAGAAAGATGGGAAGGAATAAGAAAAGAGAGAGAGAGAAGACAATTGTTAAAATTTCTTGATTGAAGATTTTGTTTGTTTGTTTTGTGGTTTTACGGCTCAAAGACTACAGTGGTCATGCTGCGCCGGTGATTGAAGATTAAAAATTTAACACATACACACACACATACATACACAAGTGTGTTCCATAATCATATGGAAACATATAAAAATGAAATAATTTTTTCAGTATTTAAAATTTACTGAACTCATTAAAACATTTGTGAAAACGAAAGAAATTGCCTTTTCAGACATAGTTTAATGAATGTTAAGTGCTTAATATTTACGTTTATTAGTATTTAAAGAAAATGAGTTTAAGAAAGGTATCCCAGAATTATATGGAATTTCAGAAAAAGAAGCAAAAATATGTAATTTTGTCTGACATCAGAACTTCTTAAGCAGGAGGCGAAGTAAACAGTCTTAAATGGTTCAGATGCATTTCCAATTATGCCACATTGGAAGGAGATATCCTGTGAGACAATTCAAACCTGCAAGTTTCCCAATCAAGGAATGAAAGTAAGTGAAATTTCAATGTGGTTAAAAGGATGCAAATCTTCTATTGATAACGTTTTAAGTGGAAATAGAAAACGTCCACTGCAGAAGTGAACTAGACTCCATAATAATATTTGTCCTCAAACAGAGGAGTGATTGATCCAGAGAAACGTCATTTGTGGTCATATGTCTGTACGAAAAATAAATCACTTGGAGAAGGTGAAAACATCGAAAAGCAGTGTTCACAGAGTTTTAGAAAAGCTATTCCATGTGATATGTGCAATTTTTTTAAAAGAAATCACCTTTAACTGCAATTCACAAGCAATTACAGTGGACCAAGGACTGTATGTCATGAAAGAATGATTCGCTGCAAGTAATATTTAGCGATGAGAAAAAAATTTAACCTTGATGGGCCGGATGATTCCAAACATTACTGGCATGATTTCAAACACAACAGTCAGCCCTGACAAAATGGAGGAGGTTCATTTATGGTATGGGCAATTTTTTGGCTTCAGTGGTCAAGGTCATATTTGGCTTTTGTCCGGACATTAAAATTCATTAACATATAAAAAAAACTTTTAAAAAGACAGTCTACATCCTGCTGCGAAGAAAATAGAAGATCCTAAAGGGATTTTCCAGCAGGACAACATGTCTGTTCACAAGCAAGTTATACGATGGCATAATTGAGATCCAAGAATGTAAAACTGTTGCCACTAGCCCATTCCCCAGATTTCAATCCCGTTGAGAACTTTTTGGGTGTTTTAATTCATATTGTCTACGCTAATCACAGGCAATCTGCAACCATCAAAGAACTCAAAGCAGAAATAATAAACTGTTGGTATAATATTGACTGTACGATAATGCATCATTTAATAAACAGTGCACATTATGCATATTTCATGTCTTTAAATGTGCTGGAGGCTCAATTATTAATCAAGCTTGAAATTTGTATATTATTAATATTTTTATTTGTTTCTATATTATTATGGAACAGTTCCTTATGGTTGGATTTCTAAAGACATATTTCATTTGCATGTACTATCAACGATCGTTAATGTGTGATGTTCAGCTTCTTATAAAGTGTCTCATGAATATAAGTTTTTTATTTCTTCATTAAACTTGTTTTTCCAAAAATTGTTTCCATATAAATATGGGACACACTGTATATACAGAAATATTATAACAATAATGTGTTAGTATATGTATTAGTGGAATATGCAATCCAATATATTACAATTATAGGCTAGACATACTGAGATTGATAATGTATATGGGGCTTAAGCAGCCAATATAGAACTAATTTAGTTATATCAAAATAACATCAAAATAATTTTTCTTTGCTTAATGTAAGCAGTGTCTCCATATAGAAATAAAATAAAGGTGTACAAGAAATATCCCAATAAAGACCAGACCAATCTCCAAGGATACCCCATACCTATCCTCCACTCTCCCCAAGGGGTAGACAAAACAAAAAAATTCAAAGCCAGCCCTTTTCCTCAGAGCCAAGAGCATGCATTGTATATATATACAGTGGTGTAGTCATGGCGGCTCCATGGTGCTGGGGCATTTTTAGTCCTTTTGCATACTATACAAATATTACGCAACGATAAATTGATCTCGTAAAAGGGAGCAGCCAGGGCACTTCTTTTATCAGAGGTATGCTAGCTGTATATATAATATAGATAGATATATAGCCACATAGTACAAGATTGGATTAAAAATACTAATTTTAACAGGCACTAACCCAAATAACTAGTCAAATGCCATCCAGCCTTATAAAAATTACATTATATGTGTCTCTTTGATTTTCCACCAAAAGACCAACGATCAGTGGATTTGGTTGGATTAAAGTCTTTATTGAAGGCCAATTCAAAGATGTCATCATCAGGTCACTTAATTTCCTAACAATAAGATTGGTTCTCAGTTTGTGTTTTATGACATTCATTCTACTAAAGCCTCATTCACATGATGAGGTTGACACAGGAATTGCTGCTACTGTACTGAGGAGCTTTCCTAAAATTGGAAATCATGCTTTCATAATCAGTGATTTTTTGAGCAACTCATTTAATGTAAGACTTTTGCCAAGTACTTTTAGCTCATACTACCCACTGAGCAAGTCATCTATATTGTCCTCTACAATTCCAAAGTGTTGAGAAAAATGTGTGGCAAGAGCTTTTATCTCACTTTTACCATAATTTTCAACAATTTCCCAGATGGCCAGGAATGTGCGTCAAAAACGCCAGTAGCATGTTCTCATTTGTTAGAAATCTGTCTTTCAGAAATTAAATCCCATTTATCAAGAAATTTTCCTTATCACTCATGAAATTCTTAGTTGACACACCTGACAACTGTATTCCACTGAATACTCCTGAAAGTGTTGTAGCAGAAACAAACCTTTCCTCTGTTGGATGCTTGGTGGCTTTAAGTTGTTCCAGCGAATTGCCTTCTTTACATGCACTGCTATTTGAATTAAAATTGGATCTTCTCTATGGAATATCAGAGGAAGTCTTTTAAATACACTGAGGTAGTCATGCAAAAAGTGAATTGTAATGACAAATTTGAAGCCCTTGATTTACTTTAGAAGACCTTTGGCAGTGTTTCCTTCGCCTTTCCTTTCATAAATACTCTCCAAGTGCACCACTAGGGATTCCCAACCCTTGAGAATGGCATACAAAGCATTTATTTTGCTAGCGACCCATCTAACTTAGTGTAAGTATTACAGTTTGCTTATTTCACATTCCAGTAACTCTGAAAATTTTTTTAGTTCACAAAGCCTTTTTGTTGAATGTCGATAAAAGGTGTATAGCTTCCTCAATGTGGAATCAGTTTCATCAATGATTTTGTGTTTTCCATTTTTAAGTGAGTGGAGAACAGTTGGTAGGAGTTGATGTGCAACATAATGGGCATTTAAACAAGTTCTTGAGTTTTTTGGACATCTTTGTTACTAACCATTATGGACATCAATTATACTTGCTGCTCTGTCGGTCCCTATTCCTGCTAGTTTTGTACCTGTGAATATTTCTCCAAGTCCCATCTGCAATATTTCCCTGTCTAAAGCTTTCAAGTACCCATCACTCATTGCATCTTCAAGTGAAACAATAGAAAGGAATGTTTCCTTCACCTTTCCTTCTCTTATAAAACGAATATATACTATTAGCTCCTCATCAAATTTATCTGTTGATCCATCAAGTAAAATACTAACATATGAGCTTTCCTTTATTTCAAATATCAAATCCTCACAAAAATATGAGACAACGTATGAAATAAATTCTTTACATCATTTTTTCATTCACACATTTTGAATCAGTCACATTCAGCTTGGTTAACAATGCAACCAAACCTTCGACGTCAGTGTAGGCTCTATTATTTTTAGTTATATGATATGATACCATGAAAAGTGCAATCATATGTTGTAGCATATCAGCATCTTTTTTTTTTAACACACTTTGCTAAAGGAGTACATTCAGGATTCTTCTTCATACTTTCAACTTCCTGACACTTGAAGTGAGGATAGGATTTTTCATGTATTTTAAAAATTTCCAGCTTAATTGGTCCCGAAAATCCAGACACAACTTTCGAATTTTGATCTGCAATGCTGGAAAATTTACTGCACACTTCACAAATCGATCTTCATAATGCAACCATTATAGGCGGTCGCAGCCTCTCAGATTAGTCGGGGCTAAAGTGAGTTTGGTGCCCCTTACATTGTGACTTGGCTCCCATACACCTAATGTTAATTTTTCGTGGGGGGTGGGTGTCGGGACCTACACTTGCGTACGCCAACGAGTGGAACTCAAAATTGTGGTGAATTACCACTGGTGATGTCAAAAATAATTCGAATTATTTAATCCGTCCACATTCCACACACTCTCCGTATTTAGTCTCCTTCTTTAACTATTTATACCGAAAAAAGAACACCACACCCATGGCTTCGCTGGCAATGGACAGCACATCTTTTTCTTGGTTTTAACTGGAAGGTTGCTGGGTTGACTCCAACCTGGGGTAGTGCTCTCTTGTTGAAAAATTTAGTTCAGTGGAACTCAAAATTTTGATGATGTCCAAACAGTGGCGTAAAGGCACTTTTTGGGGCCCCCTTGTATGAAAATTAATTTTTATGTACATATATGAAAATAGATAATGATAAAAAAAAAATCTTACCTTCACATTTATTTGCATCAAACCCGCAATATATTGTTGGATTTTCAGAGGGAGGGAGATGAGGAAAGGCAAACGCATATTTTATTGAAAAATATGTTTAGTTCGTCCACTGCTGATATTATTTTTAGAAAGAGCTGTCACAAGCATTATTCTATTGGCACTGGCACCCTTACTATTTATTTTTGTTGGTTACTGTAAAAATCTTTTTTTTTTTCCTTACAGTTTTTTTCAGCAAACTCCTCTACTAAAGAATCTATGCTTATTTTTCAAGCCTGATAAATTTCAATGCTTATGACACTTAACGTGGATAGACGTTCTTGTGTCATTGAACTTTGAATATAGTTTTTTATTAATTTGAGTTTCGAAAACGATCGCTCTACACTCGCCAATGTTACGGAAAGAGTTAAAAAATTTTCAGTGCAGTTGAAACATCTGGAATACTGAGTATAGAATGTATTTTTAATAATCAAAAGCTCAGCTAAGTCTTTAATAAATCCGTTTTGGATTTTTAATATATCTGTTTTAAGAACATTTCTCATTAAAAGTAATTTTTGGGGAAATTCGGAGGAAATGTCAGCAGAGAGTTCTTTAGCAAGATATTTTGCAGAACTCTGCAATTCATCGTCATTTTTTTAACAAAATTTAAAGGATACAAGCACTCAAATTTAAGTAAAGTGCCTTTCATGCTAGTGAACGGGTTATAGATTTGAGAGACAATAATATCTACGTTTGTATAAAGTATGTTAATTTTAAAAGATTGCTCCGGATCATTAAGATGCAAGTTTTTACTTAATTCACCAAAACATCTTTTAGTACGAATTTGTCTTCTTTTTGAAAACTGGCATTCGAGGCTCCAACAGGAAGCTATGGTTTTGGCGGCCCTTTGCTTTACAGAAACAATTCCAATAACCTTTTAAATTTTTTGCAGCTTCGCAAACATTTTGGCTGCTTTAATTAGGGTTTCGCCTGGTGATTGAAGAACCTTAGATACTAAATTTGTTGTTTCTAATATTTTTGCTTGAATTACTGTGGTAATTTGGTGTGTAAGAGAAATTCATATGTTTGCATATATTTTTTTATGCCAATAGCTTCGTTTCTTTCTTCTGTCTTTCTTTCTTTCTTTCTTTTTTTGATATTACGGGTAAATTAAAGCTTTCATAATATTCGCGTATCTAAATGCGAATAGCAAAAAAGTGCATCGTGCCTTTATAACCATCGAATTGGACATAATCTCTTCAAAGTTGGGATTTGTTGCTTAACATTTTCTATGTTCTCCGAAAATTTCCATCTTTTAATGCTCTAGCTAAAGAAATTATATAATCTTTGAACATAATCATAAAATAAATTAATTTTTGGTATGTTAATACCACCGTTCAACACTAACAAGGGAACTAACCCGTGTGTTCCCCTCCAATTTTAAAGAAATTTGTTGTATTTGTAAGGGGGGCCAAAATATCGGATACATTTTTTTTTATCGTCTAAAAAGTACGTTTAGAGGGTGAATTCATCCCTCGAAAATTGGCCAGATTTTTGTTTTTCGGCTATAATTTCTGAACAAATCATGATAGTGTAATTTCGTAAATGTACAAAATTTCACACTCCATCCAGTAGTGTAAAAAAATTGCATGCAAATATAATGAGTTATAAAATTAAATTTTCGTTTTTTGCTTTTTTTTCCGCACGGGAAGTAGCGCTTACAAGGAAAGCAACCCATGTGTTCCCCTCCTATTTTAATGAAATTTGGTGGATTTGTATAAAGGGGCGAAACATTAGATACGTATTTTTTATCAGCTAAAAAATATTTTTAGGGGGTGACCCGCCCCTCGAAAATCGGCCATATTTTTGTTTTTCGGCTATAACTTCTGAACAAATCATGATAGCGTAATTTCGTAAATGTACAAAATTTCACAGCCTATCCACTGGTGTAAAAAAAATCGTTTAAGAAATATGATGAATTATAAAATTCAATTTTCATATTTTTCCACAGGGGAAGTTGCGCATAGGGGCGACGCTTTTCTTGTATGCACAGGTGCTATGCAGGATAAGTAGAACGTAAGAGGCGACACTTCTCCTACATGTATAGCTGTATGCAGGGGAAATAGCGTGTAGGGACGACTTGAGGTATATTTCAGGAGAAAGTGGGGAACCGCTTTCACAGACGAAAAACAAATGATATGATTATATATACAAAAAAATCCCTTCAGTGACTCTAGTTATCTTCTAAATATAAGCGTATTAAGCCAACTTCTTCTGGAGATATAAATATTTACTTTCAGAGAGATTTTCGTGGTCACCCTATATCATGCACTATAATTCGCCGTGTATATGAGCCATGTGGTCTCTAATTACGAAACTGTAAAATACTCACAAATAGGAAGACAAAGGAAATTGAAACAGATGCAGAGTAATTAAAAGTTAATACGCAATGACCTGTTAGAGAAACACATTTACCATATCTACAGGTTTTTTAAGTTTTACGGATCAAAGGACAGACGTATAATATATGCCATAAATTTCATAATTAGAGACAACACAGCTCATATACACGGCGAATTATAGTACATGATATAGGGTGACCCACGAAAATCTCCCTGAAAGTAAATATTTATATCTCCAGAAGCAGTTGACTTAATAAGCTCATATTTAGGGGATAACTTGAGTCACTGACAAGATTTTTTTGTACATATAATCACATCATTTTTTTTTTCTCATTGTTTTTCATCTGTGAAAGGGATTTTCCCACTTCCTCCTGAAAATATACCTGAAGTCGCCCCTACAGACTACTTCCTTTGCATACAGCTATACATGTAGGAGAAGTGTCACCCGTTACATGCTATTTCCCAGCATAGCTGCTGTGTAAACAAGAAAAACGTTGCCCCTGTGCTTTACTTCCCCTGTGGAAAATTACGAAAATTTAATTTTATAATTCATCATATTTCTTAAATAATTTTTTACCACCAGTGGATAGGTTGAAATTTTGTACATTTACGAAATTATACATGATTCGTTCAGAAGTTATAGCCAAAACACATAATTATGGTCAATTTTCGAGTGTCCTCTAAAACTGTGTCTGATGAAGCTAAAGTAAGGGTGACTTCAATAATCCTCTTTAAAATCTCATTCCAAAAATTGATCTCTTTCCTTAAATCCACGTCTAAAATTATATTGAGAGTGGAGTCTTTTTTCCAGGAAGCGTATGTAACACATGCTTTCAAATAGCAATATGAAAGTTTGTGCTGTTTAACCTTTTTCAATAATTCTTGCCAATCGTTTATGCCTTTAAT
>QLNU02015360.1:17083389-17121604 GCA_006491805.2 Dysdera silvatica
GAAGAAAGGAAGAGCCCCTGGTGATGATGGTATTACATTAGATATCCTAAAAGAAGCTGGAGAATATGTAGAAGACATACTTGCAAAATTCTTTACCAAATGTCTTAACAGCGGTAACATACCAAACCAATGGGATTCTGCAACAGTAATTCTTTTGCATAAAAAAGGTGATAAAGAGGATTTGAAAAATTACCGACCAATTAGCTTGTTACCTGCTATTTATAAAATCTTCACAAAAGTGCTAACACATCGCCTGCAGAAAAAATTAGATGCAGCTCAACCAAGAGAACAAGCTGGATTTCGAAGTGGATTCAGTACAGTGGACCATATTCAAGTATTAAGAGAATTAATTGAAAGAACACATGAATATGAACTTCCATTGTGTGTGGCATTTATTGACTATGAGAAGGCCTTTGACTCTATTAAAACATCAGCAGTCATCAACTCTTTAAGATCAACAGACATTGAGGATGTGTACATTGACATGGTGAAACGTGTGTATAAAAATGCAAGTGCAAAATTTCGGTTACATAAAGATACCAAAACTATCAAAATTGGTAAAGGTGTGAGGCAGGGAGATACCATTTCTCCAAAACTTTTTACTTCAGCTTTACAGATGATTTTTCAGCTGATAAATTGGAATAACAAGGGAATAAAAATAAATGGTGAATATTTAAATCATTTGCGGTTTGCTGATGACATTGTTATTTTTTCAACGAACCCATTAGAACTCCAAGACATGGTACAGGAGCTCTCAACTAGAAGTGAAGAAGTTGGACTCAAGATGAACCTACAAAAAACTAAGATCATGTTCAATAATTTTGTAGAGGAAACAAAAATACAAGTTGACAACATTGAGCTAGAAATTGCTGATTCATATATTTACCTTGGCCAGCTGATTTCAATGGATGGCAACATTATGAAAGAACTCAACAGACGTATTAAACTTGGTTGGAGTGTATTCGGACCAAACAGTTTTATCCTGAAGGGAAAATTACCTTTGTGTCTAAAAAGAAAGGTTTTTCCAAAAGTTGTGTATTGCCAGTCCTCTCTTATGGATCAGAGATATGGAGTCTAACAATTGCAGCAATACGGAAGTTACAGACAACCCAAAGGAGCATGGATGGAGAGGTGCATACTTGGAATAACTAGGAGAGATCGAAAAAGAAACACTTGGGTGAGAGAGCGAACTGGAGTAGAGGATATTATTGTTAAAATAAAAAGACTGAAATGGCAAACAGACAATGGAAACAGAGTTGCCAGGTGGCAAGGTTAAAAAATCTGCACACGGTGCCCAAAATCATAATTTTGAAATTAAATTTCCTTAAAATTTTTAAATTTTAATTTTTTTAACTTTTATGTTTTTAGATTAATGTTATACATTTAAATTCCATTACTAGGAAGTAGTTCTCTATGTCTGCATTAAAAAATCACTATAATTCCTAATATATCAGAATTCCATATTTGAAAGAAAAAAAAAATCCATATTTCAATAAACAAATTCTATTTATATGTATTATTACTTTTCCATTCATTTTAAAATTTATTTATTACCTCCAGCAAACACAAGCCAGTGTTGCCCTTGCTATCAACACTGCCTGTAACCAAGAATTTTTGAATAGGAACACTGGTGACGCTAACCTGTTTGGAAACATTGAGTACACAAATAGGCATCTAGCATTATCATTTAAAGTGTCATTTGTCTTTCATTTAATTTTGTCGTATAAAATGATATCATTACACAAATCCACCCTGGTGGGCTACTGCTAATTTCGAGGTTTTGCATCAATTATGAACGTCGTAAATAAACTAAAGAAACTGCAACCATGAACTCTTCTAATCATGAACATGTTTACTTGAAAGAAGAAAAAAAAAATGAAGTTTTACGACAGCAATTGTAAATATTACAATGCAATTTATGACTTCATTTGTGATTCCGGCATTTCGACAATAGTACCGAAATTTCTGTAAGGGAAATTGAAATATTAAAAACATATTTTTAGAACTGAACTTAAAAATTCAGGCACCAGGTAAAAATTTTCAAGCACCATGGCAACCAGGCACCTTGAATTTGTCGGCCCCTGATCTTTTCTTACCTAATAGCAAGTATATATATTTATAGAAATATTAAATGTTTTTATTAGACCAATATTGATTCCTTTCAATAGGCAAAGTTATTTTTTAATATCTATGTGCATACATATAACATGATTATGAAATTAAGAAAAATAAACAAGTAAGTTAAAAATATAAAGATATATTTAAACTAGAAGGACGAAATGGCAAACAATAAAGTATGAGAAACCATAGAAAATAAGCATTTAATTTAATTTTAAGTGATTAATATGGCTGTAATACAGCTTGTCCAATTAGTCATAAACCACCTTATGGCTAATCTGTCAGTGTTGGTGCTTTTTATTTTATAGTCAAAGGTCTAATAAATTAGAGAAGACAAAATAGGCCTAATTAGTTAAATAATATGGCCTTCAAAAATAGTTTTTTGTAATAAATCTTTGATTTGCTCTGTTTTTAATTATTTTAAAATATTTTAATTATTAAAATTATTAATATAAAGCTTTATAATATACTAAATTATTGTAATACCAATATGTAATCTTTCATTTATTAAATGATGTAATACTGTTTTAAGTATTTTTATTAGTTTCTGCTGGTTAAAATCTGATAATAACCAGTTTCTGTCACTGGCAGATAAATACTGGTTTCGGCCAGCAGAAAGCCAACCCTGATTTTGATTATACTGATCTCTTTTTCCTTATATATAGTCATACACCTTTTAAATGAAATAGAAGATGAAGCATCAGCTTTGCGATTATATAGTTAAACTCTCTTATAATGAACTCAAAAGGGCCGAATGGAAATGTTGCTGTAAATATACTCATTGAAAAAAAAAGTAGCCAGATAAAAATGTCGGGTTGTTCCAAAACTTTATATGCAGTTATATCTCAGGCAGATATGTAAATGATTAGAATTGCGTTATGATTGGACACTTGGTTTTGCCATCAGAGATTTCAGCAGTACTACCTCCGTTCTACTATAAAAAGGTTCTCAAGGAGGGGAGGGTCTAAGATTATGTAGTGTACTTCTTTTCTCAGTTGTTGAGGATTGGTTGAGAGGTCACTAACTATTAGATATGCCTCTACAATGAAGTTAGTCGTTTTGGCCAGTTACCAGATTTTGGAAGGGAACTCATCATTGGACTGAAGTAAATGATGTAGAATTTTTGAAGAATTGCCTCCCTATAAGCTGTTCTGACTTTGATGTTTGGAGCAGTGCTTAAGTGAGGGCACCCACACACAGCAAAGGCGTTGGATAGCCTTGACAAACCACCAGTAGAGGGGATCGTTTGATCTGTCAACAAGCACAAGAAGCTCCAACAGTTTCATTGTCCACCATCCAGAAACAGGTGTCGCCTTCATTACAAAGTGCTTTGCTTGCCCAAACCATTTCAAGGTGCCTAGCAGAAGGACATTTAGTGTTACGTCGTCCATTACATGTCTTGCCTTTGATGGTCTGTCACCTTTCTTTATTTGTAGTGGTGTCGTGAATGAGAAATCTGGATTGCCACGGACTGGAACTGTATCGTCTTCAGCGATGAATCCAGGTTCTTTTTGGGCTCATGTTCGAGTATGGAGGGCACATGGTGAGCCAGTTTGCCGAGCCATCAGGAAAGTAGGGAAATGTGCTTGAATTTTTAGCGATTCCGGAAAGTCGTGAAATATGCTTGAAATTCGTGTTTAATATTTAGAGAACCATTTGCAATATCTGTTGACAAGTATGCTGCAGGATACCATACAGAACCTATATGCCTCCATTTTCCCAACCATATTTTATCTTGTATCCATGTTAGAGGCAGCTCAATGAAGTAATAAAGCCACCTTTAAATTGTACAGTTTTCTCCAATAAACTTATCCTTTTGCTCTAATATTCTAATCACATACATCAACATTACCTTCATACTTACGAAGTTCCATTCAATTCCAACGATTCCTTGGTATGGTTTATTTTTTGTCAATGAGTGTCTTTAATTAATACAAGTTTTTAGCGTAAAGAAATGCATTTTTTAAATACAATTTTTTTATTTATAGATTCATTGTAATTGTGCTATAAATGGTCTTTGGGGTTTGTGTTAGCAGATTTTATGGTCTTGAAACTTGTTTTGATTACATAAATTTTAATATGTTTTGTGTTATTTGCTGTAATTAGCAACTGGAAATCGATAAGATTTGGCTTAGAGAACCTGGAAAAGTTAGGGAAGTTTGAAACGTAATTTGGGTAGATACCATGGTTATGTTTCCTGCATATACGTTAATAGTTTTAAATGCCATTTTATTATCACTGCTCTCACCCTCTATCAGTAAAAATTTGAAACCCCTTTTTCTTTTCTGAAGAAAAAAAAATAGCACATCTTGGGCTTCATTTTCATGCAAATCACACTGTAGTATGTCAATTTGCTTAATTTTTTATGAAATATTGAAATATTTGTGAATTTATGAAACACCCTGTTTATTAAATCATACCTTTGGTCTATTTAAATTTGAATTTTAATAAATCAGTATGAACAATTCTTTTCAATATATTTTAGTTTTCAGGTTTCATTATATTTGTATTTTTATTTAGTTTTATTTTTTTCAGTCTTACAACGAATGGTGGGAGAAGCTTTATGCTGCACTCTTGATTTGGGTTGGTGGAGGAATGTCTGTTCAGGGTGTACGGACATGTGGAGATTACATGTTTAGTGGCCATACAGTTGCACTTACTTTATTAAACTTTTTTATAACCGAATGTAAGTATATTAAAAATTTTATCAACTAGTTTTTCTAAACTTTTATTTAACTTTGAATATAAACTTTTAACTTCAAATAACTTACTGCACACATGAAATTCATATCTTATCAGTTAACTTTTAAATAAAGTGTTTTAAAAGTTCAAATGTTTAGAAACTTAGTTGCCTATAATAAATATGACTCATGGATCAGCGAAATTGGCACCTTTGAGATTGATATGGCAAGTTTGTGTTTTATTAAGAAGGTTCAGTTGTGGATATCACGGCAGACAAAAGACGTCAGGCTCTCTTGAATTAGTAGCAAAAGTGGAAATCACAGCTTGTTACAAGTTTAGACCTAACTTGGAGCTGGTCCAAATACATCTTACAAGGGAACCACTTTTGTGGAAGCTCGTACTTTGACACAAGACATATCACAAATGATAGTCCATAAGTACCTTATTAAGAATATGAAATCAGTTTTTTGTGAATAGCATATAAATTTTTTTATTAATATTCAAATTCCAAAAATCGCACTTTTTAGGTGAAATTTGATATTTTTTATTCGCACTGTATGTGAAGATGTGAACTTTTTAATTCAATTCGAATAAAGAGGGTAATTGTATTTAACGGATAAAATTATAAAATTACACGAAAGATCATTCAGAGTGTTTTAAAAAATTATATAAAAACTAAGCTTTTTAATACTAATATTTGGCGCGTTTGGCTATGCTTTAGAAGAATTGGCGATATCGGCATGAAGCATTTATTATTCAATTACGCTCATATTTCAAACTTCATTGGCATTATTTTCAGGAAATATAATGGCATAATAAAAAGGAAAAAATCTTCTAAATTTTATGGCCGTAACATCAAAATATTTTACGTAATTTTTTAATAAAGAAAAATGTTTTAATGAAGCTGGCATTTCAAAAATTTTATACATAAATCGTTTTTTTAAAAGCAGACAAGCATTGTATCATACTGAACGTATTTTTTGCGGAGTCTACCTGACTCTCGTAAAAATTTGACGCGGAAAGTTTGAATGTTACGAATCAAAAACTTTCAATATGAGAAAATTATAAAAATGTCTCAAAATATCGGATTCCGGAACTATTTTTATAAATTGTGATGATGATACTTTTCATAAAAACGTTCAAAACGTAATTGTTCTTCACAATGGCTGCACTTTAAAAAGGATGTAAATTACATTTATTATCACTTCAAATCATATCAATTAAGTAAAAAGATATTTTGTCAATATTTTTGAATTGAATACTTTCACTAGGAGTGTGATTACGGTTGCAACATAGGCACATTGTTATGCACTTAATTGGTTATATATCAAAGATTGAAATTTTATTTTTATGTACTACATCAATTTTGATTTTATCCAGAGCAATTTTGTTTGTAATTTTTTTGACGAAACGTTTATACTTCATGCCGACCTATATCGCCAATTCTTCTAAACCATAGCCAAACGCGCCAAATATTGGTATTAAAAAGCTTAGTTTTATATAATTTTTAAAATACCCTGAATGATCTTCCATGTAATTTTATCCATTAAATGCAATTACCCTGTTTATTTGAATTGAGTTCAAAAATTATTATCTTCATATACAGTGCGAATAAAAAAATATCAAACTTCACCTAAAAAGTGTGATTTTTGGACTTTAAATATTAATAAAAAGATTTATGTGCTATTCACAAAAAACTGATTTCATATTTTTAATAAGGAACTTAGGGACTATCATTTGTGATAAGTCTTGTCTCAAAGTGCAAGCTTCCACAAAAGTAGTTCTCTTATTAGATCAAAGTCAAACTTTTCTACATAAAATCGGGAACTAGCATGAATCTCTCTTGAAGCCTCTTCTCTCAATTCTCTTTTTCCACCTTCTATCACACAGGTTTGTCTTTTATCACATAGCTCTCAAAAAATTTAGAAATAGGCTTTGGTAAGGGGGATGCTTTCTATACATGCATCCAACTAATGCATTTTTTGGGTAGTCAAACTAAACAAGTTCTCGCCGGACCTCAGGATATAAAAGCAGTCTCTCTTGCATCTAGCAACATGGCCGGCTTCCATTATAAGGTGATCACTTTTTTCCATATGCTGCTTGCTATGAGTAATTCCCAAAGGCATTTTTATATTGGTATGAAAGTGCCTGCTGTTGTGTCACTGTATATTTTGTTTGGTACAGATTAGCCTATGCTGTTCTTACGTGGTAAATATTCAACCAACCATGTATTGCGTGGGAAGCAAGATGTGTATGTATTTACCTTTGTCTGCTAGAATTTGCTCATGAATTTGATATTAGAATCATTATATAACAAAGTACTTGGTAATTATTAAAACTTTTAACGGTGGCAAATAAAGAAAAGCTTAGTAACTGCTCATTGTCTTCTGGGGGTGGGTTCCCAAACGTTTCCAAGTCTGGTACCCTTAGAAAATTAGAAATTTTTCACAGCAACCTAATCATACATCTATGGTAATTATATTTCATATTTGTATAATTATGAAGAAGAAATCATGTAAGTGTAAGAAATTAATACAGATCATATTTAAAGTTCACACAAGTACTGTAATTGGTAGGAAAACATAGGTGAAAATACAAAGGAAATATAAATAAAATTACAAAAACTTTCCACATGCTCTTGAGGTGTGTGTATGTGTTTAATGCAACAGATGAGCCTGCTGCTCACTGCATAATTTTTCAAATCGCACAGTAAAGCTTGATACAGCTACTTTTCATCCTTTTGATTTTCGAATGATATTTGCTCTTTATAATAGTGACTGCTAAAAATCCGGCTTCACATAAATATGAAATCGGAAAGGGAATGAAGACCCTCACAGCTTTTGCACTTACAAGGAGAGTACATGAAGTGAGAATCGAAAATGTGCTTCATTTTAGTTTTATAATAAAGTATAAACATTTTGATATGAAACTAACAATTTTTTTTACCTAAATCCCCCATGGCACGGAGTTATAGCCCCATCAAATTTGGCGACAATAGGTTATTTTTGTCAAATTTGACTTGATGCGCTTTTTATTAACCGCAGGAATGGCAAGATGGTTTTGAAGCGATGTTGCCAAAAGAGAATTAATAAAGAATTATTCATTCGCAATAAAAATATTATCGATTTTGATTCGTAAGAATTTATGCATGTATTTGCAAAAATATTTAGAACTTTATTATTAGTGGATAGTTGTCATGTTTTAGTTATATAAAAAGCATTTATTTCTCTTTAAAAAAATAAAATACATGCATGGCTTTATTGAAAATATGCCTACTTGGCTTTATTAAAAGTTAAAAATGTGTATGAAAATGGACAAGAAAATGCAAAAACAAACAAACAAAAACAAATTGGGTTTGAACAATGACTGCAACTAATAAACGAGGGATTTTCACAATTTAATGTGTAACATGAATTTTTGGAAAAAGTGAAATACACTTGTTTGACATTACGAAATGTGTTTGGTTTGAGAACTGGTTATGTGCTCTTATACCAAGCATATTTAATCACGTCACTGAACGTTGGAGCTGATAATTGGTTGTGTATTAATGATTAATGAATGTAATTTTGTTATGGTATTTCTTTCGTGTAAATTAATGTCATTAAAATGATGAAGTACAATATATATCGTGTGACAGTTTTTGTGAAATATTTCCACTGCCTGAAAAAATACACATCGCAAGATTGAATTAATGTAATGGTGCTTACAGGTATATATAATAATTCAAGCCATGATTTCTCTCCAAAGTTATTTTTTCCTCCTCCTCATTTGTCTGACCTCTCCAGCAATTTAATAAAATTACGCCATTTTGATCTATTAATTGGGGTTTTATTATTTCTTTTAGAAATGATTCATAAATATCTGTGGAAGATTTCCCACTTTTTGTGCATGTAAGTACTACGTTTGGTGGTTGGCTGAATAATTTCTGCGAACACGAGAGCCAAAGGTACTCGTTTTTTCTTGATGAATGAGTAAAAATTTTCGTAAGAATGTACCATTTATTACGATGACGGGTTGTATACAAATATGAAACTGCATTACTGTCCTGAACAACACCGTGCATATGTTGAACTCCTTTTTGCGAAAGGGGTGCATAATGGTGTCAATTCTTTAGCAAAACCTGTTTGATCGCTATTAAAAATACAAGTGTGCGAATAATCTTGCATTTTTTCACAGGCTTGAAGTGGAAATGCAATGGCTGCATTTTCTATTTGTTCGTCATTTTGTAATTCTACTTTCATAACGAGTTTGGTAATTTTTAGTCCAACTATACCAAATTTCTTTTTAAAAGACGCCAAAAACTTATTAGATGCTATAAAATTTGAAAAAAATTTTTTTCGCAACATCAAGAGCTCAAATTTGTACATCAACTTCATGAACTAGACCTCTATTGGACCTGGGTTTTAAAAATTTCTCATGCATTTGTGTTTTAATAGTATTTAGCTATTGAATTCTGTTCCCCATATTAGCAAGGTATATTTTCATTCTATAAATTTGTGATAGTGTTAAATTGTCATTTCCAAAACGATCTTGAATTGAGTTTATAGAGTACGTCGACGTCCTAAAGCCATCCAGGAATAAGCTACAACTTCTTTTATATATTCTAATGAATATGATGACGAACCACATACAAAATTTTCAGGTGTTTCATCATATGAGAAATCTAACCATCGACAATCTTCATTGTTATTAATAGGTTTTTCACAATAAAGATCAAAATTAAAATCGTCAATAACCTCAAAATTGTTAGATTCGGCAATGGTTTCAGCAAAAGCAATAATTTAATTTGCTATATTAATTTCCGTTTCAGATAAAATTACATTCATTAATATACAACCAATTATCAGCTCCAACGTTCAATGACCCGACTAAATATGTTTGATATAAGAGGACATACCCCGTTCTCAAACCAAATAGATTTCTCAATGTCAAACAATGGTGTTTCACTTTTTCCAAAAATTCTTATTACACGTTAAATTGCGAAAATCTCTCGGTTGTTAATTGTAGTCATTGCTCAAATCCAATTTGTTCGTTCTTTTTTCATTTTTTTGTTCATTTTCATATACATTTTTAATTTTTAATAAAGCCAAGTAGGTATATTTTTAATAAAGCCAAGTATGTATATTTTTAATAAAGCCAAGTAGGCATATTTTTAATAAAATCAAGTACGTATATTATTTTTTTAAAGCGAAATGAACGCTTTTTATATAACTAAAACGAGACATCTATCCACGAATAATAAAGTTCTAAATATTTTTGCAAATACATGCATAAATTCTTATGAAATCAATAATATTTTTATCATGAATGAAGGATTGTTTATTAATTCTAGTTTGGTGACATCACTTCAAAAATATCTCGCCATTCCTACTGTTAATAAAAAACACATCAAGTAAAATTTGCTGAAAATAACCTTTTCTCGCCAAATTTGATGGGGCTGTAACTTCCTGCCCATGGGGGATTTAGGTAAATTTTTTTAGTTTCTTATTGAAACATTTATACTTTATTATAAAACTAAAATGAAGCACATTTTCAATTCTCACTTTGTGTACTCTCCTTGTTAGATTCAGATACTCATTTTTGACTGATATCCAAAACTGCCAAATCTGAAAAAGATAATTTTGTTTTCAGGCTATTGTCGCACAAGAGCTTAGATTTTCTTGCAAAGTGAATTCTTGTGGAGCTTGGGTACAAAATGGATCTTAAATCCATGCAAAATTCTCCACTTGGTTTTCTGTGAAGTACTTTATGAACCAGTCAGTTAACTGTAATATGTGTTCTGTGAAAATGGTCAGCAAGTTATGTGAAACCTTAACGTCACTATGGGCCATGTACTGCTGCAATATAGGATAACAATCTTTCTCTCCATCCTCACTCATTTTCTGTTCCACAGCTGTAGTTTTTTCCTAAACACTGAAATCTTTTATATGAGCTTTAATATGAGCATGTTGTGGCCCTGTAGACATAGATTAAAGTCATTTAGTTTTTGAATACATCACACAAGTATGCCAGTTTCAGCAGAAAGTCTGATTCCGTGAAATTGTTGACATTCATATGATCATCTTCCAGGAAAGTATGAATTTCTTGTCACAGTTCAAACCGATGAGATAGTACATTATCACATTAAAGCCACTGCCAGCTGCAGTAGTATAGGAGGGATTTGTGCTAGCTTCCAAATCCTTACAGTTTTTTTTAAAAATCTTGCATTAAGTAGCCTAGTTTTTATGTATTTACCATATTTACTACACATTCCAGGACAAAATTTAGTAGAGGACTTATCGATTTCGATGCGAGTACTTTTCTGTGGATGATGCAATGAGTACACAGCGCATCCAGGGTTTTGCTGTGAATCAGTGCCTGTAATCCTCTGTAGTGACCGGACATTGATCTAGCACCATGCGTGCACACACTGATGCACTTTGTCCACTTCAAATTAGTGTCAAGGATGTCGACTAGATCTTGACCTTTACACCTACCGTAATGTTTTTATAGAACAGAAGGTCTTCAACAATAGCACTACCATCAACAAAACATACATAGCAGATGAGATGTGCATCCTTGTTGCTGTCCGTGGCAGGAACATCAAATACCTGGGTATTTTCATGAAAAACCCAACCGAGTTTGGTTTGGGGTTTTTTTCAGGGCTTTATGGGTTTTAGGTTTTTCCCCCCAGAGTTTTGGTGTCTTTTAGATATTAATGATTATTGGCAATTTGATAATTATTTAAATAAACAAATTCTACATATGGGCAAATTAAAGAGTATTTGATATTGCAAGTATTATAGCATATACAGGGTGGACCAGATTAAGTTGGTGCTGTAAAATATAAAAAAATAAGCGTTTTGCAAAAAAATGTTTTAAACAAAAGTTGCTTGTTTTGAAGGGGGAAAGTGTTTTTCATTATTTATTTTACTTGGAGGGGGGTCGCTTTCAAGGTTATTTGTAGGTCAAACTGGTTTTTTAAAGGGAAACCTATATTTTTTTTTTATTCTTACTCCTCGTAAAAAATTAACAACTTTTGTAGAAAGTATTGTTTCGATTTAGTGCTTATTTTAGGATATACTTAAAAAAAGCGTAAATAAAGATATTTATGCCATATCATGCGTGATGTGTTTTACCGAGATTCCCCATAAATAAGAACCATTTCAACTTTTTCCTCTATCGACCTCGTTACCCTTTAATCCTCTTTAATACGAACACATTCGAACTGTACCAACTTATATTTTAACTATATATTTACCGAATTTATAAAAAGTTTCTAAACATTTTATATAATTCTTGAATTACATAATTTGGTAAGAATTATATTAACTCAATAGAATGTTTATTAAATATGATCAGTAAATAGAGGATAAATGATTTTCGTTAAATATACTAATAGATTAAATTTATTCATTTATCTTAAAATTGAAGAATTATTTTGTTTAAACATAATTTGATTGTATCTTTTATATCTCATATTAGCCGATTTGAATCTTTGTAATTAAAATTGTCTACCTGAAAATAAAGTTAAAAACCAGTTTTCAATATTCTACTAGTACATAAGAGTTAATGCAAAAAAAATATATTGCATGCTAGAAATGTACATATAATGCCATGAGAAAATATAATATAGTTTGAAAATTATTTTAAAAACACCCTTTTTGTCATCAATTTAATTACATTTGGCAATGACAAGCTAGTGTTATGGGTTACAATACACTGAAAATAAGAATTTTATGCATTCACCTTGACTTTCAAAGTAAATAATCCAATAAAAAGCCTAAATTTTTATAACAAGCCTTTGCAGTAAAGACTTGGGTAATTCGTTTTAAACTGACCTTGAAGGCATCAACAAATGAAAAGTATGTGCTGATTGATTGGAATTAAATTGCAATTATCACAAAAAGTATTGATTTGTCGCAAATATGAATGTCACTTTTCTATATTGAAATTCTTCAAGGAATGCAGCTATGTGGTTTGTTTTCGAGGATTGTAGAAATACCTGGATATCAAAATTTGAAGGAAATTAAATAATGTAGTTTGGCAAGTTTTTTTTTTTTTTCGATTTAAATTGTATGCTAAGGGTTTAATGATAAAGCAACAAAAATATTATTAGTGAAATTTTGTAAATGTGATATTTTTTTTATAAAATAACTACTTGTGTATATGTTGTGTATTTTACTCTCACTGTCATAATTTAAACATTTTTTATTGTAGATACACCTCGTACTATGTATTACCTTCATACCTTTACATGGGTTTTAAATTTGTTTGGAATTTTCTTCATTCTGGCAGGCCATGAACATTACTCCATAGATGTCTTCATTGCATTTTATATTTCCACACGTTTGTTTCTTTATTACCACACACTTGCAAATAATAGAGCTTTAATGCAAGGTGACCGGAGACGAACTAGAATTTGGTTTCCTTTATTTTATTTCTTTGAATCAGGTGTTGATGGCATTGTGCCTAATGAGTATGAATGGCCTGTATCGATACCAAAAAATCTCATGAGTTTTGTGTATTCACGGCAGTTTAAAGGCCAAAAAAAGAATGTATGAGATCATTGCATTCCTACCTGTGATAAAATTTATTTTGTTCCTTATGATTATTGCCTTGAAAGTGAAATTCACTGTATGTAAAAGATGTGAAATTCATGAAAATATAAACATGTACGTTTGTTTTACACAACCGCTGTTTCAAGAAGTGCTAATACCCCTAAAATTATAAAGGATGCAGATATGTATTCTTTCACTTATATTTGTTGTTAAATTGTTTTGAATAATAATTTTTGATTAAATTATTTTAAGTCATGTAAAAACATGTACAACTTGATAGAATAAATTTGCTTACTGTTCACTGGCAGACTGCGCACATGGGTGTTATAACATTCTTTCACTACTACTTGTATCTAGTTTTGTAATTGTCTTTATATACATACACTATCTTATAACATTTTATATTTATGTAAAATGTTAGCTTTCTTCTAACTTGTGATTTTGAACTTTATTAAATGTTTATAGTAAAATTTAGAATACATGTTTCCATATTTGTGTGGGACTGTTTGCAGGATCATTCCTTTGAGCTTTTTTTTCCCCCTGTGTAATGTAGTTGGTAAAAATTTGAATTTCACTAATGTAAAGTATTTGTGAAAGAACATGGTCTATTCTGTGGGCGAGTTCCATGGAATATAAGTGCTAATATATTTTTGTTTCTTCTCATCTTTATTATCATGATTTACTTTTGGTAATGCATATTTTCTTCGCAACTAGTATATTATTTGTATTCTATGATAAAGGATTTAAACGTAATTCTATCTGTCAACTTTTACGAGCTGGCCGAATTGTAAGATTATATGGATGATTGGTAAGATTGCAGGATTTTGTACAAAATTTGTGACTGAATTGCAAAATATAATTTAAATTTTTTTTCAGAAACAAAAAGGAACCTTCAGATTGACTGCATGCATTTTTACAATGGAAAAAAATAAATTTACACAGAAACTGAATTTTTTGAGCGTAACTGCATGGTTCGTCACTCACTTTTCTCTCCTTCTGAAATTGCTCTGAAATTTCAGTAGATTTGCTTGTGATGTCATACTCACTCTCTAACGTCATACTTGTGCATTTCTTTTAAATTTTTAACACCATTTAATAATAATAAATTTTCATTCAACCCGATATACAATATTTCGTGATACATAGCTTGAGCAGTATAAAAATTATAGAAATGTAAGAGAAGATCTATATTAAATTATTTTAAGTTTTGAGGTTAGAAATGGAAGAGAATATAAAGCCGAAGCTTGTTACGAGATTCTCCTCCAGAATGCGGTGATGTTGACAAGAGAGAGGGTAAATTTTCATATTTCTGAATTATGCTTATTTTAAATACAGTTGTATATCTTTGGCAGAAGGACGTGGAAACCTTGTAATAACTTAAAAAACAGACTGAGCGTCGTTTTTACGAATTAATGAGTAAGAAGTATTATTATTTTTTGGGATTTTCATGGGCCTCATTTGAGAATTGAGAAAATTTTCGTGTGCTTCCTGTTTCTCAAGGCTGTGGTTTTTTTTTTTGTTGCTGCAAAATTGTGGTGGAAATACTTTTGTAATTTGTTTTTGGTCTTGTTTTTAATTAAGAATTTGCAGGTTTTTGATGATTCAACGTTATGCCGATTCAGGAGTACTCAAAGACTAAATGGGCAGCAAGAGCATAAACCCCATTTACACTTCACTGATACAGGCAGGAATTATTTAGCCTTTATTTCGATTGGGGCAACCCCTCACACATAGCGTCCACTGACTCAGAAAACTTATAATTCTAAAAAAAACCTGTAAACAACATTTCCAACATGGTGTTAGGTCATTTTACCACCTCACACTGTTAACGACTAGTTGAGTATGTGTTTCCTCTTTTCCCTTCCCTCTTTTGCTTTTCACTGGGTTGGCATTTCTGATTTTCAGCCTTTTCTGATGTTTTTGGGGAAGGGGGCATCCCCCACAAGGCATTCAATTTAGGACAATTACGATGCTATAAAAAATGTAAACATTACCAACATGGCAGCAAGTTACTTTGCCCGTTGCTAGTTGGTCTTGGCAACACTGCAAAGTAAATCAGTAAGTGACGGACTATGCAGTTGCATCATTTTTTGTAATGGATAAATCAGCCACTTATGAACACTTAAAATACAGCAAAAAAAGTAGAATATTGATTAGAACTTTCGGTTTTGTATCTATCTTGGTGTTTATCTGGTTATATCTATCTTGGTTATCTAGTATATGTTTATATTTTAATTATTTAAATAATTAGGGTTCATTTGGTCCTTACTTTTACCTAAAAGCTGCGGAAAGTCCTTAATTTTGGCCTTCCCAATACTTGATATTTCCTTTCATAGCACATTTTCATTTCTCTGCCATTCTTTTCATAACATGAATCAATATTACGAACAAATATGGATTTAAAACTATGTGGCTAGTGACATGGCATTCGTGAACAATGAGCATATGCATGGAAGAGAATTCGTCCTGCGAACTTGCTAGAATATTTTTATGAAGCAGGAATGATCCGTACAAAACGCCCCTCTTCCATGCATTTATGATGACCTTGTGTACCTTATTATGAGGTAAAATCGAAGTTTTTTTTTAATATATTTTGTGCTATAAAACTTTTTTTCCATGTTTATGGAGGAAAGACACTTCTTTCCCTGAGAAAGGTAGGTCAACGAAATTATATAATATAATAAAAAAAGGCCACTATTTTGCATATTGGGAACTTGTCCATTGTTCTTATTTATAAATCCAAGTATGCCATTTTCCCCTCCTACTACATTAGTGTGGACAGCATTGTTGTCCGGTTTTGTTCCTACCTCAGTGGAATTGACTCATGAACAGGAGGAGTGAAAATCAGATGATAATGTCCTTTGGTAGCATTTTGTTTACCTTTTTAAAAACTGGCCTGCCTCCATAAGTTTTAGAGCTGTGATCACACGCTCTCTGTGACATTCAAGTTCACCAATCAAGGGAGATCTGCTTCTGTGATGATGCTGCCCCTTGTGACGTATTTGGAACTTTACAGGCTTTGCATGATTTTGTGGCAAAAATATATTTCTGATGGGTCTTCGTATCTCAAGCAGGAAAAGTGAAAAATGGATCATAGAGCTGATACTTCGTTGAATATTTTTAAAAACCGGCTTATTTCCAAAATTCAGGAGCTAAAATCGTGTAGTCTGCGATATTCGATTCAGTCACTCAAGGTAGATTTAAATTACAAGGTCACACTTTTGCATCACACTGTACCAGTTTAAAATTTCTGCTCCAAAACCTGTAAACTTTACCATTTCGCATCAAACTTGATTTTTGTACCTGCTCCAAAACTGATCTTTGTGTACCAAATTCCCATTTTTGCATTTAACATTATTCTTTTATCACTCCAACTTCTAGCTCTTGTTTTGTAGCTAAGCATGTCTTCAATCTATAATTTGTTTTTGTATTATTGTATTGAAGGGACCACACTCATTCTAACAAGTCTAGTCATACATCACGATGATGTTTCCCCATGATGCAAGAGTTCATAATGGACTTAAAAGTACTTAATTGTTTAGAAAATTATTTTCAGTTCTTAAAAGTCCTTAATTTTGCTCCCCTGATCATCGATAATTCTCTGTAGCATGGTTTTGTTTCATTTTTTACTATTGCGATTCTTCTCAGCATGACTGAACATAATGAATGAATGTGGAATTTAAACCATTAGGCTTGTAAAAGCTAGTCCACACTAGTAGACCAGGTCTTGGGATTGTCTATGGACATCCAGTAGACCATCAGGTGGTCTAGAAGTCGTTCTGAGACCAAAATCACAGAACATTGGTCTCCTATCCAAAATGGAAGTCCTAAGACAATCACTATACAATGTTGCATAACATTGCATAGTGTGGATGCTTTTGATACCGTACACCTAGACCAGTCTGCCCCTGAGCTCATTGGTAAACACTTTGCCCACCTGCTCTCGCATGTGTTTATTTTTTTTTTTTGCCTAAGTTAATAGAAGATTATCACATGTTACCTTGTTTATGTGACATTGCTGGTCCAGATTACAAAAATCATTAGAAGAGAAGAGAAGCAGTGGAAGACCTAGCTAAAAAGCGCTGTTCTTGGCTGATTTTGAAAAATGTTCACAATTTGAAAACATCTTTCAATCGAGCATAAAAATTTAAGAAAAGCAGTGGCTCTCCTTCATATCTCATTGGTTCACATACAATAATTTGCTATTTTTTCTGCAAGAGACTGAATCAAGGGAGAAAATCAATAAATAATGCTCCAATACTGATTTGAGACATGCATGCAGGTATAGACGCGAGACAAAGTCTATAGACCATAACAAGACATTGTCTATAGACCATAACAAGACATTGTCTATAGACCATCCGGAACCATCTACAGAAAATCGCAAGACCCAATCTCTCAGTGTGGACTTACCTTAACATGGCTTTCATGAGCGAAAGGAAAGAAAATGCAGGAACACAAATTCCCAGTGGGACCTTTCTACAGCATTCCTTTGGAACAAGAATAAACAATACAATGCCACTCTCTCACCTCCAGATAAAGCGTGTGACACCCGAGGCATAACGATCTTTTAGCATCCCACTTTTACTCAACACACAAGTTTTTATCCGTGCTGTTTTTAAAAGAGCAGTATGTTCTACCTGGTTTACAAAGTTAAACTAGCCACTAAAGAAAAAATATTGCAACGGAAGGGGGGGCTTATTTTAATGATTACTTTCTGTGCATTGTTATAAGATAAAATGTTTGTATTGATAGATTTATTTTATTTGATGATGAAATTTACTTTCCCCCGATGTTTAAGTGGCGAGAAATGTGGCTATTTGATGGGATTTTTCAGAATTTCAAATTAAGACAAAAGGAAGGGGATGTGCCTTCCCAGGGAGGGCAGATCAGCAAAATTCTGTAGTAGAGAGAAAAAAGTCAGCTACCTTTCAAAATTGGCTATGTGATAACTTGCTCAACCTGTCTATTTATAAATCCAGGTGTGCATTCTCGTCCTACTGTATGGACAGTGAGGGTGTTCCATTACAATAAAAATAAAACAATTGCTGGTTGGCTATTAATTGTGTATCTTGTCAGATTTGTTCCGAATTGAATCGTCTGTTAACATGGAGAGTATTTAAGAACAAAGACAGAACTCTTGAATGGGAGGAACGAAAGAGATTTCCCTAAACTTTAAAAAGAGGCTTATTTCCTGAAGTTCTAGAGCTGGGACCGTACAATTTGTGACATTCGATTCGGCCAATCATGGGAGATCCAATTTGGTGATGGTGCTGACCCTGGTGGTATTGTTTGGAACTTTCAGGCTTTACATGGTTTTGTGATGAATTTGCGATGTTTTCTTTTGTATCTCCAATCGGAGGAATAAGAAAATGATAATGTCACCTTCTAGCGGCATTCCATTGAGTTTTTTAAAAATCAACCGATTTTCAAAATTCTGGAGCTGGGATTGCACAGTCTGCAACATTCGATTCCAACAGTCCATGGGGACTTGATTATGAATTTGAAGCAAAACTGACTTTAATTATCAATTTCAATCGATTTATATTACCTCATTTCATGTTAACTACTTAATCACTTTCAGGGAATTGCTTTCCATTCTTAAACATTCCATAATTATGTTAAATCCTAGATATAGTGGTAGCATGCTCTCCTAGCATGACGTTAACCTGGGTTTGACTCCCAGTAATGCAAAAAGAAAAATATATATATGGTTACCGAATAACTGCTCACTGTTGTTTGGGGGGTTGGTTTCCTAAGCCGTAATAGGTTGTTTCCTTACGAAAATGTAAGTCCACTGCCCTATGATGGCATAGTAGTACATTGGTGTAACTAGCGGGGTTAAGTCCTCTTTTAAACATCACCTAATTATGCCAATGTAGTGATAATTTGTTCATCAATGTCATTAACCTGAGTTTGACTATCAGTTGTATCATGGAATACATGTTGCTGAAAACTCTGTCTACTGTAGTCAAGAGTTTGGTTCCTGGCAACAGAGATTCAGGTATGTACAGAAAAATTAGGTCCCGGTACAGTATGATGGTTTCTGACAAATCTGCCCATTGGCACCAAGGTTTTGTAGCTGGCTAGTGGGAAATCAACCTCTTCAGGTTCTTAGGTTTCTTATTGAGATGGACAGGTACCATTTCTTGTTCATGGTACATGGGTCCTGCTTGATTTATTGAATCCTCTGTGTATATATATATATATATATATATATATATATATTGTTGCCATCCTTTGCTGCAAAAGCATAGTTTTCATATGAAAATAAATTCTTCCGCCCTAAAAGTTAATTTTTCCTGCTCCAACCTTATTAGGAAGTAGTGTGGTCCCTGGAATTATATATATATAGTATATATATATTAAATTATAATTAGATTTGATTATAAATTTGAAATTCACTAACTTCAATTATCAACCATTAGTTGGATTTTATATTATCTTGTTTAATATTAACTATCATCACATAACCACATCAGCTATGATGAAAAAAATTTCCTGGCTTTTAATAACATTAACTACTTGGTCACTTTTTAGGAATTGCTCTTTATTCTAAATCTTGTTTTTATAATTATATGTAAGTCCTAGATTTCAGTTTAATTATAATGCATGCTGACATACTTTTATTTTATTCTTAAAATATTATAAGATGGTTGGTTGAATAAATTTTATCTTAGGTTAGTTGATTTCATTTGCTAATGGGTTTTAGTTTTTTTCTTTTAAATTTGGTTTAAAGAAAGGTGTTTGATCCTTGAACTGGGATGTGTATTTTAATTTGGGGAAAATTTTGTAGCAGGCTTAGAAACTATTCATTGAAGTTACAAACATGTTGAATATATGCCATCAGCAGGTTTATCTCACCTGATGCCATTCATAGGGTCAAAAATTATTGTACTCATATGAAGTGGGATGATCTACATATTTCACTGTCCAAGGTCAACGGGATAGTCTACATGTTGTATCACTACTCATATGCAACAAGATGCATGAACTCTGTTGCCATCTGTTGACACTCCAGTAGCAACCCAAAGGTTCTATGTGTGTCATAGAGGCAGTGGTTCAGTCTTAGATATATCAACAGCATGACTTGACACAGGTGAATTGTTTAGCATGCTTAATCATTACTGTAAAATATTGCAGGTGTTCAATTTTCTTGTCATCATTCATATACATACATCAGCCATAATGACCTGAACTGTAAAATGAAGGTTGCAGGAGGCAAAGCTGTACTGCCATTGAATGCAAGGCATTGCAACAGTCATGTGGTTTATAAACCGGAATCCCTCCCCACACACACATATGAATGGACTACTATTGTCTTCAGCAGAGGCGGATCTGTAGAGGGATTTTTGGGGGAGATTAAACTTTTTTGTAAATATTCCATCATTATATGTGGTTGGTTCAGCACTTGTTATAAACTATTTCCATTGCATTTTTATGGATTTGGGAGGGATTTCTCTAATCCTATCCCCATGGATTTGCCACTGTCTTCAGTGATGAATTATGTTTCTGCCTGGGTGTTGATGATCAACAGATCCATATCTAGTGACGTCATGGTGAGAGCAAATCCCAGTTTTGTTTGTGACTACCACACCTCCTACTATGCAAGCGTCATTGCATGGGGAGCTGTTACATATGACAGCTCACCTCTTGTCCATATCGATGGCAGACTGATGACTGTGATACATTAGACAGGGTTCTTACGCAACCTGTAAAACCTGAAATTCTCGGGGAATTTTAAATTGGCTGTGAAAGTCACGGAAAAAGAAGAATTTTTGGTCAGAACCTGTAAAAATCGGAAAATTTTCTTCTGTTTTAAATAGCTAAATCTTTCACAAACATGAAGCCATTTTCCTTATTGGATATTATATATATTCCCTTTTAGTATGTATTCCACCATTGAAAACTTGATTGTATAATTTCTGATGCTTCATTAATGAGAATCTGATTGTACCAAATGAGTACAGCCTTCTATTTACCCTATCGGCGTACATACTATATAATTTCATACTAATTAGTTGATGCTTAACAGCATTATAATATTTTTCTGTATCTCTTAGTTTTCGAATTAGGTGAAATAACTTCTAGATTTAACTACAGAGGCTTCTGTCGTTGATCCCATCCAATCAGGCATGACCAATTTACTCTACCTAACTATTATAGTTGTACAATTGCCAAAGTGAAATACACACAGTTTTTTTTCAGCCAATTGGATAGATTTTACGTCAGGACTAGTAATTTTAGTATTATAACCGTCCAATAAAGCCATCTCCTACTTCTGAGTAAAATCTATCCAATTGCCTGAAAAAACAACTGTGCATTTATTTCACTTTTGAAATTAAATCACCAATTAAACTGCCTAGTGCTTTATCCCTGCAGAAACAATTTTTTTGTAATTCGTCTTAAACTAAATAGCGAAGGTGTCAACAGATGCAGACAGCTTCCTCATTGGTTGGACTATTTTGGCTAATATCACAAAAAGTATTGACCTATCACCAAAATGAAGGCCACTTTTATATCTCAAAATTGTCTGTAAACAATAATAAATATCAACAATAATAATAATAATAAAACAATAACTACACAGCGGAACACCGCTGTGTGGTTATTATCTGAGGGTTGCTGAACACTTTGTATATTCAGGGTGCTTAGAAAATAACTGGCGAAATTGTGAAGGGTGGTAGAGGGGACTACAAAAATTTTAGCCATAGAATATTTGTCCGGAAATGCCACATTTAGGTGGTAGAGGACAGTGTTCAGGTCAATCAGTAACATCTTGCAATGGCATAAGGCATCATTCCCCTCTGGGAATTTTAATTGTATGCATTGTTACATGAATTTAGAGATTGCAGATATCCATCTGATATATAGGACTGTAAACGGAAACGGGTGAGTTGTACAAAGGTGTTATGGAAACCACTGGATTAGTCGGAATGGACTTATACCTTGGCCACTATGCTCACTAGATTTCTCATGTTTGAATTACTTCTTATCGGGACACATGAAGAGTATCATGTACGATACCCCCTTGACTCTGGGCAAGATCTCATCGCTTGACTGCCTTGCTGCAAGAATTGTTTGGGACATGTCTTGAATTTCGGGAAATGTACAGAAATCCATGTGCTGACAATGTGAGACTTGTTTTTGTGTTCATGGCTGCACTGTTGAGCATCTACTGTAAAAACAAGAATCTTTAAAAATGTTGTTATATTTCATTTGGCCTGTTTTTAACTTCATTTTTCAAATCTTTCTTAGCCACCAGTGCTTAAACACTTCATTTCTGGACACATAGTTTATTGCAATAAAAGTGTGTTTCCCTCTGCTATCCTTTACAATTTGGCCAGATATTTTTCGAACACCCTATATATATATATATATATATGTGTGTGTGTGTGCACGTATATATTTTGCATTGTTCCAGCTTAATCTTGAGGGTTAAGCTAAACGTTAAAATTCTGTTCATTCAAGAGGGTGTGATTTAGTATAATAATGTAAGGGCGAAGGCACATTCACGAATTTATATGGAGAGGGATTTTTTGGTATGAAAATTGACAAAAACTCTTTTTCCAAACTTCTGTATAGTTTTATTTGCTTTGGGTGTTGATAGATGGCAATATAATTTCATATTTCCTTTTTGTGCTAGTAAATGCCTATATAATTTTACGTAACTTTCTTTAATAAAATATATTATGTATACTGTTATTACTTAATGTTGATAATGACTATTATGCAAAATTTATCAATTAAGCCTTATCAAAAGTATATACGTAAACAAAAAATAGCTAATATAGAGTTTTCTGCTTTCCGTTGTTGGTCTTGGAATGTATGACCTGCAGATAGGACAGCCCTACCATATGATGCTTATTTAATAACATAATAGAAATTTGTATTACTGTTTCAAAATTAGGATTTTTTTTAAATGTTAATGTTACACTTCTCCGTTTTTTTTTTTAAATTTTCACAAAATTCAAGATTTTTCCCATGAATTTTACACTTTTTTTCCTTGAAAAAATTACTGCCCTAGTCATGATATAAAAAAACAAGAGTACTGAATATTTGTAATATTTTAATCAGTTCCCAAATGATAGTGACTTACCATTTATTGCACAAATTTAATTGAGTCTATTCTTGATTGGGTTTAAAGAACACATAGTTTGTAGGCTTTTAGCCTGTGATTGCAAATTGTAAAAGAGAAACTGATATTGAAGACTAGTTCATGAAGTTTTGGGATATTTTATCTTATACTGATTATTTCAGTCTCATCTGATTTCGTAACGTTGTTCATTTTTAGTATATTTAATATACTTTTTTCCTTTGTATGAAGTTTAATTTGTCTCTTGCATTTAAACAGTACCTATGGCCACACCATGTTTGGTGCAAGATGACCATTGCTGTCTTTGCTTTATAAAAATTCAATCAACAAACCAAAGTTTCATGATGTTAGTTAATGATAATGAAGACCATATGGGAAGAAACTAAAATGTGTTGATACTAGATTATATTCTACTTCTATTCTACAATTTTACATTTTTTTAAAATCATCTGAGATATTTTCTTATGTACTTTAAGTATTGTAAATTTTGTTGGCAAATGTGAATTTATATCAGTTATGATTTTTTGTGTGTGTAATTTGAAAACTTCCAACTTCTGTGTGGTAATGTTAGAAATTTAATTAGGAAAACAGTTTTCAGATTTCAGATTGCATTGATTTCAAAATTAATATTCTTTTCTTCTAATAATTTTTAAGTTATTTCTGCCTTTATGCATGGCAGTATTGCTACTTGCAACTTTCTGTGCCAAATATAGACACAAATGTGCAAATTATGCCAAGAAAACAGCAACAATTTAAATGTACAGAAACAAGCTGTCTTTAGTACATTTTTAAGGCAATTTGGTATGATTAAAAAGTTATGGATGTGCTATCTCATCTGCAAAAATTTTGAAATTGAATGTCGAAATCATTTTTCTGAAGCCTCAAATAAGCAATTTTATAGTGAGATTTTTCACATTTTCACTCTTACAAAATAAAGTTAGTTTCATATATTTTTGAAATATGAGATACAAAATATAGTAGTGGTAAAATATAGTAGGTTTAAGACATTCCTAATCTTCTCAGAGCTATCAGCACATTTACAAAATAAAATTTAATTAATTATTTGAACTTAAAATATACACTAAGCCAAAAACTTTTTTAGTGAGTTATGAAATACCGGTCAAACACTTCACGCAAATTCAGGTATTATAATTGCTATTTATATTATTCTTTTTTATTGAAAGTATTGTCATGTAATGACCATCGTTGTCATTAGGCCATGCCAAATAAAAATGGGAAAATTTAAAAGTTATGAAAATTTTCATTTTTCGCATATGGATATTGTACTACTTTCAAATTAATTTTTAAAATGTATAAATAGATATGTACTTATGTTATGAGTATAAAATGCTTTGTTTTTCATTGTGTTGCAATATGGAAATAAATGCACTGGATTTTAGCTTGTAATGCAATATTATAATTCATTGTTGACTTTTTCTCCTGAAGCTGTAAGAAAACAATAAATAAATAAAAGCAAAGAAAAAGAACACATAACCTGGTAAAGAGGCTACCTTTTTAAATTGACCACCTAAATAAAGTGACCACTTTTTAAAAAGAAAGAAATAGTAGCAACTTCGTCATAATCATACTGAAATATGTCGTGCATAGTGACCATCACGGTCCAGTCCCAAAAGTGGTCACTTTAAGCAGGTTCTACTATATATTGCATACAAAAACACATGGAACAGACATGTTGAGAAGAAACTATATTTAACTGTTACTAGTTTAGTAATAAGGTATGGAGGAAGACGTTTGTTCGCAAATTAAGGTATAGGACATTTAAAAATATGACAGTTGCTTTGTATTTGATTTACTAATGACAATTGTATGTATGTAATCTGAAATATTTTGATATTTATAAACTCTCTAGTGACATAATTTTATTTTAATTCAGAAATCTCACTTGACCGGCAACAATATGTAAGGTCAATGAATAAATATACTACTGTAAGTTTGAATATTTCATGTTAATGCAAGTTCTTATAGGATATTGTTACCCTTCACAGGGTTAACACAATTGCCAAACTGCTCAACACATAAAGCCACCGGGGTATGTTTTTTGATTTTTTCATGGGGAATTAATACGAGTAATCATTTTTTTCACCAATGTCAATAGCTCAAACTAGAGCTATATAGAAGCAAAAGAATTATCACTCTGGGTCAGGGTGATGACTTCTATATATAAAGCTCTAATTTGAGGTAATGATGTGAGTGACAAAAATTATTATTCATCTTAATACAGGTTCATGTAATTATTATGGAGACCCATAATTAGTATGCATAAATTTTATGCTTTTGTTAAATATTATTTGTTAACGTAAGATAATTTTGCTGTAACAAACTACCATGTCTATTGTTTTATTATTTAAAGGTATATATATTATTTTTTAATTCCATCACGTGTTAAAAGTTATTTAATTTCACATGTGTTAAAGGTTATTTAAATTGTACTCTTAAGTCTAAAAAATTGAGAAAAATGTAAAGCTGAACTTGTGTTTTTTTTATGACCTAAGATTGCTTAAAAACGGTCAAACTGTCTTCTAAGTTTGTGTAGTCGGATTGTTTCATGTTTCTTTTGTTGCACACTATATATGTTTTAATTTATGAAAACTTTCATTTTCTGTACAATTTTTTTCTTAACTAACAAGTGCATAATGTACACTTGTTGGTATGGGAGTTTCACGTGCATCTGTATTTAATTTATTCTGTGACAATTCCAAAACCATACACTGTGATCCCTCTCCACCCCCCACCCCCCAGTACTTACAGACATTCCCAGACCTAGCACAGATAGTAGCAAACCCTAAATATTAGTTACTTTTCATTTATATCCATACCTATGGTAAATATTAATTGATGAATTTTGCCCAATATCTTTTATCTTAATCCTCAAGTGACAATAGAACAATTAAAAATATCTTTGTACACGGTTTGAATATACTGTTATTAAACAAAATTCAAGATTAATTTCACAACTTTTCGTTAACATGCCAATGAATGTAGACAGCAATAATTCTAGAATCCATCTAGATACAAATATACTTTAAACCAAATGTTATATTCTACAGTTTTTTAAGGTATGCTAGAATAACCAGTGTGTTAAATAGCAAAATGAATCCGATTCTCCTATAGAAGTTCTTAAAATAAATTTCTGAAATGCTAATTTTTATTTCCATGCTAATACATTCCGATGCTAATGGCATTGGAATACTATTTGAAATGTCATAATAAAAGTTAGAAATAATATAAGCTTTATATATATATATGAGGTACGTTCTCAAACTTCATGACATAAGAAATGTCACAAATCTACTTATTAACTTTTTAAGGATTATGGATGGTCGAAAAACCGAGTATATTTGAGGCTCTGTGTTGGGTGCAAAAATAATGGGCTCGTCCAAATCTCCTCTGCTCACCCTTACTGTTTTCGAGTTATTTGTTTACATTGGTCATCAGGTGGGACACCGTGTGGCATTTCGAAACCGCAAACTGACAATGACGACTCTGGTTCCAATTTCAAAATAAATGGCGGGTATACAAAAGACAAGAGTATGTTCTTATCGCCTATCATGAGTCAGTTAGCAAACCTATATAGCGCACAATATATCTGTATCCCCCGCCATACCTCCTGTTGCTCTAGAACACCAGCTTACAATAAAGAAATTGATCACCATTGTTGGTGGTGTTTCCAGTTGCTAAAAACAATTTCCTCACCCTGCCTGACCGGGTGCTTAAAATCCTTAAGTGCAAGATAAAATTTTGGGCACACCAGGTGCTTAAATTCCTTAAGGGGTTAAGGGAGTGATCACAGAGTAATTTAAATAAGAATGATTTACAGTAAAACCTCTTTGACTACCTCCCTTAATGATCATGTTTTCTCAAAATGAACCCCTTCTCTTCTCCCATCTAGAAACTCGATGCTAAATTTACCTCTATTTGGAGACAACTGAAAAGCATTCTCCTTCAAGAAGTAATCATATTTTAGATACTGAGGTGGAGGGGAATTTCACTTCCCGTTTATCTCCAGTTCTTGAATTGAGTAAGCAATCTAGCGATTACCTTCCATCTAAAAATTTTATTATAAAAAAGTTCTTAATTTTAAATTGAATGTAAGTTATAAAAACCACCTCCCCCATTTTTTTTTTTAAGCTCCCAGCCTTCTCATTGAAAAGCATCATTGGAACTCTCACAGAAAAAACTCACTGGTGTCTAGGAGGGAAATACTCAGGGCGTGAAAGAATAGATTAATGGAAATTTCGGTATCTGTTGAAGATCGTAAAACATTTCATTTATTTTCTGAACTGTAAAACTATTTAGAAAAAAATTTGTAATAAAAAAATTAACATCTTAAACAAACTGCTATTTATTCCTTTTTAAAAAGTTGTAAATTTCATAGTTTGCCATTAAAATTTTAAATTGCCAAATCGTATTTTTTAATTTTATAATTTACATGTTAATGTAAAACAAATTTTCCTTTTCATGGATTTAATTTAATTTCAATTGTTTTCTGATTAAGTTTATGTATCCCCCTCACCATAGACCTCCATTAAGAGACCTTCTCTCTCTGAGTAAGCACCTTTTCACAGAACCTGGGGTGGTTGTCTTAGGGAGGTTTTACTGTATTTTAAATTTTTTTTTTTTTTTTTTTTTTTTGCAAAGAAGTGATTTTAATCTGAACTTCAAGTCATGGGAGTGCCAAAACCATTCTAGTTCATCAAATGTGATTCTAGCAAACTTGATCAAATTTCCTAAATTTAAAGACTTATGTGTACATCGCCTTTGATTGTATATGTAGTTTCTTGAAAATTGAACACCATTGCCCCTAATTTTAAAGTTTTTCGATTTCATAATAGATTTTATTAAAATTAAAATCTGTCATAGTTTGATTTATTTCAATTTCATTTTCTTCCGGTCCAAATTTAGTTGCCTTCACTGTAATTGTATTTTGTACAAACATCTTTTAAATTGTAGTTGATTCTTTTAGTACTTTCACTATTTCCTTTACTCTTCAGAATTGTAGTGAATGAAGCTAGTTGGTGTCAGACAAAGCATATGATGTTTTTATATAAACATATAGGATTGAGGCACATTATTTATGCTGTTTATAGAATATAAACATTTTATTAAATTCTGCCCTTGTAAACACACACGATTTTCTGCTTACAATAGTATTATGTAAAAAATTATTTATAGGAAACGTTTTTTTATGATAGTGAAGGTATGGATTAGGGAACCATTTTCCTATTTATATAGTATAAGTTTGTGCACTTTCTATGGAAATACAGTTTTAATTCATTTTAAGAAATATCTGAGTGATTTTGAAAATTGAATGTTCTCTACAATATTTTGCTATATATGTCTAATTTTTTTTATTTTAAGATATTTTCTTCAGAGTGAAATGGAATTGAAAAGAAAACAATTGTATGTAATAATGATATGAAAATATATTATTGAGAAATCTGAGTAGTTTATATCGATATCACTGGCATATATTCAAAGGGATCTAGGTAATCTTAGACTGTTTTTTGCTTTTTCACGATTTTTTTTACTTTTATTTAAGCACGATTTATATACAGAGTTTAGATACACAATTAATTAATTCATTAAATTAAAAAAAAGGATATTCAGGCAACACGATTTAATCATGCAAAAAACCATGAGAAAAGTTCTCACACTCTCATATTCCAATTGAAGTTTCCCAACAAGAAAAAAGGATGTTTATGCCCTATCAAGGTTTCTTAGTGAATCAATTGCAATATATTGACAGCAAGGCCCATCTCAACTTGAAGTTGGGGGTGGGGCTGTTGAAGAGTGTGTAAGGTGGTGTTTATGTTATAATGATGATGTTCAGTAATGCACATGTTATATTTCAACTTTGAAAGTTTGTTTTAAAAACCATGAATTCATAAAAAGTAAACTTTTTCAGCGTGTAATATTTTTAATTGACAAATTATATATCAAATTGTGACATTTTTATTTATTTGATTGATGGCAGAAATGTCTAATAATGGGATTATCAATTATTTTAGAACCATGTTACACTACTAATATATGCACTATCTGATTAAAAGTGTCTGGACAGCTGTATATTTTGTTTCTTCTCTGAAGAAGCAAGAAATTAATATAACATGGTTTCACCTTTTGCCACAGTTAGATCTTCGATTCTATTCAGAATTAAAATATCCATCAAATTTTAATTTAATGAAGTTGGAATTGCCTGTCATTCTTTCTAAAGAACATTGGTCAGAGTTTTTTTCCCCTTTCATCGATGTGGGATGCTGTGGCCTAATTTGCAACCATTGTTCCAATTTATCTCAAAGGTATTCTGTAGGATTAAGGTCTAGGCTTTGAGAAGGCCAGTCCAGTTCCTGAACATTCACATCATCAAACCAGCATTGTATAATGAGTGCTTTATATACCAGTGCACAGTCATGTTGGAGCAAGAATGGGCTCTTCACTAAACTGTTGCCACAACGTTGGCAGCATGGAATTGCTTAAAGTACAAAGATAAGCTTGCATGTTCATAATTCCAATCACTGGAAGCAGTGGACTCAGCCTGAATAATGAAAAGCAGCTGCATCATCATCACACCTCCACAAAACTTCATATTTGGTAAAATATGTTTCTATAGGTTTTGGTGTTCACTAAGCATTCTTCATACTCATCCATTGGACTACTAGATAGTATACCATGATTCATTACTCCATATGTTAGCCCTACTTAAGTGTCCAATGATGTCGGACTGTATACCACTGTAACAAATGCTTTGCATTGGTCATGTTAATGTTCAGTTTTTATGTGGCTGTTTGGTCATGAAAACCCAGGTTTCGGATCTTTCAATGAACTGTCAGGGTGCTGTCACTGTATTCAGAGGCATTTTGAAATTCATTGCGAATTGCTTTTGCTGATGGCCTGTTTTACCATCTTCTTCAGCAGTCTGTTACTCCTTTCCGTCAGCAGATGTGGTGGACCAGGTCACAGTTATACTTGTAATAGCCTCTACACGTTTTCACATCATAATGTATTAATTTATAGTGGAATGGAGTACATGCAACATGGACAGAATTCTATAAATTGATTTCCCATAATGATAGCTCTTGTTCGAAGTTATTAAGCTCTCCTGTATGCTCCATGCTGTTGTATTAGCTTTGCAATGAGGTCCAGGGACTTGTCTATGTGTTTTTATACCTGTTTTAGTTTGCTCTGTGACATACATATATAGGCAAATTCACTATTAGAAGGGATGTCCGTATGCTTTTAATCATGTAGTGTGTATATATAAACATATACAGGGTGATCTAAAAGAAACTTCTGCTACGTTTAAGGATTAGTGACAATATTTTTTTTTATGAAATTCAAGATTTAGACTTTAAAATACATGCAGTACAAATGTATACAAATAAAAAGTACTTGTGTTACTATAGTTAATGCACTTAAATTTTAGAAATTTCCAGTAGCAGCAACACTAGTCTCTTTTTATTTTATTATGATCAGCATGTACAAAAACCATGAAAACCATTAAGCTGTATTTTTTAGACTGGAAAGTGGCTGAGAAGTAGCACTTTCAAATTCAGTAAGGATCCACTAGTTGTAGGTAGAAAAAATGGCAAGCGTGTACGCTACTGCCAGATTTCCTCTATTTGCCACAGTGCAAATGCAGATGAGTGAGTTAAGGTTCATTTACAGCTTTCTCATTTCTTTTTTCCCCATAAATCTTGATGCTGATCACAATCAGGTAAAAAAGCTGTTGTTGCCTTTGGTAAATTACAAAAATTATGCACTCTTAACTGTAACTACATGAGCATAAGTACCTACCTGTATTTATCTAGAACCCATATTTTTTAATTTTAAATTTTGAATTTAATCTTAGTGGCTCAAACATTATGTTTGATAGAACCTTCGTAAGTAGTGTAAGTTTCTTTTAAATTTATGCAGCCTTGTGCTTGTTGAACTTAGATGTATTGTGGTTTGAAGGTTATGTTAAGCTGTTTCATTTCATAATCTATTGTTAAGTTTTATATGTGAAACTTGGAAACAAGTAGTATGTTTAAATCATTTGTAGCAATAAGTATAAAGTATAATGGTAAATTGTACATAGAATATATACATGGATATGAATACTTTCAAGTTTATATTGATAATATAACAATTTTTTTTGTGTACTATTATTTTTGATTTATTTGTTAAAGCTTTAATGTATAGAAAGACTATATTAAACTAGTTGATATGTGTTAGTGGGTATTCAATGCATTTCCAAATACAGTGTATCCCATTCACCACCTCAAGAAAAAAATCTAAAAAATGAAGTGAGAAACGAAAGCTTTTATAAAAAACAGTTATTTCAACACTGGTGAAAGCTTTTATTCATGTAACTTGCTCAATATGTCCATTTCTCTCAATATACAAATATAGATGTGATGTCCTGTTAGTAAGCCGATAACGTAACTACCCTGAGCTCAATCCATGTAGTCTTAAATTTAGCAGCAGCTACGTTTCTATTCCGATTTTGCATGAGTAGAATTATTTGCATTTATAATTTCTTGTTTAAGAATTTAAAAGTGCAAAATGAGTTTTTTCTATTATGTGGGACTTACGGGACACACTGTACATAGCTGCATGTTCAAGGTGATACATAAAAGTCCAATGGTTACAAGCATCATCTTTAATATAAATGGGTTCCTGTAAGCTTAGCCACATACAAATACGATCAAACTGGGTTATAAAGAACGTGAAGGGACTAGAGGATTTTCTTCACTATAATTGTTATGCAATATAACCATTTACCACAAATCTTATTTCAGTATATATCTTAATATGCATAATTTAAAACTCAGTATACTTAATCAGTCACCATTATTCTTAAGGTTTTAAAAGATATTAATAGTTAATGCAGCAATTGTACTAATTTATCTTAGTCATAATGAAAGTTTTCAATTTCCCAGAATCAGGGCTGGATTAAGGCCATAGTGAGCCTCAGGACACGCAGGAATAGATGGGCCATTACTTCTGAATTAGCTTTCTACTTTTGCTGTATGATCCTATTCAATGAGTAATAATAAAAGTGCATTTAACTTACGTTGCGCCATTGTGGATCTTAATCCATTTTATAGCCTTTTTAACCTTCAAAAGGCCCTTTCTTCTTCAGCATTTGTGACTGGTATTGTCCAGTAAATGCACAAAACAATAGTAAAGTTTGGAAAAATTGAGTCAATCTTGTATTCTTTTAACCATTTAGCTTTTCTACTGGCGACTTCTCGGAAAAATTTTCAATGTTTTTCAGTCTTAAAGTCGGTCCACCATTATTAATTCTTTTTTAATGCTTTCAGACTTTGGAAGTAAAAATCAAATTCGGAAACTAAATTTTCTAAAAACATATTTTAGCATGTTGGTTGCTGTGGTGGGCCCCTGTTTTCTGTGGACCCCAGGGCCCTAGCCCCTTGTATCCTATGGATAATCAGGCCTTGTCCGGAATAGCAGTAGGAGTGTGTTCTGTTTCTAATGTGAGGACAATTCAAATGTTACTGAAATCTTAAGTTTACTTTGGAAGTGTTGCATAGTAAAAACCTTGTTTATCTAAAATGAGCAAAAAGCCTAAAATTTTTGAATATAAAATAAAAGTGAAATTAGAGAGGAAAAAATTGGTTCATTATATCCTCGATATTTCATATATATTATACATTAAATCAAACTAACCAAAATTATTTGTTATAATTGAGTTCCACTGCATATCATGGGTTGGAGATTATGTTGAGCTGTTAGTCCTATTTCAGATGACCAGTCATGCTGTCTTGGGATGTAAAGCTATAATATTGTACGTCGAAATAAAAAATAACATACTGTTGCGCCACATAATTGCAATAAATGTGAATGAAATATTACGTATATATATAAAAAAAAAAGTCATATATGTTCGGATAAAAATAATTTTTTTATGTATCTCATTTTACTTCTGGCCGAAGATGTGCAAGTGTTTATATATATTTGATAGATCATGTATTTTTTCACACAGATTTCTTAACTTTTGTGTTTGTTTAATTTTTGTCAAATATTCACTTCAGTATTAGAACTTTTCTTTTGAATAAATTTGTGCTTTCTGTATACTTATATGCATATTTGTAGATGATTATTTAAATACTTAAAACCCATTGTTTTTCTTCGAGTTATAATTTTTGTGTTTTGAATATAATTATTGGTATGTTTGACTTTTTAATAAAAGAATTATATGCCCAAATTAAAACTTTAGAATATTGTGTAGATATTGTCTGTCTAGCAACATTTGGCTTTTTTGGATAAATTTCGAATACGTTTTGTATTATGAATGAAATATTACCTTTGTAACAGCGAAGTGTATAATTTTTTGTGTTAATACTGTGATTTTACAAGGTCGCTGTTTAGTGAGAAAAAATTTTAATTTTAGTTGATTTCTCTGCAGTGTATAAATTGAGTATGTAAATATGCAACTTATTGTTAACAAAGTTATTAACATTGTTACAAAGGTCAAGTTGAGTATTTTTCATATTTTAATAAAAAGGGATTTTTTGCGTTTGTCTTTTTGGTGTTTATTGATAAAATAAAGATTAGCAAGTCTGAAAATTTTGAACGTTTTCCGCATCCTTAAGCAATTTTGATTGCTATACAAATATGGGATTGGTTTACTCGAGTTTACTTTATCAATGTGACATTTAATGCACATTATTTTTTAATTTTATTTCCAGTGATCAATGAAATTAAAACCATTGCTTTAAAATTTTAAAATATTAATATTTGTTAAATTAAAATATCATTGTGAATTTCAATTTTATGTTTAAATATAGAGATCATCAAAAAAAGTATTATCATCATAGTGATATTATGTATCAAAATATGCTGTTTCCAATACTGAATGATGTATATTTAGAACTGAAATTTATTTTTTAAGCGTGTAGTATTTGTATTTAAGTTTCTTTGCTATCAAAAACATGTTAAAATGTCCTTTCTCTCAAAAGATTACATTAAAATACATTGATTTTACCTACAGTATTACCTTATCATTATAAATCTAATATCAGACCTGCATACAGTTAGTGAGTTTATTTAAATTATTTACAGCTGGTAATATACTTGAAGATAATTTCTTTTTTAGAGTTGGGTTGTAAAAAGGTAGGTTGAACTAACTATTGCATTGTTAAAATGTAGACACTACATAAATTATATACCCTTAAATACACAGAAATGCATTGTATTTCAAATTAAAGAGGCCCAATTTTAACCAACAAGGTTTATTAACTTTTAACAGAAATGATTTTAACCTTAGTGACATTTTATGCGATTCTTTTAATCATGAACTCATTTTTAACTTTTTATCTGATATTGGCTTTTCCCCAGGGTGTGTATGTAGTGTCAAAAAAAGTCTTTAGAAACTGATTTTTTATGTACCTTTTTTAAGGACCTTAGAAGTGCTTACTTTTAATTCAAGTTTGTAAAAATGCCTATTTTCTTATTTAGATGGTTAAAAAAATTCCGAAGTTGAAATAAAAACACGGGCAAGGTTTTTTTTCACGTAGGCAATCGCTGTGCGATAAGATTCACTTTTTTTTTTGCAAGTATTTTATTATCTTATGCAACGACATCATTGGTTATGATGAGAAAATTACTCTAATTAAAGATTGACTGCTAGCATTGTTCAATGCTGATTAGTCAGAGGTGATGAAGTTGCGGGACGTCACATGTGGTGGAATTACAACTACTACTATGTGGGATTACAACTACAAACAAGGCAGGCTGGGACAGGATTCACTGGCCCTTAGAAAGTTTAGCTTATTCACCCTCTCTTCTCTCTCTCATTCAGACAGTTTTTAAAAGCTAATAGTTTTTTTTTTTCATATATAGCACCTCCACTTCAGAAGTGACACCACTCAAAAAATTTCTAATTCCAGTTTTCAATTATATTTTTTATAAATTTCAAATTCAATTTTAAATTATTTTTTTCTTTAATTTTTCTGTTTGTGTACTAGCTAATAAGAACTTTTCTTTAGCTTCACAAACTGATGTTTTAGAAAAAGCGAAATAACCCAGCTTTTAATTTAAAATTTGTTATGTATTTGGGGCTGGCCAAGAAATGTGAGAATTTAATTTCTCTCTATCTCTCAATGTCCCACGGAACAAAATCAAATCCGCTTCTATCACTCTGGATTTGGAAATCTTTCAAAGTACAGAATTTTTAAGTTTTCAGAATTACATTTTGCATATGGTTAAACTTCATTCCCTTCAAAAAATACAGACTTCGTGTTTCTATATGTATTTTACAGACAGAAGCTTTCTCAGTCTTCAACAATCAAAGAAAATTTTCTTTTCAAATAAGCTTTTAAGGATAATTTTGACTGACAAAGTCGGGAGAGATTTTCAGACACATACTTAAGGGAAAAATAAGCAAAGACCCTATACAGTTAAACAATTGTTGCTGAAAACAAAAATTTGTGATTTAGAAGAAAATGAAAACTTTTGTAGTTACGTTTTGGAACACCTATAAAATTTGTCATTTTCTGGATGTTACGTATATAATTTACAATGAATTATTTATTTTATATGTAATTTCTATTTACCCTCACCAAGTGTGTTTTCTGTGTACATGTAAATCATAATAAAGATGTAGCAGCTAATAAAGATTCAATCAGAAAATGGTACAATATTTTCTTAAAATTTGCCCTTTAAATATACTTCGGATCAAATATTTATCTATGACTATTCTCAAAATGTTTACTTACAGACCCCCCCCATCATGAAGTTCTGACATCTGAAAGGCGCACATTTATGGGAATCTTCCAGTGTTGCCAACAGGGCTTAAGCTGCGTTAGTTTTTTTTCGCATTTTGCGAAAGGATATTGCATTTTCCGCAAAATTTAAATACCACTTTCGCTAAAAAGCGAAAGCCCTGAAAATTAAAAAAATTTACAATTTTTGTCGGCGGCCGCCGTCGACAATCACAAGCATGAATATATAGAAAACGACGTAATGTTTGAATAGAATATGTTCAAGAAATTTGTAGGTGCCTGATGTAAAGAAAGGAGTTTTCATTTTTGCAGTGACTACAGTTTTTGAATCAAAATGAAATGAATGGAGAATTTCCTTCACTGTGTTCAATAACTGAATATGCGGCAAGTATACCTATGCATACTGCAGATTGTGAAAGGGCTTTCTCCCAAATGAACTTGATTGAAACTGACTTGCGGCCCTGCGGTGGCGCAGTGTGGTAACGCGTTCTCCTATTGCGCGGCTAATCCGGGTTCGACTCCCAGCAGTGCAAAAAGAACGCTTACTCAGAGATCTCATAAAGATCGCACTGCTCACTGTAGTCCGGGGTTTGGTTCCCTAGGCCTTAAGAGGTTCGGATTCCTCGGAAAACAGTAGGTCCCGGCGCAGCATGACCACTGTAGTCTTTGAGCCGTAAAACCAAAAAACAAACAAACAAAACTGACTTGCGAAATCGTTTAACAACGAAACATGCAAGCAAATTACTAACAATAAACATTGAAGGACCTATTCGAAATAAGTTCGATCTTGGGAGTGCCTACCAACTATGGTGTGTAGCAATGCCCAGAAGAATTGTACAATAATATTGTCAATTATGTAATTTCATAAAAACTAAAGAGTTTTATTTGTAGCCCGAAATTTTAAATATGCTATTTTGTTCAGTGTTCGCCTAAGGGACAAAATTTTCAAAAATATCGGAAGTATTTAAATTAGAAAAAAAAAACTAAAGGAATTTTAAAAAACGCTAATTTTTTTTTTTTTCTCTAAAATGCTAAAAGAAAATCCAGCTTAAACCATGGTTTCCAAATAGTTTAAAACTCAAAACCATTTATAAGTTTTCGTCTTTTAAAGTACTTAAAGCTTCGTTTTAGCTGTTCAAATGCATAAATTCAAGTATTTCCACTGTACAGTATAATTTAAATTCGATTCAAATTTACAATAGCAGAGAGAACTAATATAGTTTAGCACAAAACTAACGATAGATTTCTAGAATATAAATATTAAGTTAGACATTTGCAATTTATGAAATGTCATCGATATACCGAGAGAGCCAGAGAAATAAATTATTATTCTATAACAAAAGAAAGAAATGATACAACCCATACCCCTTTCTGCATCAGTGAAATCAAGGGGAAACCAAGCAATGGGAGAATAACAATGCAGATTTAGATATCAGTGTAATTGTTTGCTTGTGCGTTTAAGGGGCAAGGACAATTGAGGTAATACTGAGCTAAAACCTGCAGTTTTCTGAGAGAGTCGAAGTTTATCATTTATGGAATAAAGCGATTGAATACGAATCGGGAGAAAAAATTACTTACACTGTATACTCATCAGTATGTGCTATGCAAAAGTATTAAATACTTCAACTATGATAGTGATTATGTATTTCGCAGTTGTTTTTTTTCCCCCGTGATGGAAATTTTACTTTGTAGAAATACTATTACGGTTGTAGATCCTAATAAATATGGACTTACCCTTTTGTACGCAAAGTAACTGATTACAAAAATTTTGTGAGTTTGACGTGTCAAACATGAGCAGTAAGTAGATCGTTTGCGGCAGAATTACAAAGTAGTTCAATTTTTGAGAGGCCGCTTTTTCGTTAAAGTTAGTCATTTTCTTCAAACGACCATGTACGTAAGGGGGCCTACAAATATTACAAAAACCTGGTCATTAAATGGAAAAAGTTGTGTATTGTGGTTTTAATTACAATCTAATTTTTAGACGGACGTAAACAGTCTAACTTCTATTTAACGATATCCTCGATTTAACG
>QLNU02015360.1:17139804-17155370 GCA_006491805.2 Dysdera silvatica
CTAGGCCTTAAAACAGGAGTTTTCAACCCGCGGGCCGCATCCGGCCCTCCGACATGTTTTATGTGTCCCGCTGACTCACGAAAAAATACAAATTATTTCACATAAAAATAACGTCCCTGCTCCCTCCGAGTCTGAAATCTATATATTTTATTCTGTTGTCATTTTCACATTTCGTAATAAATATCTTAAAACACTATAGAACTAAATTAACTCGAGGTTTCCCCTCGATCGTGTTTTACTTTAGTTTTCTAGCGTATATGGGCACTAGGTGTAGTTTTATCGATTTGCAGTGCAAGAGTGATTTAAAAAAAAAAATAGTTTAGGACTCGTCATATTCTATTTTGAATATGTTGATAAAAACATCTTCCCAACCATTTGACTGCATTCTTTGAAAATGTCACTATGCTGGAGGAGCACTTATAACTGTTCATAGGCTGACGTAGGAAGTTTACAGGGGTGTTGCAGGCTTACAATTGGAGAGATTACAGAGCTACAACTCAATATATCCATATGTGTATACACAACATTTTTATTTCAGTGGAAATAACAACCCCTATCAGTCCTTCTCCCCCTGCGTACGCAAATGCGTCTGAAAATCGCTGTTTTCAAAAGTGAAGTTGATAAAAATCAAAGGCCCAGAATAACTGACGTCCACCTTGGAAACACTTTTAGGATTGCAATATCAAAAATAAGACCTGATATTGACAGGATTATTGAAAATAAGCAGTGCCAAAAATCTCGCTAAAAGGTTTGATTTCGCTTTACATATTAATAACTAAAAGTATTGTAAATGTTTTTTGCTTCCATACGTATTTTACATTGTAATGTATACAGTAGCACTCATGCGTATTTTGACAAAGAGTTTTCTTTCAATTATTTTATTTCCTCTATGTTTCATTCTATCTGAATACAAAATACCTTAATAGTGAAATAATATATATTTAAAAATGTATAAAAAAGCATTTATTTCAAAGCTTGTAATAATAGAAATTATACTTGATCTTAATCTCTTGGGTCATAAGTATTTTGACAAATGTTATTTTTATAGCTCAGTCTTGTTTTGACTGATAACTTAAAAGCAAAAAACACTTCAGTGTTTAATATTTGGTTGGATAGCCACTGGAATCAATAACAGCCGTGCATCTTTTCGGCATTATGCGGATTAAATGTAAAATGCGCTCTTGAGGAATATTTCTTCGCTCACGACACAGCGCATCAAAACAGGTGTCCTTATTTTTGTAGTTTTAGTGTCTGACGCGTTTGTCTAGTATTACCTGCATGTGATCGATTTTTTTAAATCTGGGCTTTGACAAAATCAATCAAACACTTGCATTTATTTCTGCTTCAAAAAGCTTTTTGCATGTTGTGTGTTTTGGGTCATTGTTATGTTGGGAAATCCAACGAGCGTGAATTTTCCTCCAGGTATGGGGTAGCATATGATTTTTAAGTATATCACAATATTTGAAGCGATCCATGTTTCCATTAACACAAACTAGAGGTCCTACCACGTGGCGGGAGAAACAACCCCATACCATAACCTTCCTCCACCATGCTTTTTGGTATTTGACAGCGGTTCTTTTGTTTAGAAGGCGCCGAACATAGTGAATTCCATCAAATGAGAAAAGATTAAACTTGCTTTTATGGCTCCAGGACGTCCAAACGTCAGCAGTCATCAACTCTTTGAGATCAGCAGACATGGAGGATGTGTACATTGGTATGGTGAAATGTGCGTATAAAAGTGCAAGTGCAACATTTCGGTTACATAAAAATACCAAAACTATTAAAATTGGTAAAGGTGTGAGGCAGGTAGATACCATTTCTCCAAAACTTTTTACTTCAGCTTTAAAGATGATTTTTCATCAAATAAATTGGAATAACAGTGGAATAAAAATAAATGGTGAATATTTAAAGCATTTGCATTTTTCAACGAACCCATCAGAACTCCAAAACATGGTACAGGAGCTTTTAACTAGAAGTAAAGAAGTTGAACTCTAGATGAACCTACAAAAAACTGAATATGGTCTACTGCACTGAATCCAGTTCAAAATCTAGCTTGTTCCCTTGGCTGAGCTGCATCTAATTTTTTCTGCAGGCGATGTGTTAGCACTTTTGTGAAGATTTTATAAATAGCAGGTAACAAGCTAATTGGTCGGTAATTTTTCAAATCCTCTTTATCACCTTTTTTATGCAAAAGAATTACTGTTGCAGAATCCCATTGGTTTGGTATGTTACCGCTGTTAAGACATTTGGTAAAGAATTTTGCAAGTATGTCTTCTACATATTCTCCAGCTTCTTTTAGGATATCTAATGTAATACCATCATCACCAGGGGCTCTTCCTTTCTTCATATTTTTTATTGCAAATGAAACTTCTTCTTTTAAGATTTTAGGAGCTGTTCCTTCGACTATTTCGGCGTCTTCGTTTAATCCACTGTTACTTTCATATAGTTTTTTGTAGAATTCTTCAACTCTTCTAAGTATTTCTTCCCTATTTCTTGTTACGGTGCCATCCTCTCCTTTTAATGCAATGATGTGTTTCTTCCCAACAGATAAACTTCCTTTAACAACCCTAAGGCTCTTGTTATTTTCAATGGCTTTCCTTACTAGCTCACAGTTGAATTTTCTTATGTCTTCTTTCATGCTTTTGCGCAGAGTTTTACAAAGTTCTATGTACTCAATCCTGGAACTGGTATTTCGATTGTCCACCTTCATATCTCTTCGCCTTTTCATGAGCTGTTTCGTCTTCTCAGATAATTTGCTATTGTGCTTTTTACAGGTTACACCACCAATTTCCCCAGCAGTTTCAACTATTGTCTTAACAATGTTTTCATTTGCTTCTGAGATATCACTTTCATCAATAAGTCCTTCCAGTGCAGAAAAGCGATTTTTTAATTCCAACTTGAATGCCTCGGTATTTACTTTCAGTTTCATTAGATCCACCCTCTTACTTACTTGTTTCCTAATGAGCTTCTGTCGTTCTAATTTAGTATTTAAGTGCACTTTACATCTCACCATTCGATGATCACTTCCAGTATTAAATCTGTTCAGTACACTGCAATCTTCAATAATTGATTTCTTGTTTGCCAGGATATAGTCAATTTCACTAGTTCCCCCATTTGGGTGTTTCCATGTCCATTTTCTTTGCGGTTTCTTCTTAAAAAATGAATTCATGATGCTAAGGTTTTCAGCTTCTGCAAATTCGATGAGTTGATCGCCACGTTCATTCCTTTCCCCATATCCGTATTTACCAACCGATGTCTCTCCTTGTTCCTGTTGTCCAATTCTTGCATTGAAATCCCCCATGATGAGCTTGATATGTTGTTTCCCTTTGGTGTGTAACTCTTTGATTTCTTCATAAAATTCTTCAACCTCTTCGTCGGTATGGCTTGATGTTGGTGCATATACCTGTACTATTTGAAGTTGGTATCGCTGGGTTAGTTGAACAACAAGCCTCGCTGCTCGATCTGATGTACTTTCAACTTCCAGAAGACAGTCTTTAATTCTTTTGTTGATTAAGAAGCCAACACCACTTGTTCTTCCAGTTATATACACATACATACACACACACACACACATATATATATATATATATATATATCCTAAAAGAAGCTGGAGAATATGTAGAAGAAATACTTGCAAAATTCTTTACCAAATGTCTTAACAGCGGTAACATACCAAACCAATGGGATTCTGCAACAGTAATTCTTTTGCATAAAAAAGGTGATAAAGAGGATTTAAAAAATTACCGACCAATTAGCTTGTTACCTGCTATTTATAAAATCTTCACAAAAGTGCTAACACATCGCCTGCAGAAAAAATTAGATGCAGCTCAACCAAGAGAACAAGCTGGATTTCGAAGTGGATTCAGTACAGTGGACCATATTCAAGTATTAAGAGAATTAATTGAAAGAACACATGAATATGAACTTCCATTGTGTGTTGCATTTATTGACTATGAGAAGGCCTTTGACTCTATAAAAACATCAGCAGTCATCAACTCTTTAAGATCAACAGACATTGAGGATGTGTACATTGACATGGTGAAACGTGTGTATAAAAATGCAAGTGCAAAATTTCGGTTACATAAAGATACCAAAACTATCAAACTTGGCAAAGGGGTGAGGCAGGGAGATACCATTTCTCCAAAACTTTTTACTTCAGCTTTACAGATGATTTTTCAGCTGATAAATTGGAATAACAAGGGAATAAAAATAAATGGTGAATATTTAAATCATCTGCGGTTTGCTGATGACATTGTTATTTTTTCAACGGACCCATTAGAACTCCAAGACATGGTACAAGAGCTCTCAACTAGAAGTGAAGAAGTTGGACTCAAGATGAACCTACAAAAAACTAAGATCATGTTCAATAATTTTGTAGAGGAAACAAAAATACAAGTTGACAACACTGAGCTAGAAATTGCTGATTCATATATTTACCTTGGCCAGCTGATTTCAATGGATGGCAACATTATGAAAGAACTCAACAGACGTATTAAACTTGGCTGGAGTGCATTTGGAAGAAACAGTTTTATCCTGAAGGGGAAATTGCCTTTGTGTCTAAAAAGAAAAGTCTTCAACCAGTGTGTATTGCCAGTCCTCTCTTATGGATCAGAGACATGGAGTCTAACAGTTGGAGCAATACGAAAGTTACAGACAACGCAAAGGAGCATGGAGAGGTGCATGCTTGGAATAACTAGGAGAGATCGAAAAAGAAACACTTGGGTGAGAGACATCATTGAATTAAAAGGAGAGGATGGCACCGTAACAAGAAATAGGGAAGAAATACTTAGAAGAGTTGAAGAATTCTACAAAAATCTATACGAAAGTAACAGTGAATTAAACGAAGACATTGAAATAGTCGAAGGAACAGCTCCTAAAATCTTAAAAGAAGAAGTTTCATTTGCAATAAAAAATATGAAGAAAGGAAGAGCCCCTGGTGATGATGGTATTACATTAGATATCCTAAAAGAAGCTGGAGAATATGTAGAAGACATACTTGCAAAATTCTTTACCAAATGTCTTAACAGCGGTAACATACCAAACCAATGGGATTCTGCAACAGTAATTCTTTTGCATAAAAAAGGTGATAAAGAGGATTTGAAAAATTACCGACCAATTAGCTTGTTACCTGCTATTTATAAAATCTTCACAAAAGTGCTAACACATCGCCTGCAGAAAAAATTAGATGCAGCTCAACCAAGAGAACAAGCTGGATTTCGAAGTGGATTCAGTACAGTGGACCATATTCAAGTATTAAGAGAATTAATTGAAAGAACACATGAATATGAACTTCCATTGTGTGTTGCATTTATTGACTATGAGAAGGCCTTTGACTCTATAAAAACATCAGCAGTCATCAACTCTTTAAGATCAACAGACATTGAGGATGTGTACATTGACATGGTGAAACGTGTGTATAAAAATGCAAGTGCAAAATTTCGGTTACATAAAGATACCAAAACTATTAAAATTGGTAAAGGTGTGAGGCAGGGAGATACCATTTCTCCAAAACTTTTTACTTCTGCTTTACAGATGATTTTTCAGCTGATAAATTGGAATAACAAGGGAATAAAAATAAATGGTGAATATTTAAATCATCTGCGGTTTGCTGATGACATTGTTATTTTTTCAACGAACCCATCAGAACTCCAAGACATGGTACAGGAGCTCTCAACTAGAAGTAAAGAAGTTGGACTCAAGATGAACCTACAAAAAACTAAAATCATGTTCAATAATTTCGTAGAGGAAACAAAAATACAAGTTGACAACATTGAGCTAGAAATTGCTGATTCATATATTTACCTTGGCCAGCTGATTTCAATGGATGGCAACATTATGAAAGAACTCAACAGACGTATTAAACTTGGCTGGAGTGCATTTGGAAGAAACAGTTTTATCCTGAAGGGGAAATTGCCTTTGTGTCTAAAAAGAAAGGTCTTCAACCAGTGTGTATTGCCAGTCCTCTCTTATGGATCAGAGACATGGAGTCTAACAGTTGGAGCAATACGAAAGTTACAGACAACGCAAAGGAGCATGGAGAGGTGCATGCTTGGAATAACTAGGAGAGATCGAAAAAGAAACACTTGGGTGAGAGAGCAAACTAGAGTAGAGGACATCATTGTTAAAGTAAAAAGGCTGAAATGGCGATGGGCTGGGCATATTGCAAGAAGAACTGATCAACGATGGACAACAGAAATTCTCAACTGGATTCCAAGAGACCACCGAAGACCTAGAAAACGTCCTCAAACTAGATGGTTGGATGAAATAAGAAAAGAGGTTGGGGTGACGTGGAAACGGATGGCCCAGGATAGACTTGTGTGGAAAGCATTTGGAGAGACCTTCGTCCAGCAGTGGATAGATAATGGTTGAATATGATGATGATGATATATATAATTTTATTTTCATTATTTTCATTAATTCTAAATTTTTCACTGATTATTAATTTTCTTTTTCCAGATTTCGCAGCTATTTTCGAATGGTTCTTTGCTGTTGCTGTGTAAAAGGGAACTTAAACCGCTTTCGCCAGAAATCTGGATTTTTATCCACCCTACGAAGCTTACGCGGATCCGCATTTTCAAGCGAATTGTCACAGAAAACTGCACTTACAAAAGCCGGATCCGCAAAATCAGCAAACCAAATGGTGTCCATCAACGGTGTGCAACAACAGAAACCAACCCAAAAGCCTGATAGCAATGTGGATGAAAACATGTTTGGCATTAGTGCTGTCTAACTGAGAGTCATTTGGATTATTGATGTGCGATTCAAAACGTTCATGCATCCCCTTACATTCAGTTTATAAATTGTATAAAAATAAATTAGAAGCCAAGAGATGAGGTCAAGCATTAACTCAAAATGTAATATTTTGAAACTAAAAAATAAATAATGGGTTTAGTTGCGACACACTGCACTAATCGATAGAAGCAAAAATCAAAATTTTTTGGTGCAGTTAACTTACTGAACGCTATAATAATGTAAAAAACAATATTGCTAATAACTATTTCGATAGCGCAACGCGTATCCTCGTCAGAGCGAATGGCGGCTTCTGTTTATGTCCGTGCTGTTGGTCGGTGTTGCCATCACGTCGGTTGGAAACTTGATTGGGCGGAGAAGTTGTGTATTGGTGGTGTCTTCTCTAGCCGTGAGACACAAAAGTTTTTCCATAACAAACAGTTATTTCGACACTGGCGTAAGGTTTAAAAACACAAAATTTCGCCAACAGTTCCCTTTGTCAAGTTAAGGCAGAATAAAGGGAAACTCTGTATTGTTTCGTTAGGTTCTTCCAAGTGGGTGAGATCGATCTCACCCACTTGAAAAGCCTTTTCAAAACTTTGTTTGACTTTTGCTTCTATAAAAAATAAATATCTTGTAATATAAAAGACACGAACGAACGCATTTGGTTAAATAGTTTCTATTTGATATATAAAGTCGATTCGTGTAGATTGTCTTGAAGATCTTTTCAAAATTTAGTTCGATTTTAGAAATCCTTAATCTTCACTAATGTCTATAAACAGTGCAATGCCAAACTAATTTACATTATGAAATACATTTATACGTGTATCCTTATTTAACACATTGATTATAATAAAAGCAATATTTTTATAACATTGAAAAATATGACGACTGCTGTTTAATGTGACTGATATAATGTTTAAAAACAGAACTTTTCGGGAATTTTCTATGCCCTTTATCAATTGAAGACAGAATGAGGAAAGATGGAAGTTTTAAGTTCATCCTAGTATATTCCCTTGTTAAGAATCCCGTGTAGAAAAATTCTTTTAGAGGAAATTTAGTTTGGAGAAATACCCCGCATCCGCCCAAGGTAACACCAAATGGCCATTTCCAGTTTGAGGTTTGGTGAAAACATTGTATGATTTTGATAGAGAAATCCTTTGATAAAATGTAAAGAAACTCTTTGAAAAAGAAGATCATGAAAATCGGAATAGAGCTGTACAATAGCGTAGTAATTCAAAACTCATAGGGGGGCTCAAGTGGCTTTAAAGAAGATTATGTGATGCGGCCTTAGAGAAAATAATGTGTTTTGATATCCAATAGGGGGTTGAACCCCCTGAGCCCCTCCTTTTCCTACGCCACTGAAGCTATATGAAACGTTTTCTCACATGAATGTAACAAAGCTGGGTAGTCGACTTTTCTGAAATCATAGGAAATCTGTTATTTGAGAAATTGTGCCACCAATACTTCCAAACCTCTACCAGAACCACTCAAGATCTTCATTAAACCTCAAGTTTGGAATGGCCAATCGGCTTTAGCTTGAGAGGGAGTTCCCCCAAATGTGAATTTCCCAGATGGAAAGTCCCAATAAATTGATATATCCCCTTTCAGACTTTCGCTCTTCCCTTCTTCATTGATAACAGAAGTAGCTAACTCTCAAAATGCGAAAAAAAAATCTAAAGTTGGCACCACTTCGTTTAGACAGTAGCAGAAGTAGTGTGTAATTTTGACATAACAATATTTATTATTGTACATATAGAAGCCCGTTTTCAGATTATTCACTTTGGTTTACTATCTAAAATATATCCCAAAATATTATAAATATATAACATTTCAGTTTTTAAAGTATAAATTTTTAAACTAATTATAATAGTGAGTTAAATATAAAATAAAGAACAAATGATTTAAAAATTTGTGACGGAAACCTGACTTCACAAAAAAAAAAAAGGAAAATAGGGAAAGAATCGATTAAAAATATATATAATTGCTGAATCCATATTTCTTGATAAATTACTGAAGGGAAAGGATTAGCGGGAATTAAGACGACAAAAAAAAAACTTTCATTTGGGCAAAGGATTAGCAAAAAATTCAAATATCAATCGGTCTTTTATTGAATAAATATTAATTTCCTCTTAAGTTCTTCTTCCCTCCGTACTTGAAAAAATATCAAAAAGTCATATTCACGTAGTTTTGTGCACATCTTAAATTCAAAACTGTCGATAATATCGAATTATTTATTTTATTAAGTTTTTCCTTTTTATTGATTACATTTTTCTCGAGAGAGTTAATTTCTTAAATTCATATATAATTTACATAATAATTACATTCAGTAGTCTACTGACAAGATTTCTATTTTTATGTGATTAAGAGAATTAAATTCATCATGCCTGCGTCTTATGACTCATATTACTTTCCCGTTTTCAGACTCTTAAAAGTAAATAAAACTCCAACATGAACCATAATACTTTGGTGCGTTGAACTCAACTCTTGGTTTACTTAGCAAAGCATATTTTTGTTTTGCTAATTAAGTACTTCATTACATTTTCCTCAAAAATATTATAAAACTGTGAATATAATTTTCTATAAAATTTGATCATTAAAACTTAATCTTATACTTTTAAAAAATATTTAAGACAAAGAATAAAAACCACTTTCTAGAGATTTTTGCTATCTTTCTCGCAACTTTACTAATAGACTGTAGAAGACATAATCTTCGAACTTAAATGGAGGAACTGATTTTTAGGATCTTTTTTCTCAAATTACCCAAAAAATAAAATGTAACTCTTAAAAGTATGCAAATCCTTTTTTCTATAATATTTCTTTCGTTGGCTGATAATTCCTTGAGAAAATATAAAAGAAATTTATATGTTTCAGTTAATGTTTTCGCTAAGTATTATATTTACACCATTTGAAACTAATCTATGTAAATTTTTCCTCATATAACTTTAGTTACTTTATTTTAATTTAGTTTGGCATTGAATAAATAAACAAAATCCATAATAAGTTAGAAATAGCTTGGAACTTACGACATTAAATATATCTACATATAATTTTGAGATTTATTAATATATAGAAAATCATAAATATTTAAAATGTATATATATATATATAAAATATTAATTATAAATATTTATCTATTATGTGTTTGTGATGTTACTTTTAAAATCTGCAAATAGCTTTCCCTACAAACATATTTATTGGTGAATCGCATATCATTCATATAATATGATTTACGCGTATTTTCATTATTCAAGCTAACATATGGTATGACTAATTAACCTGTTTTCTCCCATCTGGCATACACGGAAACCCTGCTCAGAGTTTCAATACGCTTCTCTTTAACTCAGAAGTCAATAGAATACTTCTTTTTTTATTATTTCGGTCGTTTCTCCTGTTCTGCTCTATACATGTCACATAGAGCTGTGACAGAGATACTGTGAGCAACTGTCTACAGATAAAGTAGCGAGTCCTTACATTGCCCTTCTCACTCTTGATGTGTACCTCAGTTGTCGGGATTCTTAAATACTATGAAGGGCTCTTACGTTATGAACTCTGTAAAAATAATTGTTACTATATACAATATTGTTTATGAAGAAAATGATTCAATATGTGTTATATAAATATGTATAAATATCATATTCACATGCTTTATGTTCTGTGTGCAGTATTTGCGTTGTGCAATGTGTCTCGTAGTCATGTATGTAAAATCTGTATTCCAGGTTACATTCCTTATATTCAAGATTTTCTGTTATTTTCAGTCAAATAAAAATGAACTATGCACAACTTATAACATTGCCCAGTGGTAGATTGGGTACTTTGATGAACGTATTTACTATCTGATTTGCAAGACGAGCTCTGTTTGAAATACATAAACAAAACGAGTTCCCACAAAATCTTTGTTACCAAATATAAAGTTTTAAACAATATAAAACAATAGATAAACATACTTTTCTAAACCTTTATGTTTTAAAAAAATTCGGCGTCCGAACGTAATTGACAGTATTTTTATCCTAGAAAAAATTCATTTGTAAGAATGTTTCGAATACATTTGTATAGCTTCCCATAACATCCGTACGAGTCCAAATATTTCAACGCTTGGTTCTTGTCTGAAATGGCGCACTAGTTTGGTTTTTATAAAATTGCAAACGTTACAATCTTTTTCGCGTTCTGTTTAGTTTTTGCTAAAAATATGTTTTTCATATGTGACTTAAGCGTGATTGAACGATGTGGCGCCATCACCTAGAAAGTCAAAAAAATGGATTGGTTTAGTTCTTGAGGTAAACCCTTATTTACATTTTTGAATTTTTTGTCTCAATATCTCACCACTTTCTTATATAATTCATAGTTAGATCTTTTGTTTTAGGTATATAATAAAATGAATTTGTTAACAAAATAATAGATTTGCTTTTAAAATATTTAGATGCTTAAAAAATTGCTTAACAAATATCAAAATAAACCTAATGTGTTTTTTTAGCATTTGATCATTGTTATTTGAAAGTCTTATTAAATGTATACCATTTATATTACGAAAGATAAGTGGAATTATGAAACTAAAAGTATAAATTTTTCTTTCATAGACTATCATAAAAATTTATTTTTAAAATCATCATTAAATAATTTTGTCATTAAAATCTATTATTAAAATCATCATTAAATTAGTTTATCATTAAAATCTGTTATTAAAATCATCATTAAAATGTATTAATAGTTTATATAGGCATCATGATGGTCGATTGACCCATGAAATGGGGACCCACTTAGGAACACTATAAAACTAATTTACCGTACTTAATATTACATATGTTCATCTATCGTCAATTTCATCTGCTCGTAGTTAAAAATTATCATTTAATTTGAGAATTTAATTAGAATAAAGAATCATAAATTTCAATTGTGTTTTAAGATCTAACGAGCAGAAGAGTTTGTGCATTGTGTACAGAACAGCCTATACGTTCATTGTAAACTGTAACAAGACATGATTTGTCAGAAAAAAATACCTTATAGTTTCGTTTTCAAGTATTTGAATGTGCAAATTTAACTTGTATATAACGAAGAATATGCACCTTTATTTTGGAATTTTAAAGCAAATTATGAAGTTTTCATTTGTTTCCTTATAATTTTATATTTTAGTTGCAGGATGTTCAGTAGATAAGTATGATACTAGTAGTAGTATAATCGTAGAAAAGAATCACGTTCTTACTAGCGAAAATAAGATATTTAATGTGGGTGAACCTCGCATACGTTGGCGGATAACTAGGCGTGAATAAACTCAAGTAATGACCTTAATTAGAAAAAATTAGATACTAAAAAATTGCAGTAAATTTTTATAAGCATAAATAATTTTGTAAAAGATTTATGAAGAAGAGGTATAAGCTATTTCATCATGATTTCTCACTCAATGACGTCCTTCTTTATTAACAAAATAAAACAAAACTCACATTCGCGAACTAATTCTCTAGATATATTTCCACCAAAAATTAGTAACATCCTTGCATTACGATGCCCACATTTTTTTACGTTAATTTGTCAAAACCAAAAATCTGAATCTGAAACTTATGTTTTCCTTCATGTGTTCATATGTAGCAATATTTTATCTCCATTTTCATACTTTATGGTATTATTTATTATTTCTATTTTTTAACGTTCAAAAACTAAACAACGTGTATTCTGGGAGAGGATCGACCGCTTAATGCGCGCTCTGAAATATGCTGTAATTTACTCAGAGCCAAGTTTACTGAAAATCATACTTAGTCCAGTAGTCATGATTGCAGGCTTTGAGGCAGCGGCCGTAGCCAATAAACCATTATATCATCTCTGTACTTCGTTTTTTTTTACAAAAACAATTTCAAGCTGGGCAAAAGGGGGGAAGGGAGGGAGATGACCACATTTCAAATAAAATTCGAAACGACTTAATAAGAAATTTCCAAACATTCTGCTAAACGGACCAGAAGCATGAATATATTTTTTACACCCCGTCAAATAATTTTTAAAAAAAATAACACGAAATAAAGCGTTTTCCTAAACATTTATAACATAGTAAAACATGAAGCCAACACCGAAGAATATGATATATAAATCCGTGAGCACACACAAAATGTTATTCAAATCTAGTCATAATTTATTACTTATTGTGCGTTCGCGCAGACCTGACGCCTGATACCGTTAGCAGACGGGTTAGTCCATTGCAGTTTAGGGAAGGGCGTCTTGCCGAAACTGGTTTTCCGCGAGGGAAAAACCAGTTCCTCCAAGACGGCCTTCCCTAAACTGCAATGGACTAACCCGTCTGCTAACGGTATCACGCGCCAACTGAGCGCGAATGCACAGTACTTAGAACGAATGTATCATCATTAAATAGGTTTCATCAAACTTATCACCATCAATTATCACAAAGTACTTCTAAAGTCAACATTAACCGTCAATCAACCTTGGCAATCAACCATGTCTAGTAACATTTTCAAATTCATTCATTTTTATTTTTTGATTAGCAATTAATTATTCTTTGCACTGCAAGTTGTACTCTATGGCAATAACATAACTATGGTATATAACATAACTGTGGTATAACATGGCCTGTTTGATTGGTCAATACACGTTGCATGGCAAAATTATGAGTTTAAGGTCTGAAAAGTCCAAGGTCTTTATAAGTGTGTAGTTGAATGTAAAATGCGGGAAACTTGTTAGTAGGTAGAATTCGTGATCTACAAAATAAAATTAATTGATTTTAAAATCTTGTTCGAGGCTCTTTGTTTATAACCAAAACCACATATAAGGACGTTGAAACATAAATTTTCCCGAATCCACCTTTCGATTATACTGTATTTTCGTTACCATGTCTAGTAATGTAGCTATGTTAGAAAAGCCGCATTATTTGTGATGAAAAATCGAATTCTAAATGTGCAACGCATAACGTATTTTGTATATATATAATGTATTTTGTGAGGAAATAATTTTAATCAATATGAATTTCTTATATAGCTATCAGACATCTAGAATCGTTGTATATCGTCTCTTCATTTTGAGTTTTATTCAGAACGTTACTTCACGAAAACAATTTACTTTGACAATAATATTCTATTTTGAATTGTATTTTATAAAAGACTTGTCATATTGAGCCTGAATGTAATTATATATTATTTTAAATATTTTTCACATTGTCATTTCTGCACGTGATCATTCAAAACAATTTGTTCAGTGAATTTTATTGGCTGTAATTTTTTTGATGTAAAAATATATCAATAAAGAATTGTTTTTTGTGAATGTCCAGTTTCATTTACACTATTTACAATGACTTTTTAAAAATATTTCGAATGTCTGGAATTTTAGAACACCCCTATTTCCTTTGAAAAGCAACATGCCTTGCTAAAAATTGAAGCGTTATGGAAATTCGACTAATCGAAACAACGGAGCGCACGGGAAAAATAGAGCTACGGAAAAAAATTAAACTTATTGTCTTGAAAATGCTAATATATAAAAATTAAAACTGTGGCAGCACAGTTTAAAACGTCTTAAATTTCTTACATGGATATAATGTAGTAAACACACGTAGCATTTTACTTTGATAAAAGATGTCGAATTTGCATATTAAAAATGAGTATGGTGAAGTATTTTTCCTTTGAATTATGGAGAGGATGTTAAGCTATCACATACTCCCATTTGTCTTCCAAAACATTTCATTATATATATATATATATATATATATTGCTATGGTCTCCTCAATGTTTAAGTCTCTTCTTTTCCATGCACCGTCTTGGTTTCTTACAATTAAATTGCCTATTCATATTTAGAATGCTATATTTTGAATACTTATATAAATGAAGTACACAAGCTGAAGACAACGGCGTGATATACATTCCTTGGATAAAACACAGTGGGTAAAAAAAACTAATTTAAGCGAGAGAAGGTACGGTATATTTTGTTGCGTTAAGTACATGTGTAGAAATTTAAACTATTATGAGCTCATCCGCTGTTAGTCTGTGGAAAGAATTGTACATACCTCGTGAAAAATACTGTATAAACAAATACAATTTTGCATTTTATTGATTTTTTCCCTTATTTACTAACAACCTATTACAAGCACGTGTTATAAAAATATAGCCGCAACATCTATAATTTGCTATCAATAAAATAAAAGCATCAAGAGCATTTTGTAAATTGTGTTAAATGATATAACACACTACAGCAAAAAACATCTAACATCTACACATTTGACACTTATTAAAAAGTTTGTTATATGTACCTACATTTTTCTATATTCTACATCCACTTACTACTTTCATTTTGAACCAATTTGTAAGTCTTTTAATAGATAAATGTCCGTTATTATTACTTGTGTTTATTTTTAAATTATTCATTATTTTTAAATTTTTGTAAAAATATAAATACCCGTTTGTTAATTCTCCATTTTCCTCTTCATTGACATACATCTAATATTCAACTTTTGTATTTTTAATGACAAGGTTTTTTATTCCTCCGTCTTTTTCTTAAACTAGATAATTATAAACCAAAACTCATTAATAGCCCATATTTACCATCCTTAATTTTATATACATTATTTGAAATGTGGCCCTCAAAAGTGTTGCTGGTATCTAACTGGACAGAGACCCACACCCTGAATGTATGTGACGATGTGTGGAAGCGGCCAGGCCAGTAACCTAGTGTCCTACTCCGCCTTCAAGCGGCAGGCTGAGCTTTATACTTGGCGTGGGCAACAAGGATTTGTACACGGATGAAAGGGAGGCCATCACCAACACTTCTAGCGAGCATGGTGAAATTATGGCTAATTCCTCCAATATGCTAATACACCAAAAACCATGGCCCCTAGTTCCAGGTGCTGGAGT
>QLNU02015360.1:17155470-17169455 GCA_006491805.2 Dysdera silvatica
GAAGAGTTGAAGAATTCTACAAAAAACTATATGAAACTGACAGTGGATTAAACGAAGACGCCGAAATAGTCGAAGGAACAGCTCCTAAAATCTTAAAAGAAGAAGTTTCATTTGCAATAAAAAATATGAAGAAAGGAAGAGCCCTGGTGATGATGGTATTACATTAGATATCCTAAAAGAAGCTGGAGAATATGTAGAAGACATACTTGCAAAATTCTTTACCAAATGTCTTAACAGCGGTAACATACCAAACCAATGGGATTCTGCAACAGTAATTCTTTTGCATAAAAAAGGTGATAAAGAGGATTTGAAAAATTACCGACCAATTAGCTTGTTACCTGCTATTTATAAAATCTTCACAAAAGTTCTAACACATCGCCTGCAGAAAAAATTAGATGCAGCTCAACCGAGAGAACAAGCTGGATTTCAAAGTGGATTCAGTACAGTGGACCATATTCAAGTATTAAGAGAATTAATTGAAAGAACACATGAATATGAACTTCCATTGTGTGTGGCATTTATTGACTATGAGAAGGCCTTTGACTCTATTAAAACATCAGCAGTCATCAACTCTTTAAGATCAACAGACATCGAGGAAGTGTACATTGACATGGTGAAATGTGTGTATAAAAATGCAAGTGCAAAATTTCGGTTACATAAAGATACCAAAACTATCAAACTTGGCAAAGGTGTGAGGCAGGGAGATACCATTTCTCCAAAACTTTTTACTTCTGCTTTACAGATGATTTTTCAGCTGATAATCTGGAATAACAAGGGAATAAAAATAAATGGTGAATATTTAAATCATCTGCGGTTTGCTGATGACATTGTTATTTTTTCAACGGACCCATTGGAACTCCAAGACATGGTACAAGAGCTCTCAACTAGAAGTGAAGAAGTTGGACTCAAGATGAACCTACAAAAAACTAAGATCATGTTCAATAATTTTGTAGAGGAAACAAAAATACAAGTTGACAACACTGAGCTAGAAATTGCTGATTCATATATTTACCTTGGCCAGCTGATTTCAATGGATGGCAACATTATGAAAGAACTCAACAGACGTATTAAACTTGGCTGGAGTGCATTTGGAAGAAACAGTTTTATCCTGAAGGGGAAATTGCCTTTATGTCTAAAAAGAAAAGTCTTCAACCAGTGTGTATTGCCAGTCCTCTCTTATGGATCAGAGACATGGAGTCTAACAGTTGGAGCAATACGAAAGTTACAGACAACGCAAAGGAGCATGGAGAGGTGCATGCTTGGAATAACTAGGAGAGATCGAAAAAGAAACACTTGGGTGAGAGAGCAAACTAGAGTAGAGGACATCATTGTTAAAGTAAAAGGGCTGAAATGGCGATGGGCTGGGCATATTGCAAGAAGAACTGATCAACGATGGACAACAGAAATTCTGAACTGGATTCCAAGAGACCACCGAAGACCTAGAAAACGTCCTCAAACTAGATGGGTGGATGAAATAAGAAAAGAGGTTGGGGTGACGTGGAAACGAATGGCCCAGGATAGACTTGTGTGGAAAGCATTTGGAGAGACCTTCATCCAGCAGTGGATAGATAATGGTTGAATATGATGATGATGATATATATATATATATATATATATATATATATATATATATATATATATATATATTGAAGTTAAACTGGAATCACTCTAGCGTCAATGTCTGCCTGGAGTAAAACCAACTAAATATAATAAGTAAGGTTAAAGTAGTATAAGACCATTTTCAGCATTACTTAAAACAATTATGCTACTAGATATCAGAACAAACATTGCAGGAACTATATCCACAAGTTATTTACAAAGTGAAGAAAACCTTTATGCAGTTCTAAACAATTCATAAACATACAATAAATATATATACTTACAATATTTTACCTATAAACCTATCTCGAAAACCATGAAACAATTGCTAATGGCAAAATTGTAAAGAAATGAACCAAAAGTGGAATAAAGAATTTAAAGTAGGAATGTAATAAAAAAATGAAATATCAGGAACCCATAAGACAGCACTTTTTCAAGAGAGACGCTTGTCATAATGAGTTCAGGATTGGATGTTTTTGTTTGAGTCCTATATGCTAAAATTAGGATCTCAAGTCTCTCGACATCCAATAAGAAAAACATTCAGACCAGAATCATAGAAAAGTAACTATAAAGATTATTTACAATGAAAATGAACCCTCTACAAACCTAAACAAGACTGAATGTAAACAAATACAAAGTGTTACCAAAAATACATCCACAAAAGTTGCCATTTCGAAGAGTTAGTATTTTGTGCATAAGTGATACGTCTTCGACAGCAGAATTCGTCACGTACACAAATCACAATATCAACCTTGCTGTACATTCAAACTTACCGAAAACATACAGAATCAAAAGTAGTGGCATACTATTACCAAGCAGAGTATCTTTGAGGATTATCTATCTATTAATTTCACCAATAAAATTATTATAATTTTTACAAATGCCATTAATTCTGAGAGTTTGTGAAATAACAATATTTTTATGAACTTTTATACTAATACAAGATTTAAAGTTTGACAGAGACGCAACTTTGAATTTAAAATCAGATCTTTTATTATAGAGTCCAATACCATAAACACCATCATTACCATATCTAATTTTCAAGTCTAAAAAGGATATGTTGTCCCCGTGTCACGTCTTTTTTAACTTAAGGCTGTTAGGGTAAAACTTTTTATGTAAGACGCAAAATTCAGCACAATTAAAAACTATGATGTCATCAATGTATCTAAAAGATTTTATACACAAGTGTTCATTCTTCTTTCCATAAAAGTACAGGAACAAATCCATCAGGGAGCTTGCAGAATTTGGCCCCATAGGAATACCATTAAATTACTTATAGAAATCAATCCCATTAAAGATGTTATAATCGAATATACAAAAATCAAAAATGGTATTCCAATAGTTAATGTCTATCCGACTGATATCAGAGAAGCCACTATATAAAAAAGATTTGAAATCCTTCATACCTTCCAAAAGAATACTGGTAAATAAATTTTCAAAGTCATACGTCCGAATTGTATGTATGTTACTATTCTCTTCTAGAATAGTAACATAACGAAACGTCCTCAAACTAGATGGGTGAATGAAATAAGAAAACAGGTTGGGGTGACGTGGAAGCGAATTGTTCAGGATAGGAAGTATTTATCCAGCAGATAGAGTTTGATAATGATGATGATATATATCATCATCATCATCATCATCATCTATCCACTGCGGGATGAAGGTCTCTCCAAATGCTTTCCACACAAGTATACCCCGTGTTTCACGAAGAGTGTCCGAAAGAAATTTAAAATCAACAGTTGGTCGGAAAAATAAAATAAAATATGAAATAAATATAAAAATAAATATAAAATAAAATATGATAAATAATCAGCAAATAAGGGAGAATTGAGCTGCATGTTTCACCTCAGGAAGTAATAATCACAAAACATTATTAATTTTTGCCGCCCCTAATCCAAATGTCAGTCAGAAAATTTGCCTGCTGAATTAGGAGAGAGAATTTGCAATTCTTGTAGCTTTTCATGGCACCAGCTGAGATATTAATGATCGAAAATTTGGGGGTTGCCATTTTTTCTGGGGAAAAAATTAAAGTTATCCCTACGAGTTACTTGTCCTGTATAGATCTGTGCGCACAAGAGAAGTATATTATGTAGGGGCGATACTTCTTCTATATGCATAGCTATACGCAGAAAAAGTATCGTGTAGGTTCCTATTTTGTTTCCCCCTGTGTGCACAGATGTATACAGAAAAAGTAGGATGACAGGACCCCCGAAGTTTTATTCCTAACTTCCCCGGCCAATGCGACACTGATTATAGGAGTTCGATTTAATTCTTATACAGACAATGCATATTTTATGTATGAGAGGCATGGTAAAATTTATTTTAATAATACATATTTTAATTTATACATTTCAAAGTTCCTCATTTGATTTTATTATCTACACCAGCGGTTCTTTAACTTTCCTAGACCGCGGACCCCCTTCAGAGATCACTCGCCCTCGCGGACCCCCAAGAATTAACTCAAAGTTTAAAGCCCAGAATTTGCATCATACATATTTATTTCTAGTGTTTCATCACTAATTTTCACTATTTAAGGAAGGAATTTTCCCTTCCCTCGTAATTTATTCTTAGCATTAAAGAACAAATGCTCTTTTCTTAGTATTTTTCTGAACCTTTGTTGAACACCGGGAGGATCTTGCTGACCCCTTAAACAGACAGTTTAAGAACGGACAGTTAAACGGACCTTAAACGGACAGTTTAAGGACCGGTGATCTACATAGTAAACAATTATACATAGAAATTATAGCTGTCAATCATCTTATTTTTTGTATAGAGTTGTAGCAACCACGTGACAAAATTCCCAGCAACCGGTTCTGGTAACGATGGTGTAATAATAATAATTCAAAATGAATCATATGACAGGCTCAATGTGGCCACCGTTGACCCCTATGCATAGCTGTAACCTTCTGATGATATTACTCTGAACTCGCTTCAACTCAGCTGCAGTAATATTTCGACATGCTCTTGCCATGCTATTGGAAAGATCTGTCACGTTTGTAGGTTGTGTAGTATGCACTATATCACGCACGTGTCCCCATAGGTAAAAGTCCAGAGGTGTAAGATCGGGTGAGCTCGGAGGCCACTCTACCAATCCCCGTAAACCTCTCCACCTATTAGGAAACTCTAAATCTAGCCATGCTATTACACTGCTATGCTGGTGTGGACCATCTCCGTCCTGCTGATACCATATCTGTTGGCGTAAGGCCAATGGTAAGTCATCCATGGAATCACGAACAGTAGAATTCAGTATCAGGTCATGATATCAGTTAGCTGTTAGTGTGCCTTGGTACAAAACGGGTCCGATTAGTTTATTATTCCAGATACCACACCACAAATTTATTACAGATCTGTGTTAGTGAAGGATCTGCTGAACAACGTGTTCATTTATATCGCTCCAATAATGTTCTTTATGGCGATTGACTGTACCATCTTGAGTGAAATTGCATTGGTCACTGAAACTGACATTCCGTAAAAATTCGGCTGATTATCTTCTTGAACAAAAGCCCAGTTGCAAAAGTCCAAACATCGCTGATTATCCGAAGGCAAAAGGGCTTGGTGGAAATGCAGTGAATGTGCAATCGAACCGTTTCTTCGAAGGATTCTCCAGATTACAGTAGAAGAAATGCCTAGTTCTAATTCTACAACACGCATACTTGCATGTGGATAGTTGGAAAAGTAGGCCAGCATGTCAATTTTCAGGTCACTAGAAACTGTACGTCGATGATTGATGTGCGGTCAGTCCTCTTTGGAAAGTGCATAATCCAGTGGAACGGAACCGATTTACGAGGCGACGGACAAATCTTGCAGATGGATGCCTTTTATTTGTAAAGCGACGTGCATATTCTCTTGCGGTTTCTTCAACGTTTCGATTACACTCGCCATAAACAATAAAAATTTCTCTATAATCCTCTTTGAGGTAATCCTTCATGATCTCAAGTAGGCAGTGTTGAATTCCGAAATCAAACGAGTTTAATTACCAGTATTACTTAATGGCGAATACAAATTTACATAAAACGTTAAAAACGTCCACCCTCATTTTGCATAAAGGTATTTGATTTTTTTTCAAATTTGCTACCAATTCATTTTGCATTATTACTGCATCGTTGCCAGGACCGGTTGCTGGGAAATTTGTCACGTGGTTGCTATAACTCTATACAAAAAAATTATATGATCGACAGCTATAACTTCTATGTATAATTGTTTACTATGTAGATAACGAGTAACTCATAAATAATCAAACTCGTAATAATCAAACGAGTAACTTTGAAATGTACAAATTGAAATATGTATTATTAAAATAAATTCTGCCATGCCTCTCACACATAAAATGTGCATTGTCTGTATAAGAATCAAATCGAACTCCCATAATCAGTGTCGAATTGGCTGGGGAAGTTAGGGATAAAACTTTGGGGGTCCTGACACCCTACTGTATACATCTGTGCACACACAGAGGAAAAAAAATCGGCTCCTACACGATACTTCTCCTGTGTACAGCTATGCATATAGGAAAAGATTCACCCCTATATGATATACTTCTCCTGTGTGCACAGATCTATACAGGACAAGTAGCTCGTAGGGGCAACTTTAATTTTTTTCTCAGAAAAAGTGGAAACCCCCTAAATATTCAACTATCAATATTTCAGCGAATTTTTCATGAAAAGCTACGGGATAAAATTCTTTCACTCTAATTCAGTGAGGTGCAAATTTTTCTACTTAACATTTTTGGATTGGGGGCATATAAAAATTAATATTTTTATGAAATTATTATTTCCTGGGATGAAACTATTATAGCTAAATTCTCCTCTATTTGCTGATTATTTCTCATATTTCACTTTATTTTTAAGACCAACCGTTGATTTTATCTTCCTTTCGAACACTCTTCGTGAAACACCTTGTATATATATATTAAAAAATAGTAAATTTTGCTATTCAAAAATATACGTATAAAGATACTGTTGCGAGCATTTTTCCACAAATATTTTTTTATCGATAGCAAAAGTAGTTTCCTTTATTAACGGACAGATTGTAGAGCAATTAACCCAGATCGTATTTTTTAGCGCATTTATCGACTTGATTTAAAAATTTAAACTGTCTAAAAAACAAATGATTATATTATTAAGGAGAGTTCAAGTATTACGTAAGCACCTTGAGGGGATTGCTGTCAACATCAGAATTAATACACCATTCACTCTGCTTGTTCGGGAGTAAGATATTATTACCCTTCTCGGGATTAACGTAATTGCCCATTGATCAACATATGAAACCACCAGAGCAGTTTTTTGTAATTTTTTTTGGGGGGGAAATTAAGATGGATGATGTATTTTATACCCACGTTTAAGCTCGAATTAGAGCTTTTGTAAATAAAATTTTTTGTAAAAGTTTTCTAAAGCAAAAGACTTTTTCTCCTCTACAAAATTTCTAGTGTGGACTTAAATTGGGTATCATTCGTGGTTCGGAATATTGAATAATGCTTTTTTTATTTTACTATTATCACGCTAATTCTAAAAATACAATTGTTTTCGGTAGATATGGTCCATCTTGCAATTGCTCTGGCGATGATTTCCTTTCAGATAAATGACTTTGGAGTGATTGCTGTAATTCATGGAAGCGCAATCTCCCGCTCGTTTAATGAAGTATGAATGTTAAGTATGTATTGAAAAAAGAAGTAATAAATATAGTTAGGAATAGGTTAATAATGTATGAAGATTGTGGGATGTTTTGCCGTTACACTTATTACAGTAAATTCTCCAAATTATTTTTCTTATTTTACTCATAAGAATATCGTACTTGCAAGAGATTTGTTTGTTTTGGAATAAGAAATTTTTAATCATAACTATCTCAAACTAGGAAATTATTTATTTTAATTACGTATCATAGAGATGTCTAATTATATTTCTCCATCTACTTACTGTTAGAACGCTTAAATTTACCAAAAGTGAATTATGGCTTCCAACTTTCCGCTGTCGGAGCCACAGCTTCACGAAATAATTATTAATGGAGATAATCATAAAGAGTTGGCGACAGCTCTATAATAAATAGAACTAAATCCTATTCACACTCCATTCCAACAATTTCCCAATGCAAAATAACGCTCTAGAAAACCAGTTTTCCATAAATTGCGTTCAGGTAAAAATTTACGGTTCCTCGAGGACAAAGCGTTTTTTGGTTGAAATATAAGGAGAAACCAACTGAAATCATTGTACCTTTTGAACTAAACATTTGCTTTTTATTTTCAAGATAAGCACAAACATCTTTAGTTATCTTTTTTATCTCGGTATGATTCTGTTTGCAAGAGTACAATAATATTGAAGAAAATATCCAGCTCATATATACTGAAAGAACAATTTATTATATACACCGGGTTAGTAACATGTAGACGCAGGTTTTGTTTGAATGGCCTTCACTTTACTCAGATACAAAACAGAACCTCACAAGCTCGAAACCATGAGTTTAACTACGCGACTATTAGAATAAGGTTATTAGAAAGATAATGTGTGCTCACTGTTCCCATATTATCAGAGAATCAAGATTAAAATATGTTTATACTCTATTTAACTCTGGTGACTTTAAAAGAATTGATGTTTTAATATGATCCAATTCAGACGATGTTAAAAGTTTTTGTTTTTATACAAGAGTTATTATGCCATCTAAGAATCGAACAGCCATCATCAGAAAAGTAAGTACAAATTATTGAACACGACGGTAAATATTTGGAATATAAATATTGTTTTCTGTAAAGGTTTGAATACGTGACTTTTCATTTCGAAACAACACTTTTATTTGAAGCACCCTAATATTTTCAATAGTGTTAATACAATTTTAAGTTACACTCATTTCACTTACAATTCTTTACACACTCGTATTGACTAGCTTGTAAACTGGTGTCTTTTTAAATAATTTCATTTGCGATATTTTTACGAACTCTCTGTTGAAATCGTTGACCAAGCGATCTATTGTAAAGATTGGGTCTTCGATTACTTTTTCTTCTGGTGTTTATCATTACGATGAGTTGTTTTGGATAACAGGGTGATTTTGATTTTCTCTAGATGATTATATACGTTCGTGTTAATAATTTACGAAAGTAATACAGAATAAAACACAATAGTGAAAAGCATTTCATTGCTTCTTAATTTTCCTTTTCCGATAATGGCTGCGGTCACATTCTATTGCATAGTGTAGAAGTACAAAAGAATCTCGAAGCTCTATGCTTTGTTCTTTTGAAAGAAGATATTTTGTCGATACTGCAATAAAATTCGGACGATTACTTCCCTAAGTTGGGTAATCAATTGACGTCAACGAATTTCGATCAATTTCAAATAGTAACAAAAATTTCCTAAACTTTAGAAAAAACATTTTAAAAGAAAAATCAACCAAATTGAATATTATCATTTACGCTTTTGAAACAATCATGAACTTACTGCTAGAAAGCGAAATAGATGGTCGCATATTTTTCGTGTCTGAAGGGTTAAAATGTAAGCGAAAAGAAGACAGGGTGCATCGGGTTGATTGATGTTGATGATATTATAATTATAAATTAGCCCAATTGTGGTGTTTAATTGACATTAGAGATCTTATCGACTGGATTATCTCTTTTTCTTCGATAACATGTTATTGGAAAGCTAGTCGTAGACAGACCAATATGCTACCAAAAAACAGCAAACAAACATCCAGCCCATCGTCACGGATCCCAGAATGCCTCGGATGAATTATTTGCTCTCAGAAAGCAATGGTCATTAAAAGTTGAACAGCTTAAAAGGCAATTTTATGAAAAAAAATAGCTTTCCAAATGGACTATAATTCGGACCATTCTTGACAACATAAGTACTAAAACGAATCGACTAATAGCACAAATTGGGACAAGGCATCCTAATTTGTGGGTGAGTGAAAAATTTGCTTCTATGACTTGGAAAATCCAATTTTATGTATCCGAACTTGAGTGGCAACAACAATATGATAGGAGGTCGATCTTGTTAAATATTTTATGGATTGCAGGAACGTGAATTGCATGTACGGTCTCATTTTCTTTGGGGAAGAATTATCGCTGTTGTTTTTGCGCAATAAAAATACAACCAACCGATCAGCAGGAACATAATGGAGAAAACCCCAGAGCCTGTATTATGGACACACTGAAGGATAAAATCGAATTTAAATTAATATCTGCAAACTTGGCTGCCATTTTCAGATTGAGGAAGCCTTCAAAAACTGCAGCAAAACACTGACGACAAGACCCATGGTTTTAAAGTTTATCAGAATATCGCAACGTGATTTTATTTTTAAAAACAAAAGCCTGTTAAAAGGTACAGGATTATTATATTTTTAAAAACAAAAGCCTGTTAAAAGGTACAGGACTATTTTATTTTCAAAAATAAAGCCTATTAAAGAGTACGGCGAAGAATCTTACTCCCTCAAGAAAACAGTTATACAGGGTGTTCTCGAATGACCATACCACCCTTAATAACTTCAGTTCTTCTCAACGAAAAAGTTAATTTATATATCATTTTACGGATTTCCGAATGCGATATCTTTCTGTATCATGAATAATTTCGTCGAAATATGGACAGTGTGTTAAAAATTACAAAACGCACTTTTTCTCTCTTATCTCAAATGACACCCTATATATTTTTTACACAAAGAAAAAGCTTACCTAATTATGGTTTTAACAAGACCAAAATGGAGTCATTGGAGACGAATGGAAAATGGAGATGAATAGAACTGGAAATATTACGAGTTGAAATTTGACATATGCGTCAAATAACTATTATTAACAGAATTAGCGGAAGAAGATATCGGTTCATTACCCATCTTACAAAGGAGCCACTTAAGAATATGAAATCAGTTTTTTGTGAATAGCACATAAATCTTTTTATTAATATTTAAAGTCCAAAAATCACACTTTTTAGGTGAAGTTTGATATTTTTTATTCGCACTGTATATGAAGATAATAATTTTTGAACTCAATTTGAACACGGAGAGTGATTGCATTTAATGAATAAAATTATAAAATTACACGAAAGCTCATTCAGAGTATTTTAAAAAATTATATAAAAACTAAGTTTTTTCATACCAATATTTGGCGCGTTTGGCTATGATTTAGAATAATTGGCGATATCGGTATGAAGCATTTATTATTCTATAATTACGCTCATATTTCTACCGTCATTGGCACTATTTTTAGGAAATATAATGGCATAATAAAAAGGAAAAAATCTTCTAAATTTTATGGCCGTAACATCAAAATATTTTATATAATTTCGTAATAAAAATATTTTTAATGCAGGTTTTTTATATGTATTTTATATGTAAATAATCTGTTTTGAAAAGTGGACAAGCATTGTATCATATTGACGTCTCCTATTTTTTGCGAAGTCGATCTGGCTCTCGTAAAATTTGGTGCGGAAAGTTTGAATATTGTAAATCGCTCAAAGGTTTTCAATATGAGAAAATTATAAAAATGTCTCAAAATATCGGATTCCGGAACTATTTTTATAAATTGTGATGATGATACTTTTCATAAAAACGTTCAAAACGTAATTGTACTTCACAATGGCTGCATTTTAAAGAAAGATGTAAATTGCATTTATTATCACTTCAAATCGTATCAATTAACCGAAAAGTATTGTTTTTGTCAATTTTCTTGAATTGAATAGTTTCATTAGAAATGTAATTACATTTACACCAAGGATATTGCAACATAGAGTGATATTGTTCTGCACTTAATAATATTGGTTTTAGACCAACGAATGAATTTTTAAAATTTCATTTTGATGTGTTAACATCAATTTTGATTTTATTCAGAACAATTTTGTTTGTAATTTTTTTTGATGAAACATTTATACTTCATACCGATATCGCCAATTCTTCTAAACCATAGCCAAATGCGCCAAATATTGTTATTAAAAAGCTTAGTTTTATATAATTTTTTAAAATGCTCTGAATGATCTGTCGTGTACTTTTATAATTTTATTCGTTAAATGCAACCACCTTCTTTATTCGAATCGAGTTCAAAGTTATTTTTATATACAGTGCGAACAAAAAATATCAAATTTTATCTAAAAAGTGCGATATTTGGACTTTGAATATTAATAAAAAACATTTATATGCTATTCACAAAATGCTGATTTCATATTCTTAATAAGGAGCTTGGGTACTATCGTTTGTGATATGTCTTGTCTCAAAGTGCGAGCTTCCACAAAAGTGGTTCCCTTTTTAGATGTTCGGATAAATAGAGATGGGGATGGGCGACTGTTGACTACGGTGTTTAGGAAACCAACACATACTGATAGGTATCTTGACTTTCGTTCTCATTACCCGGCATCACACAAAGCATCTGTCATTAGAGCCTTGCACCGACGAGCCTTTACACATTGTTGTAATGATGACCTTCGCAATGTTGAATTACGACGCAACAAAAGCGTGTTGAAAAAGAAAGGTTACCCGACTAAATTTATCGCTCGTAACCAATGTGGTGTTAGTGGTGGAAACAGGAATGTAGAGGATGAGACTAGGAAGACATCAGTGGTTTTGCCATATGTGGCGGGTGTCTCAGAAAAGCTGTCTCGAATTCTCAGTTGTGTGAATGTTAAGACCTACTACAAACCTGTCTACACCCTGCGTGATCTATTACTTAAAGTTAAGGATCGCGTCCCTGAGGAGGAAAAATCTGGTGCTATTTACCAAATACCGTGTGGAGACTGTGACAAGGTGTATGTTGGACAGACGGGAAGATCGATACGTCTACGAGGGAAGGAGCATATGCGTGCGGTAGCTAGGGGAGACGATTCAAACCAGTTGGCTGAACATGTCTTCAGGGAGGGTCACGAACCAGATTGGCATTCGATGAAAATATTACATCAGAATGTGACGAATCTGGGGAGTAGACTTTTTCTGGAATCATGGGAAACCTACGGTTTGAGGAGTCGTGCAATAAACATCGCAAAACCTCTACCAGAACCTTACAGGATTTTTGCAAAGCCTCGAGTTGGGGGTAGGCATCTGATGTCGTTGGGTGTGGGGGTTTCCCCAGCCGGGACTATCCCGCACCAGATGACTTCAGATGGGGATTCCCAACATGCGGGTATATAAGCTTAGGACTTTCACGAACTCTTCATTCTGCCTTCACTTGACAAAGGGAGCAGTTGGCTCCCGAAACGTCGTGTTTTTAAACCTTACGCCAGTGTCGAAATAACTGTTTGTTATCCCCGATTTTGACATTAACCTCATATTATAATCAAGTTATTTCTATATTGATATAATTATTTTAGCAATTCTGTACAAATTTGTAATGTACTACAGTGCTTTTGAATAGTATGATGTGGCATGGCTATTTCAGAATAAGTTTGCTATTGTAACTAACCAGATCATTCATTATTTAACCCTTTCACTGCGTGACGGCTACCCTGTAACGAACAATGCGAATGTTAGACGACTCGTCAGACAAATCATAGACTTAACTCGTTCATAAAAAAGCGGATCAAAAGACAAACCATAAAAATGAACGGTAAGTAGAAATCTCGATTTTCGTGAATGGCCGTTCTCGGTCATTAGTTCTAGTTTTGTTTTGTACGCGTTTGAAATAACATGATTCTAAAAAGAAAAAAAGAAATACATGACTTCTTTTAATTTTCAACATTTTTTTTTCAATTAATTGAATATATAAACATTTTTTCGACTATGGATATTTAAAATGTGTAAGTATTGATATTATAATTGAATTTTAAACTACAAAATGCGTAAAATAAACAACACCAAACTTTCACTTTATTGTGAGCAAAAATTAAGCGTTAAACTTTTAATTGCGAAAAATATATTGATCGAGAGCTCGTGTAGCGTGAGCTTGAATGAAATAGCTTTGGCCCACCTCTGTGCGGGAATAAAGTTAATTGCCCCGAATACTCTTGTATTGAGTAGTTTTTAAATGTTTATTAAAATATTTCCAAGTTACTAGTTTGAAGCCAATTGATAGTCATCACTGATTGCAATATTTATTTTGAAATTTATACAAATATATAAATTATAAAATGTATTTATGAATTGCTGAAATTTTTTGGAAATTTTTTATAGAGTATTAATTGATATTGAATGGATGAATGTTTGGAAATTGTATTAAATGTTCGTCGTTCGTAACTCAGTTGGTAGAGCAACCACCCGGCAAGTGGGAGGTCGTGGGATCGTGCCCCACCGAACACAAAAAACATTCCTTTTCTTTGCGAACGTTTCACCATCTAACCACATCATAACATCGGCATGTTGTGGTGTGATATGAATAATAAAATAAAACTTAAATAAATTAAATAAATAAAAATTTAATGTCTTTCATTGAAATTTAATGAAAGACATAATAATGAAAAAAGCGACAACATGCTTATACACTATTTAATAATATATAT
>QLNU02015360.1:17177553-17193956 GCA_006491805.2 Dysdera silvatica
TTTTAAAAGTTGAGATAAACTCTTTGACTACTGAAGTTTATTAATCTTCTTAATTACCCTTTTAACTAGTTGTCAGAAAATCGATTACTAGCGAGAGTTAATTTAAATAATTACCTAAATTGCTTGCTAATATTGATTTGGCTTGTTAGTTACTGAAGTTTTTTGTATGCCTTTGGGGTATTGAAGAATTTGCCAAATTAGGATTTAAATTAACATTACAATTATTCTTGAGGTGCATTAATAATATAAAACTTTTTCTTTCATTCACAAGGGGCAATTGCAATAATGTGACAATTATGGTGTTAATTCGTTCCCAGTCATAAATTATGATAATAAAATAATAATGTATTTTAATTTCACTCCTTTATTTTCTTACATTTTTTGAAGAACAAAGGTTATATTACGTTGAAAATTTGGGCTCTTCTGACAACGTAAACTTAAAATAGCTACGGTCATTTTGAATATAGTGGGATTGTGAGTGAACTCGTTATCTCATACGAGCATACTACCTCCCTCCTCCACTTCCTCAATTACTCAACCTCTAAAATAGCCCGAGTTCAAATCCCTACGACGCGGATATTTATAAATTACGTTTCGAATAATCATTAGTTAAAGCACATTTATATATTGGAGCTCTGAAGTCATACTAAAATTTCGAGTTCGTTTCGAATGATAATATGAACAGTCATGGAATACGAAATTCTGAAACAAGAAGTACAATTTTGTTGGGAGAAAATTTTAAGTTGCAGAAATCAACCATATTGAAATGAACCATTGATATTTGGGTCGTTGTTAGTTTAAAGGGCAGCTAAATATTATTATTACGACTTCTTGATCATTTGAAAGTTAGAGGAAGATGTAAAAACAAAAATACCTGTGAAAAGAAAACAAAAATTTCAAGTGAACTTCTTCCCCTTTCCCACACACATACTTATATACAAAAAATGCAGAATAGAGAAACTCATCAACCAAAGGCAATCTTCACATTTATATAATTTTTTATCATAAACTCAGTGCCCAGATTGATTTTCCCCTTGATGAATTCATGGAGAACGTCTTCGATGTGAAGGAAGCCTTGGCTGGAAGGTGTATGGACATACAAAGTCCGCAGTTTCTAGAACCTCACAAATACATATACAATGAAAGTGCATTACCCGACGTGTGTATTCAAAGTGTGATTTGAAATCTAATCTCTGTCAAATTTTATATTACCTGGTGTTCATCCAGTAGTAGACAATTGGGTTGTACATGGAGTTAGACATAGCCAACCAGTAGATGGCTAGGTATATTTGTTGAACGTACGCTTTCGGACTTTTTATGGCATCTTGATCATGGTAGGCATAAAGAAAATAGATATGGTACGGCAACCAGCATACAGCAAACAACAACGAGACAACGGTTAGCATCCTGGCCACCTGTTTAAATACAAACCATCGTTATAGGCACAGAAATGGGCATTTAAAATGAATTATTTCAAGGCTCATCATTATTATTATCAACACGTGTGTCAAAAACAATAGTCTATGGGAGAAGTCATGATTATAATGAGCAATAGCGAGGTCTGGATGTATTTTAATGTTGATAACGTGCTGGAAAACAAGTTTTACTACCGTATATTGGGAAATGTGTATTTATCTGTTTTTGCAAGCAACAAATGCGCATTTTCGAAATATAGATGAACATCCCTTCTAAAATAAATTGTCTTTGCATGTGTGAAAATATATCGCACCCCCGCTTCAGAAGTGACATAACTCAAAATTTGTAGATTTGCGTTTTGAGCAATTTTAAATTACGTAACACCGAACAAATTATGGTGAAACATCCTGCGTTCGTACGTTTGTCGCGGAAACTATTGGAAAATTAAATGTGTCGTTTCTTCTGCAGATAGATATGACATCATTTACCTTAATAACGTTTTCAGCTGGAATTCGCAAATTTTTGAGTTGTGTAACTTCTGAAGCGGGGGTGCGATATATTACCCTCTGTGGCCTTATATAATGAAAAAGTCAGATACTTGTTAAATCTACTGATTTGATAGCTTGTAACTTGCTTTAACAGTTGTCTGCGAAGAACCATAACTTAAATTATACAAAACATTTATGACAAATTCATACAAAGATTAACCATAACTTACTATAAATAGTAAAATTATGTCATTGGGGTCAGAATTTGAAAAAGAAAGAAGGAACGGAACACATAAATTACAAGATTAGATTATTTCACGAGTTACGTTTTCCGACTTTTGCAGTTGTAGAAATATCTAGATTCCACCACGAGTCCTAAAGGATGAAGAAGCCATTTAGTACATTTTCTCTGCATTGAAATTTCTGTATCTGTTTTGTGTAACTGCAACGTTTCGGGGAAAATTTTCAAAAAACAGGACTGGCAATTACGCGATTGTAATGAGTTAGCTTGCTTCCTTTTCTTGTTTTTTGAAACACAAAAATTATACAATCGAACAACATGAAAGATAAATAAGTTCTAATAAACAAGCGTGGTTTCTTTAACAATAAATTTGAACTTGCATTGTGATAGTGTAATAGCAATTCTTTCTGAAATGTAAGACACGACAAATATTATTGTTTTTGGCGCCAGGTTTGCTTATTTTGACTGTATGAGAGGCATGTCATAACACAAAATTCGTTTTGACTAGACGAAAATATTTTCATGCAAAATGTGAGGGGAAAATGTGATTTCACTAGTATTTTTACTAGCAAGTATTTCTATTTATTGTTAGTTCTGTGATAATTAAGTTATTGGCGATTGAAGGTACAGTTTAATGATGATAATAAGACCCTTTTTGCAACGAACCTCAAACCTTGTACGAAAGAAACTAATGCTGCCTTTTCAAATTTTGCCTTTTTTGGTTATAGAACGTTTCCAGAGGAAATAATTTATCAAAACACTGTGGTTATAATTTATAAATATTATTCTATAACGATTTGTTCATGTGCCTTATTCTTTAAAAGAATCCATGGTTTTTAATTATGTTCAACCCGAAATAAAATTTTATTTGAGAATTCCCACTAACAAATAGATGGCATAATTTAAATATATATGGGCTATATGGAATTTTTCATGAAAATATTCTGATTTTACTGCTATTTTTACAACTATCACTATGGCTATACCTCGCCACATATTGTGGTAGTTTTTACGTATATAAAGTGAACTTACATCGTGGGATACCAAAAGAAATAATACTGCTTGATCTAACTATTTGTTTATGTGGCCACTGTTCTTGATCAAATAGCTTCAACAAATACCATTTTCAGTATTTTAGAATGATTGAACCAATTCAGTTTGATTTGTTTTTTTTTCTATGCATCTTGATGGAAATGTAACTATTTATGAGACCACAATACAAGTGGTCTTCGTTAAGTGCCTTTGTGGGCTTCCACAATAGAAATTCTAGTTCATTTCGCGCAGGCTTTCTTAACTGTTGCCACTTAGAAAAGCAAGAAAATAAACTTAAAAAGTTCAATTTCTAAAATTGGCAAAATGCCAAATTGTTTCATTTTATGTGATGTTTTCCAAATGTGCGTAATTTCACCTTTCGTACCTGGAAAAATATTTTGTATAATTATAATTTCACTTTTTATATTTGGCAACAGTATGTGTAATTGTTTTCCGAATTCTAAAATCAAATCAGTCTTCCGTTTACCATCGAAGTATGCACACGTCATTCTCGGAGGCTCCGCCAAAACGGCGTACTAAATTTCGTTAGCTATGTATTCGAATTAATTTATTTATTGGCGTCTATTATTGAATTAACCTAAACATTTAAAACAGTAAATAAATATTATTTCAACTGGATGAATTACTCTATTCCTTCTATATTTATTTCTACGTCTTTTCCTGTTTGGAGTTTCGCGACTTGTATGGATTACAGTTCGTTACATATGTACTCATGAATGATTTATGTTTTGTGTTTAGTCTTGTCCGAATACTTAAATAATTAATTCTTCCGTACCTTTCTTCTTCCATCTCAAGGAATTGCGCCCTCCCCTCCCTCCCGATGTTTCTCTCTGATGCTGATTAGGGTATTTCGTATTTTTTTGTCCATAATATTCTAACTCTCTTCTAAGTATTATATTGACGACATTTCTTTTGAGATGGGTTTAGGGTTCCTTTGTTAGATACCTTGTTAGTCCACTTTATTTATGCTATTCTTAAGTCCCATAATTCAAAATCTTTGACTTCGTTCTTTGCTAATCTATTCATTGTATAGGTCTCGCGCCCGTATAAGATTGTAAGCTGAATATAACACTTTGGAATCAAGACATTAAGTTGCAGATTATTATTTTTTTACTTAAAATTATCTTTATCCCATTAAATTTTGTTTGGGCTAGACCAATTCCCTGCCAAATATCTTTCGTTTGGTCATTATTGTTACAAAGGTATTTTGGATGATTTTGGATTTTCTGCCAATACACACGACTTTTTTTACATTTACGGTAAGATACATCTCCTCACTTTTGTGTCAATTTCACTGGAAAGCATTTGCATATTTTATTTGAGATCACAGTTATGACCATTTAAATTTAATTTATAAGTTCTGGTATAATAAAAATTGTCTAACAATTAAAGTAGTAAAATGGAGAACTTTCCTTACCCTTTGCTTAGACTTTATTGCAGATCTCTGTGTTTGGGTAACTTCTCCAATTCCTTTGCTTTTCCACAAGACGTGTACCATCCACGAGTATGTTACGACGATTGAAGATAAAGGTACCACATAGGTCGTCAGCATGATGACTATATTGTACCTAAAAGTATAGGGAAAATTAATTATAATTGCACAGATTCTACAATATTTATTCTTTTTTATTTCTTTCCCACGAAAATGAATTTTAAACTATTTGTTTCAATTAAAAGATAGACTTTATCAAATTTTAACTAGGAAATTCTATAGGTAAATCCTATAGACAATAACTCATAAAATAGCTATAACACGTTGATATGTAATTTCATAAATATATCGTCATACAAAAAGTCACATGTTGAAGAAGGCAAATTTAACTCCTCATATGAAGAAGATTGATTGGGAACTGCCTTAATCGTCTAATTTGCTCAAACTGACTTACCCGACACTTCTAGATTTTCTTGTTATTTAACGATCTATTTTGAGTTACCATAAGATTTACTCTCGAAATAACAAATTTGAAGCAATTCTAAAAACAAATCATTAGACACCGAATAAATCCAGATATATCGGCGAAAATATCCGATAAAAACGATCATATTTTATCTTATTAATATAAAATACCCATGGTCACCCGAAATCTGTCAGTTAATACCAAATCTGAGGAAACAAAGTTAATATGCGATTAGATATGTGGTGATAGTTTCATTCATAAGCGTATAACAGAGTAAGCATAGCAACAAATAATATCGTGTATAGTAGTTAAGAGTTAAAATATTTAATACATATTATCTGTGTATTAGAACGCGCATTACTAAAATTTCTCCATAAAATATATTTTTAAAGTTTCGATTAATTGACAGTCAGTTAAATTCATTCTCTTTTTTAGAAAAAAAAATTATATCTTCTGTGTCGCGTCAAGAAATTTGAATTTACGCCAAATGGGCGCATTAATTCCAAATTTTAGTAAAAAACCTATATTTATATAGAATATTTTTTCTCCAGTATCAATATATAGTTAGAAGAAAGTTACGTCTTCACGTGCGTATAATGCTGAAAATAAATGAAAACACGAGAAATTTTATTTTGTAAAGATACAAAGTAAACAAAATTCATTATATCAAGTTTCCAGATAAATATTTTCAATTGAAAATATTTTTATAGATGTATAAAAGTCGAGCATAAAATAGCAGGAAAGTCAATATTTACTTCTAAAAATTTCAATATAGCAAAATAAAAATACTGTTGCAGAAAACAAACATAAAGTACCATGAAGTTTTATGCTTTCTCATAGAAAATTTAGCGCTTTCATCACCATAGTCCGAAGGGATCTGCATTATATCTTATTAGGATTATAGGATAAAGAACCTATAAGTTTAATAGCAAAAATTTAAACATAAAATATTATAATCATTCCTTTGTTATCAAATTAGGTAAATATCATAGGATAAAACGCTTTGTTTTAGAGAATTTCTGGTTCAAAACACAATATTCGTGTTTTTGATTACTTTAGCAAGATATTTTTTTTCAATCTCAAATAATGTGTAGCAAAATATTTAGTTTCTTGATATGATATTCATGCTCATTAACCTATAGAGGATAATTCATGTAAATATGAGGTGCTTACAAACTTTTATGTAAAATTATAGTAAATATTTGCTGCAATTTTTCATTGCGAGTTAGATAGTTTTCACTCTCTTACATAGACATATTTGTAATATAAGCCTCAGTTTTCTATTGGCCAGATCTTTCAATTTTAGTTTTTTGGTATCCAGTCTTGCATAAATATTAAATTATTATAAATGCAATTAATATGTTTATTCCCTTTGGATATCTACTCTGCGTAAGCGATATGACATCGATCTATCCATTTCTTCCTGTCTAGAACATCGCTGATTTAAGACCACTTCCATCCTTGTAGGCTTTTAATTTCATTGTTAACCTTGGTCTTCCACTTTCTCTTTTATTAGTTAGTTCTACCTTTCCAACTCTTTGTAGAGGATTTTCCCTAAAAGTTATGCTATATCATTCAAGTTTGTTTTTCTCTAATTTTTTTATCACACTCTTTCTCATTTCTGCTTGTTTATTTTCATCAATGTTAGTGTATGTTTTCATCAATGTCAGATTGGGTCTTTATCAATGTCAGCCTATGCCATCATGTAATTCATGTTCTTACATGTAATCCCGTAATATGTGTGTGTATTCGTATGTTAGTGTGCAATTAATATTATAATTAATTTATCAGGTGATAACAAATGCCCAAATATATAAATAACTTAGACTTTATTTCCGTATTTGATTTTATTTTGCTTGTACTGTATTTTTTCTGAATTCTTCCTACGCACTGTCAGATAACCCCACTTTTTCCTTAAAAATTCAGTACAACGAAAGATGAAGTCGCGATAGCTGTTGTGTTTTTCTATTCCAACAGATGGTTTCCGGGAAATGAGTGTCAGGGTTGGACGTCAAAGCGGAGATTGCGCTCTTATAAAGTATGCTGGGTGTGAATCGGTCAATATTTTCGAACCTATCTGAGTTTTCACAATCCAAAGCTGCACTCGTGGACAGTTCTTGTTCCTGAAATTATTAATATCGTTATTTCTCCGTCGTTAAAGAATATGTGAATATATATTTGTGTTAAACACATTACTATCTATGTCTTCATCTATTTAATACTATCGAAGACGAAATAAAGGTTGTGGAAATAAGCAAAAATGAAACAACAACACCTACTTTTGTTGTTAAAATTGGCGAAATATGATTTGTCTTGTCCTTGAGCCATTACAAATCCAACCAACCACCCAGTTTTTATAAAGCAAAAACAAAAGTGTAGAACAAAATTGTTTTTAGGGAGAAGCTACATAAAAATTTATTTTTTTCTGGTTTTTAAACTTTATATTAGATCTATAATAAACTTCTTAGCAGAGAGTTGCGCCAAATTAATAAGTACCACTAATTACGTAGTTATATCATGGCCCATTATGTTATCTTTTTACTCAAATTTACAACCCGCTAAAATTCTCTGAATTTAAGGAAAAATTCTATCAAGGACATTTTCGACTACTTTTCTTCCTTGGAATAAGAAACATAACGATCAACTTATGAAGGATAAGACAGTACAGATGACCAAGTCATTTATTATGACCGTTTTATAACCCAAAACAAGCGAAGGAAGCTCCTAGAAAATATGCCCATGGCGAAAACTAAAAGGATCGTAAGATATATGTTAGAGATCATTGGCAGATCAATAACTTCCGAGCAGGATTCTATCTATCACAACAAATCAAACATTTTAAGATAGACCAAATACATCTATGCGATGAGTACGCACAAAGAAAACTAAATCATCTTCGTATTTCGTTGCTTGGTCCCACTTTCATATTTCGTTGCTCATATCTTCTTTCAATTCCAAGATAGCATGCACGAGTTTACAATGTTGCCATCGGATACGCAGTTATTTATTTTTTATTTTCATAAGGCATTTCGAAATAAAAAGCAGTTGGAATATGGCATCGATGGCTTTGCCATTGTATACCCAGTTCTGGGATTACGATCTATCTAGTAGTTCCTCTGATTACAATTTTGTTTTCCTTTTTAAAGATGAGCTATTCTAAAGTTTCACAATTGATGTACTTTTTTTGAACGATGTGTTTTTGTTAAAACGTTCTGATGTTGGACTGCAGAACTTTTTTTAGAAGATTTAATATTTGCTCTTACAGCGTAATATTATGTAAGCAGTTCACATGATTTAAATTTTTGCATATACAAAAATGGAAGTTTAATTATTGCATGTCTTATGAACTCCTTCATTTTTCTTAAAAAAATTTCCTTCTTTCCTTTGGGAATATAAATTTCTTTCCGTATGGAAAATGCCTTTGGGAATATAAATTTCTATCTGCTTGGAAAATACTTTTTCTCAAAACAATAAATTCAGGGTAAGGTGTTGATTTTAGCTTATTTCTTCTGTAATACTTTTGAAAAAATGATTATTTATTTGTTTTCAAACTTTAATTAATTACTATCGCTTAATATTTATCATTTTTATATTCCGGTTTCATATTTTCAGTACAAAATCGCTTTGAAACTCTTTTATTTGGTAAGTAAGTTTAATAACAGTAATCGTCAAATATTTATCTTTTGGGTCGTTCAGAAAGTAATTTCGTTTCTTCACATAGATGGAATTTGTGGTCGTTTTAAGCAGCTAGAGTCTTTCGAAATTATAAAATCATTTTAGTTTGGCGTTGATAAAAAATGGAAAACCAAAGTGAGAATTTTAGTCGCATTTTGCTTTTTTGTTACCCTAAGGGTAAAAATGCAATGCAAGCGAGAAAAAAATAATGTGCCGTAAATATTCTTTATAAGAAACATTTAAGATTTCTTTCTAGCGATGAAATTTGCAAATGTCCTATTTATATAGTTCATTGGAAAACCATTTAAAACCAAACATTTTTTAAAAGATCTTAAGCCTTCAGAAATGGCTTCAACTCTATTTGAAAGCACTTTCTGTCTGGAGAGTTCACCTAAAATCAAATTTTTTATAACATGTTTTCTGAGACATGTGTCATATTGCAAGTACTGAACAAAAGCAAATAAAAATTGTTTTCTTTTATCGCATATTTGAAAGACAAATCTATTATTTTCATTGATAGTAATAAGTAGCTCTGAAAAGTGAACTCGAATTCTAGATACAGAGGTATCTTTCAGTGTTAATCCTGAGGGATAAAAATCAAGGTCCAATTGATGCTCCATACCATAGCCTATATAGATTATATCATCTATATATCTGCCAAAAAATAAATCCGTTCTTGGTGAAGACAAACTTTCATATTTATGTAAGTATAAATCTGCAGCTAAAAAAGAATACACTCCCCCTTAAGAAAGCCCTCTTACCTGTTTATAATAACCAGTGCCATTATATACCATATTATAGTTAAGACAGAAGTTTAGTAGTTTTACAAACGAGATTTTGTCAATTGATTTTATATCATACTCTGTAAATAATTCTAATAACACACGATATAGGTCTCTTAAATTGATTTGGTTAAATAGATCCTCAAAATCAAAGCACTTAATGAAAGTGGGATTCCTATCACTGGAGTTCAAAGTCTTTAAAGGTTGAAAACTATTTTTAAAAATAAAGGTATTTAAGGAAATTTTAACATAAATCTCTTTAAATGTTCGAAGAAGCAGTTTAACAGCTCTAACACTATAAGAGCTAGTAGCACATCTAACAGTGCGAAAACCAATTGGATCTTTATGAAATTTAACAGTAAGCGTCATGTATGGGAAGTTGATTGGAGATTGGATGGCTTTGAGATTCTCAAAAGCACCCTGTATGTGTTTGAAGACAGGAGTAGAGTTTGTACCCAGATTTCTGTATTGCTCTGTATTATCAAGAAATTTCTGTATGTTTGAAGCATAGAACCCCTTGTACATGATGGCAAATGTTGATAAACGTTTATCTATGTTCAATAACATAAAGCGTTTATAAAAATCTTTCAAATCTCTTTTGTATTCTGCAATGCTCTTGAAATTTGTATGTGATTTAACCCATTTTTTATACCAGACAACCTATGAGGAAACTTCACTTATACAATTATTTTTCCAAATAAATGATTTGATTAGTATTGCATTGTAATAGACACATTGTAAATAAAACCATCAATTTCTCTGATGATATTCTTCTGTGTTTTTTTGCATATATTTTTATAATCTAAACTTAGTTCTTTTTGACGAAAGTTTTTTAAATCACTATTACTGAAGAAATTGATATCACCTGTAATGACATATTAATGATTACAGTCAATGAACTCATTGTATTTTTCACAATTGCATGGTGTATCAACAGCCTCATTAGTTTTTTAAGAAACAGAGTTATAATTGAAAAGTCGTCGACCTATAGTAACACTGTATTTATAGCTCACTTCAATTTTAGTGTTTTTAGGGGGAAAACTTTTTACAGTTATTAAGAGATTTTTGAATTAAATATTTGTTAAATTCAATATTGGGAAATCCAAAACACAATAAATTTTCTGTTTTTGAAGAATTCATAGCCTTGGCCACAATATATGGATTTCAATTCGGTTTAGAAATCCATGATTTCAAATAATCAATCAAAAGATACATGTAAAACAAATCAATATCTGGCTTATCACCAAATACATATGATATAATTTTTTACATATGGGTTTGTTAAGTTTAAATTTTTTAGAGACTTAACATCAAATTGAAAGTACTTTAAAATCAGAAGATATTTGAATAATTCTACTGCTTAGTTCCTCTGTAGACAATTGTTGAGATTTCTAACAAAAGTGCATGCCTTTTCGTAGTGAAAACTGTTGTTTTGTCAAAATATTTTAAAATGTTTCTATGTTTGAAAACAATTTTTTCGTAGATTTCCTCTCTTCCAAAACACCGGGAGTTGAGAGCAAAATGAAACTGCGAATTTAAAATCTGAATGTAATAACTCTGCAAACACAATCTTTTTCTCAAGTCTTTAGCTAGGTTCAATATAGAAATTTGAACATTTTTAAACTCATGAATATAGAAATGGTGTAATTCATATTGGTTTTTAGATATCTCACCTACTCTTTTGACCAGAGATCTGTGATTATTAATTCTCAAATTTAGTTTATTAGAAGTCTGTTCAACATATCTCAATCCACAGATCTTACATGTTATTGGATAACGTTGAAAGCTTTACAAAAGTTAGTAGCATATCTATCTTGCATGTGATGCAATTGTTCATCGTTAGCAAGAGGAAAGATACCACATCTCTTGTCTTTTCATTTGTTAAATTTCAAATGATTAGACAGTTTAAGCGGTTTTAAAAAATCTTTACTAATTTTAAAATATTAATTATCTAACACGAAAAGGGCCTCATCTATTTTACCAAAATTAAACCTATAGCCAGGGGATAATATGCTGACGGTGGGGCCTCACTCCTAGTATGACAAACAGACCGGGCTATGCCCAAAGGCAAATTACCCACTCTAAATGTAAAATCTGTAATATGCATAGTTTTAGAGCGTTATTATATAAAATATTACACATACAAATCAAATAGCATAACAAACATTAAACATATATAATGCATAGCATGATAATTAAGAAACAAGTATGCAAAGAATTATGTGTAAACCCTCTTCAGGCAGATGGGGCTGCTCATTTACCACTTTCTGTGTGTATATATCGCCCATGTTATTATGTATTTACCCCCTGCATGTAAATGTGAGTGCCAGAAAAATACAAAAAAGATTTAATCCAAGTAATATTAAAAACACAATTATAATACTGTAATAATTCAGCAACAACAAGACAATAATACATAATCAGGTTTGAAAACTATGAAGAAATATTTGCTGTCATAAAAATTTCAGAACAAAAAAATTTCTGTTTGTTTGCTCAGTACTTGCAATACATGTCTCAGAAAATATATTATAAAAATTTCAGAACTCCAGACAGGAAATTGTTTCTCAAATAGATTGACGCTCTGAACGTTTAAAGATCTTTAAAAATGTTTTATTGTTTTTAAACATTTAACAACTGTATAAATAAAATATTTGCAAATTTCATCCCTAGAAAGAAATCTTAAATGTTCCTTATAATGAATAATTACTGCAATTAAATACATCTAATCGCAGTTCTCAAATATAGATGGAAGCACCTGTTCATTACTCCTTTTGGATATCTGGTATTGCTTAGTTTATAAGATGTGGAAACACTTTCAAAACTGCCTTCAACTGATCATGTGCTATCTTTTTAGTTACGAGTTTGAATTTAATTTCTACATTACTGCTATTACAAGGTAATTTAACCACTTCCTATTTTATTATTAATAAAATATGCTTGCAAAAACTCGGCTAAAAATGCTTAAAAATAAAAAATTTCTGACAAATTTATTTATAGTTTTTTGAATTTGTGGCATTACTTGGACCTATTTTGTTGAATTACTACTTGTAAGTTATTCAACATTGTTACTTTGATGTGAGATGTATATACGACTTTCTATTTCTTTCTATTTTTTGTCTCTTTCAAACACAAAAAATTGTTTAAATCTCTGCCACATGGATGGTTATAAACAAACAGGTCTTCCTGTATAATGTCTGCATTGAATGGGGAATGTTGGATCCTTAAAATATCGTTTAACCCATGATTATTGGCTCATAACGCCAATGAATATTTGTACATTGCAGGTCCAATTCTTCTTTCTAATTCAGACCAGCTATGATCTGTCTAAATTTATTGATTCTTCATTTATATATTAAATGGAGTGTTATAAATGCTGTGTTTTATAACAACTCCATTTGCATCATTTAAAATGGGTACATATTGGGCAGTGGTTAATGGTATTGGTATGGGATTTAAATACCTGGTACTACAAATTTATTATGTTGGTGTGATATTTGTATATTTAATGATAACACTATTCAAAAACAATGTTATTACTATTGTATAATTTGTTCTGAGTACATATTGTAAAATATTTTTTAATAGTTTTCAAACCTACACACACACACACACACACACACACACACACACACACACACATATATATATCATCATCATCATCATCATATTCAACCATTATCTATCCACTGCTGGATGAAGGTCTCTCCAAATGCTTTCCACACAAGTCTATCCTGAGCAATTCGCTTCCACGTCACCCCAACCTGTTTTCTTATTTCATCCACCCATCTAGTTTGAGGACGTTTTCTAGGTCTTCGGTGGTCTCTTGGAATCCAGTTCAGAATTTCTGTTGTCCATCGTTGATCAGTTCTTCTTGCAATATGCCCAGCCCATCGCCATTTCAGCCCTTTTACTTTAACAATGATGTCCTCTACTCTAGTTTGCTCTCTCACCCAAGTGTTCCTTTTTCGATCTCTCCTAGTTATTCCAAGCATGCACCTCTCCATGCTCCTTTGCGTTGTCTGTAACTTTCGTATTGCTCCAACTGTTAGACTCCATGTCTCTGATCCATAAGAGAGGACTGGCAATACACACTGGTTGAAGACCTTTCTTTTTAGACACAAAGGCAATTTCCCCTTCAGGATAAAACTGTTTCTTCCAAATGCACTCCAGCCAAGTTTAATACGTCTGTTGAGTTCTTTCATAATGTTGCCATCCATTGAAATCAGCTGGCCAAGGTAAATATATGAATCAGCAATTTCTAGCTCAATGTTGTCAACTTGTATTTTTGTTTCCTCTACGAAATTATTGAACATGATCTTAGTTTTTTGTAGGTTCATCTTCAGTCCAACTTCTTTACTTCTAGTTGAGAGCTCCTGTACCATGTCTTGGAGTTCTGATGGGTTCGTTGAAAAAATAACAATGTCATCAGCAAACCGCAAATGATTTAAATATTCACCATTTATTTTTATTCCCTTGTCATTCCAATTTATCTGCTGAAAAATCATCTGTAAAGCTGAAGTAAAAAGTTTTGGAGAAATGGTATCTCCCTGCCTCACACCTTTACCAATTTTGATAGCTTCGGTATCTTTATGTAACCGAAATTTTGCACTTGCATTTTTATACACACGTTTCACCATGTCAATGTACACATCCTCGATGTCTGCTGATCTTAAAGAGTTGATGACTGCTGATGTTTTAATAGAGTCAAAGGCCTTCTCATAGTCAATAAATGCCACACACAATGGAAGTTCATATTCATGTGTTCTTTCAATTAATTCTCTTAATACTTGAATATGGTCCACTGTACTGAATCCACTTCGAAATCCAGCTTGTTCTCTTGGTTGAGCTGCATCTAATTTTTTCTGCAGGCGATGTGTTAGCACTTTTGTGAAGATTTTATAAATAGCAGGTAACAAGCTAATTGGTCGGTAATTTTTTAAATCCTCTTTATCACCTTTTTTATGCAAAAGAATTACTGTTGCAGAATCCCATTGGTTTGGTATGTTACCACTGTTGAGGCATTTGGTAAAGAATTTTGCGAGTATGTCTTCTACATGTTCTCCAGCTTCTTTTAAGATATCTAATGTAATGCCATCATCGCCAGGGGATCTTCCTTTCTTCATACTTTTTATTGCAAATGCTACTTCTTCTTTTAAGATTTTAGGAGCTGTTCCTTCGACTATCTCAGAGTCTTCGTTTAATCCACTGTTTCCCTCATACAGCTTTCTGTAGAATTCTTCAACTCTTCTAAGTATTTCTTCCCTATTTCTTGTTACAGTGCCATCCTCTCCTTTTAATGCAATGATGTGTTTCTTCCCAATAGACAAACTCCCTTTAACAACCCTAAGGCTCTTGTTGCTTTCAATGGCCTTCCTTACTAACTCACAATTGAATTTTCTTATATCTTCTTTCATGTTTTTGCGCAAAGTTTTGCAAAGTTCTACATACTCGATCCTGCAACTGGTATTTTGATTGTCCACCTTCATAAGTCTTCGCCTTTTCATGAGTTGTTTCGTCTTCTCAGATAATTTGCTATTCTGCTTTTTACATATTACACCACCAATTTCCCCAGCAGTTTCAATTATTGTCTTAACAATGTTTTCATTTGCTTCTGAGATGTCAACTTCTTCAATAAGTCCTTCCAGTGCAGAAAAGCGATTTTTTAATTCCAACTTGAATGCCTCGGTATTTTCTTTTAATTTCTTTAAATCCACCCTCTTACATACTTGTTTCCTAATGAGCTTCTGCCTTTCTAGTTTAGTATTTAAGTGCATTTTACATCTCACCATTCGATGATCACTTCCAGTATTAAATCTGTTCAGTACGCTGCAATCTTCAATAATTGATTTCTTGTTTGCCAGTATATAGTCAATTTCGCTGGTTCCTCCATTGGGGTGTTTCCATGTCCATTTTCTTTGTAGTTTCTTCTTAAAAAATGAATTCATGATGCTAAGATTTTCAGCTTCGGCAAATTCTATGAGTTGATCGCCACGTTCATTCCTTTCCCCGTATCCGTATTTACCAACCGATGTCTCTCCTTGTTCCTGTTGTCCAATTCTTGCATTAAAATCTCCCATGATGAGCTTGATGTGTTGTTTCCCCTTGGTATGTAGCTGTTTGATTTCTTCATAGAATTCCTCAACCTCCTCGTCGGTATGGCTTGATGTTGGTGCATATGCCTGTACTATCTGAAGTTGGTATCGCTGGGTTAGTTGAACAACGAGCCTCGCTGCTCGATCTGACGTGCTTTCGACTTCAAGAAGGTAGTCTTTAATTCTTTTGTTGATTAAGAAGCCAACACCACTTGTTCTTCCAGTTTCCGTTCCTCTATAATAAAACAAATGTCCACTTTTAAGTTCCACCAACTCTTCACCTTTTCTTCTAACTTCACTGAGTCCTACAATGTCCCATTTGATCTTGTCAAGTTCTTCTTCCAATTCCTGAAGTTTTGCTTCAGAAGCAAGGGATCGTCCATTATACGTTGCCAAGGTCAATAACAAACGGCAGCCTGGGCCATTCCAGTGATTCTTAGCACCCCCTGCTTTCATGCCACACTGACCGCTGCCTTGATCAGGAGCACTCCAGCACCTGGAGACTAGGGGCCATGGTTTCTGGTGTGTCAACATAATGGAGGAATTAGCCATAATTTCACCACGCTGGCTAGACGGGTTGGTGAATTAGCCCTCCCCTTCCGCCTTTCTATCCGTGCAGCAAATATTAATTTGCCACATAAATAGAAAGCTCAGCCTGCACCACTTGAAGGCGGGGTAGGACACTAGGTTACTGGCCTGGCCGGTTCCACACATCGTCACATACGTTCAGCGTGTGGGTCTCCTTCCAGTTAGATACC
>QLNU02015360.1:17194056-17219418 GCA_006491805.2 Dysdera silvatica
ATTAAAAACATTAGTGGTTCCAATATTGAGCCCTGGAGTATTCCTATGTTAGTATTTACTATATCTGAGTATTATTTATTAAAGTAATTTGTTTTCTATCTGTTAAATAACTCATTAGGATTTTCCCAATTTTCCCTCCAAGACCATATTTTTCCATTTTTTCAATAATCTTTGTCTATTTATTAAATCAAATGCTTTGGTTAAATCAAAATATATTCCCAATAGGAAATTGTCCTCTAATGTATCATGTATTTTTATTAACCTTTTTTTTAAGTACATCTTCAGTTTTATTTTTTCTAAAACAATACTGGCAATTAGAAAATAAACTATGTCTTCTAAAAAATTATTATTCTATTACTTAATATTTTTTCAAAAATTTTTGCAAAGATTGTCAATATTGAAATTCGTCTATAGTTATTACAATCAGTTTTTAAAACTTTTTTAAAGATTGGTATTATTTTTGTAATTTTCATACTATTCGGTATATATTCATTAGCAATCATGTCGTTATATATTAGCAGAAGAGGTGTTATTAATGATTCGCTACAATTTTTAACTATTTTAGGACTAATGTCGTCTATACCTTGTCTATTTTTTCATTAATACATGATAATTCTTTTTTCAATTCTTCATATGTAATTTCATTAAGATATAGTGAATTTGGGTTTTCAATAGTTTCTATCTTATCACCATCATTTTCATTATTCAAATTAAATTGTTTTTCAATTTCAGCAAAATGTTTATTCATTGTATTAGCTATTTGTTTATAATCATAAATTTTTATTTCATTAATTTCGTATTCTCTGTTTCTCGTATTACTGTTTCTTTTTTTCATTATTTCATAACGTGTTTAGTAATGGCGATATGTGGAAAAACCAACGAAAACTTCTGACTCCAGCTTTTCATTTCCGGGAGCTCGAGGATCTAATACCAGTTTTTAATGATAAAGCCGACAAGTTGGTTAGCAAAATGGCGGTTCTTGCAAAAGAGCAATGGGTTGATGTAAGAAAACTTGTTACACTGTGCTCAATAGATATTATATGCGGTAAGTAAAAATGGAGACATTTAATACCCATATATTTCCTGATAGAAACATCCTGATAGGAAAATGTTCGATTATATGTAGGCTAACATATCCAATCCCCTAACTTTCTAATATGTAAAATTCTGTCGTACAGCGAATCATTCCCCTTTTTATTATTAGACAGGACTGTCATAATTGGGAGGAAAATTTGGGATGACAATTATACGGCTAAAATTGAACATCTTTAATTAAATATGCTTGAAGCTAACAATGCATTCAGTTCTATGTAAATTGTAAGCAGTATAATTTTATTAATAGTCGAATAAAAGACGTTCAAACATTCGCTGTGTTGTTTGAGTAATATTTAATAAGTTGTTGAATAAACAATGGGTATGGTCATATAGTTTTGTCATGGATTGTACACATCTGGGTGACAGTCCCATTTATAATACTTGTAAGTAATTCTGTTGTTCGAAAATGCGAAACTTGAATTAATATTTTTAATTTTATTGAAAAGGAACTTTAAGTGTTTTTATTGATTCAATATTTTTTCTTCTTATTAACTTTTTATACTTTTGTAGAAACATCTATTGGAGTTTGCATAAATGCACAAGAAGATACAGAAAACGAATACGTCAGGGCTATAGGAGGGTATGTTATGGTTACGTGTAAAAGTACGATAGATAGTGAGTTACGAAAATTTTATAAAAAAATTATCCATGCCGAATTAACTCCCGGAATACCGTTACAATTGTTAAGATTATTCCACATATACTTTATTTTATAAAAACTGTGATCGCTAGTTATTGTATGATTTTTTTTAAATGTTTGTTGCACATTATTTCACTTTTATGTTCAAATCTAAAACTGTGCAATATTTTAAAAATTGCGCTACAAGAGTAGCTGAAGAAACGGCAGAAATAAAAGTTGTTTCGTTTTGATGAGAGCCTAGGCTATAATTTATGTTGCCAAACCACTTAAGTGATTCCTAATTTACAGCAAAAGTTCACAATAAACTTATGGAAAAAGTTAATTAAATTGGATTAAAGTTGCTGAGAAGTTTTTCACAACAGATATCTAAGAGGAACGATGTGTTTAATATCAGCCTTCCTTAAAATGTTTTTTATTTTAAAATTTCAGTGGCTCTCATTTATAGTTCTGGCCAGTATACTGAAGTTTTGACATTATGTAGTAAATAAATAAATAAATAAATAAATAAATGAAACGCTTCCCGAAACCGAAATTTGTCTAGGTTTCCACGAAATCTTAATCCGACCCTGAGTAGGAAACGTAATTAAAATAATGTAACGAAGTTGATATTAACTTAATATTAATTATTATTAATTAGAAGTTATATTAATTATTAAACTGTTAGCAAGTTTTGTGCCAGAAGAAAAAAGGATTTATTTTAATTCGAACAAATCGTGTTTCGTTTTTAACTGGGAAATAGGAAATTCAGTTTCTTAAAAAATGGGAAGATGCCGCCATCTATGTGCATTGAAAATAAGAAAATAAAAATGGAAGAAAACGAAACGGAATTTAACACAAAGATGCAACTGATTAATTTTTTTATAAAAAGCTGTAAAGAACAATTAATTTAATCAGAAGAGACAAAGGTTGCTTAAATTTAATAAAAAATTAATAGTTGATATATTTTTATACTTATTTTATTTACTTTTAGAGTGGCTGAACTAACTATCTTTCGAGGGTTGTTTTCCTTACTGTCGTTGGACTTTATCTTTAATTTTCTACCATCAAGCCGTCAAAACCGCAAGAATCTTAAGATTATTCATGACTTCAGCAAGAAAGTTAGTGCTTCTTTATATTTCATTAAAAGTTTTGTTTTTTTTCTTTTTAAGTAATGGAATAATTACACCAAATATACTGTTTCATGGATAGCCTTTGTAACGCTATTATAACATGCAAGTTTTTTTGGTTCAAATAGCATGGTATATATTGTTGTTTAAAAGTTAAGAAACAAATGCTAAAAATTGAATATTTGTTTAGGTAAGTGAAAAGAATGCACCAAAAAGATAAATATTCGTTTTCATAAGAATCTAAACAGATATCATATATGCAAACAAAATTTGAATATACAATAAACTCCCTCATGCACCGGTAGAAAAAAAACATTAAGGATAAATTATAAATTCTGAAAATATCATGAATTTTTAAGAATGTAAGATATTATTACCCTTCACAGGGATAACACATTCCCAATGGTCAATAGAAAAATGGGCGAGATTTTGTGAGTTTTGGTGGGAATTTATAGGCAATGTTTGCCACCCACGTATATTTAGCTTAAGCTAGGGCTTTTTTGGTTTTGAACAAAAGCAAAAAAGCTCTAGTTTGAGCTACATATACGTGGGTGGCAAAAATTATTGTATAATAAATTCCCCCACGAAAAACTCACAAAAATCTCGCCCCGGAGGCTTTTCTGTGTTGACCATTATTTGGCAATTGTGTTATCCCTGTGAAGGGTAATAATATCTTACATCCTCATATACGAAGAAAAATGCGTTTGTTCTTGTCCTCGTTCGTCTAGTAGGTCAAGACACCGCGTGCTCAATGCGGGGACCCTGGTTCGAATCCAGGATGAGGACGGCGCCTCTTTTTCTCCAAATATAAAAAAAGCTCTAGTTTGAGCTAAATATACGTGGGTGGCAAAAATTATTGTATAATAAATTTTTAACCAACCAAAATCATATTTATACATCAAATAGAACTTAAAATAACCATTTTCATATTCTTAATGCCAAACTACAACAAAAATTAACTCATAAATTTGCAGTTCATAAATTGCATTGAAGAAAACCTGGAAAAAGTATAAGGACAGTGTAAAAGTTATGCGAAATTTCTTTAATAATTAAGAATGTTGCCGTCATTTTTAATTAGTTCAATCATTCTTGATGTCACTGATTGTGAAAGTCCATTTAGAGTTTCTTCGGAGATGACTGATCATTTTGAAACCCACGCTGTTAGTACAAACTAGAGCTTTATATATAGAACAAAAAGTGTCATTGATCTGTAGTCAAACTGGGGACCCTCCGTTTGTACTGGAGTGCCTTAAGCGTTCGGCCACCAGGGCAGGAACGATGCTTCCTTTCATCATATTTGGTGTTTTATAAGATATTATTACCCTCCGCAGGGTTAACACAATTGCCGAACTGGTCAACACATAAAGCCACCAGGGCATGTTTTTGTGGAATTTTTTCGTGAGGAATTAATATGACTAATCATTTTGACACCTATGTTATTAGCTCAAACTAGAGTTTGATATATAGAAGAAAAAGAGTCATTGCTCTGACCCAGAGTCGAATTGCGGACTCTGCGTTGGTACCGGAGTGCCTTATCCGTTTGGCCATCAGGGATATTTTCGCACGATCGTTTGATGGCCGTGATCACGTCACGTTCATTTCCACATTGTTCACCATTTATGTACAAATCACGATCCAATACACCTTACAGATTTTCCATGATGCCCGAATAAGGACATCTGGTTGTCCAGCCTAATAATTCAACAGAACTGGCTTTAAACAATAATTTTGAAGGAGAAGAGATATGAATTGTTGCATTATATTGTCGTTGTTGGAATAAATATTTTCCAGAGGTTATAAGAGGGAGCTTCAGGCAATAAGTTGTCAGCTGTCATATCTTGATATACTTCGGATTTTTATTTAAAAAAAGGCTTATTCCTCTTTCTGTGAAATCTTATCACACGTCATTATTTATCTTCAAATTGGAACTTTAAAAATTAGAATTACGATTACTACAAGTCATAATACCTCTGTCTCTCAGAGTACCGCGTTTGGTTAACGCTTAACTTCTGCTATAGCACTTTTAATTTCACTAGGGTGTTATGTGCCAGATGTTATGGCAATTTGACCCTTTTGAGTCCTGATCGTGTACCTGATTAGACGAAATAGAATTAACTTTACGAAGAGCATGAAAAAAGCACAATCGGGTCCACATCTAAATTAAATCTGTTCTCATTCCAAAAGACAATGTTGTTCCATTTAGAACTAAAAACAACATATTCCCTGGCAAAATTTACCCTATTTATTATTATATATTATTTTATGTTGTTTTGTAAGAGGAGGTTGAGGTTTTAATTTGGAATACAGAATATTTAGAATTTTTTTCAAAACCTTACACAGTTCGGCTAGAGTAAAGCAATTTTGCTTATCTTTTGAACTGATTTGAAATTCGTTTTTTTAAGCAAAGTTATCCGAACAATTTTTTTTTTCAGGACAGGAAAGTAAAACTGGCCTACTTGTACATTTTTACTGGCCGTATTGTGCAGGATTCTTTAAAAAATTATAAATTATAACGTCGGATCTGTTATTCCTCTTCATAATGTCATATCCAATCATTCCACATACTCTAAAACGAAAGTTTTCCCTTTTTCTATCTTCGAAAGGTATTTTTTGGCATTTGACAAGTTAAAGAGATGCGCAAAATAATAGTATACAAATATGCGATACATTTAAGGCTATGTTATAAGGAAAGCAAATTATGCAAATTTTTGTTTTAATGTCAAGAAGCAGATGTCCTTATCTTTTTTTCCAGGCTGAATTTTACTAAAACTTAGTAAATAGTACATTTGACATAATTTTGGAAATTATTGACGTAAATTTTATTAAAATAAGTTCTCCTTGAATTTAATTTGTTTGTGCATGTTTCTCATCAGTGCTCCTCCCGCGATCTTTTAGAATTGGCGATTTTTTACCCTATCCTCAAATTTTTTTCACCTGTGCATAAACCTGTTTAATATAAATTTCAGCTCATTTCTATAGTCGCTAAAATAAATACGCATTTTTGTCTTGTTTTGATAAAATCGGAGATTTCGTTTACGAGATTTGTTCAGAGATTTGTTTTACGACGAATAACGAGATTATTTGTATGAAAAACTAGATACATTGCAATTGTACGATCCGAAACTGGAAGAAGTTAAAGATAGCAAGGTGCCAAAATAAGAATAATTCCATAAGTTGCTTTCGAAGTCCGTTCAGTGGCTTTTAATTTTCTTTTTTGCTCAGAGCACACTTCTAAGTTTCATTAAACTCTCTTTATATCCCTTTACCATATCTTTTAATTATGATGAATGTAATGTTTCTAATAAATATACTTTACCAAATGCACTTTTAGTGATAACACACTTATTTGCTTACATCATAAGAAGTATTATTAATAAAAAATATTATAATAAAATATTGTATATAAATTTCCGCTATAATATCATTGTTCCTTAGTTTAGTGCGATCCTTGCGGTTGATGAAAACAAATAAGGTTTTGCATATTTGTGTGCATTATATCTTGGAAACCATTAATTTTGGAAACGGCAAAGCTTTTTGCAAGTCAATTATGAGAGTACGGAGGTTATGTTTTCTCCTGGCCTTATCAGCATCAGCTTTGAAACTACCTTTGGCTTTCTTTGCTCTTACTAAATGCTAAATACACTTTGCCTTCTTCATTTTATTCTGCGTCAATCAACTGCTTGCAATTATCGCAAGACTTGCAAATGTCTAGGCTTCTCTAGGAAGATGGACTTGAGAATTTAACACACTTCCCAATAAGCTCCACGAGCTCATATTTGCACCTTTATATGAATGGGGACTAATTTTGTAAATTTTATTGACAATGCAATTCGAAATGCAACTCGTCTATTTCAGCCTGAAATCATAAAACGCCCAATTAAAATGGCGCTATTATTAACTTCTTATGTGCCGTTGTTGTTATCAATGGTCTACAATGCATGGTTCATGAAATTCTGAACGTTGTTGATTCATCTATAATTTAGTATTGTGTTCTGTTATTATGATTTTTCTTTGCACACGAATCAATTCATTAAAGGAAATTATTCTTCAAATATATCATATTTACTTTTTTCGTAATTTTCTTTGTGGTCTAATACGTGAACATTGTATACAATAACATTCATTGAATATTAAAGGTACTTAAAGAAAAGAAAGCTTTACGCTTAAAACGGATCAATGAAAACGGAAGAAACAAGGAAATCGAGAACGAAGTTAAACAAGGCAAGAGGAGAACGTTTATAGAATTGCTATTAGATCTTCATTTCCAAGATCCATCATTCACGGAAAAGAATATTGAAGATGAAATCAGAACCTTTATGTTCGCTGTAAGAGAGTAGATTTCTTGAATACGATTCATTTATTTATAATATGTATATATATATAAACAAAAAGTGAGGTTAAAGTAGTATAAGACCATTTTCACCATTACATAAAACAATTTCGCTGCAAGATATCAGAACCAACTTTACGAGAACTATATCCACAAGTTATTCACAAATTGAAAAATACCTAAGTGCAATGCAAAACAAAATATATACAAACAATAAATATATTTACAATATTTTACATACAAACCTTTTTCGAAAACTATGAAATATTGCTACGATGCAAATGGCAATATAGTAAAATTGTAAAGAAATGAACCCAAAAGTGGAATAAAAAATTTAAAGTAGGAGTGTAATAATAAATGATATATGAGAAACCCATAGGATAGCACTTTTTCAAGAGAGAGATGCTTGTCCCAATGAGTTCAGTATTGGATGTTTCTGTTTGCCAATGCTAAACTTAAAATCTCAAGTCTCTCGACATCCAATAAGAGAAAAATTCGGACCAGAAGAGTGAACACTTGCGTATAAAATCTTTTAGATACATTAATGCGATCATAGTTATTAATTGTGCTGAATTTTGTGTCTTACATAAAAAATGTACCATACCAGCCTTAAGTTAAAAAAGACTGGATACGGGAACAATATTTCCTTTTTAGACTTGAAAATTAGACATGGTACTGATGGTGTTTATAATATTAGACTCTACGACAAAAGATCTGATTTCAATTTCAAAGTTGTGTTTCTGTCAAACTTTAAATCTTGTATAAGTATAAAAGTTCATAGAGACATTGTTATTTCACAAATTCTCAGTATTAATAGTATATGTAAAAAGTATAATAATTTTATTGGTTAAATTAACGGGCTCAAAAATATTCTTCTTGGAAATAATATACCACTACCTTTGAATCTAAATACTTTTGGTAAGTTTGAATGCACAGCAAGGCTGGTTTTGTGATTTGTATAAGTGATGACTTCTGCTGTCGAAGACGTATCACTTTTGCACTTAATACTCTTTGAAATGGCAGCTTTTGTGGATGTAGTTCTGGAAACACTTTGAATTTGTTTACATTCGGGCTTGTTTAGTTTTAGTTCGGGTTTGCAAAATGTTAATTCTCATTAAAAAAAAATGTTATGGTTACTTTTCTATGGTACTGCTCCGAATTTTTCTCTGATTGAATGTCGAGAGACTTAAGATCCTAAGTTTAGCATTGGCTAGGACTCAAACAGAAACATCCAATACTGAACTCATTGGGACAAGTGTCTCTCTTGAAAAAGTGCTGTCCTATGGGTTTCTCATAGTTCATTTATTATTACATTCCTCCTTTAAATCCTTTATTACACTTTTGGTTCATTTCTTTACAATTTTACTATATTGCCATTTGCATCGTAGCAATATTTCATAGTTTTCGAAAAAGGTTTATATGTAAAATATTGTAAATATATTTATTGTTTGTATAAGTTTTGTTTTGCATTGCACTTAGGTATTTTTCAATTTGTGAATAACTATTGTAGATAGTTCTCGCAATATTGGTTCTGATATCTTGCAGAAAAATTGCTTTATGTAATGCTGAAAATGGTCTTATACTACTTTAACCTTACCTATTATAATATTTAATTGGTTTTACTCCAGGCAGACATTGGCGCCAGAGTGATTCCAATTTAACTAAATTTACTTGTACCTCTTACACTTAAATTCTTTTTATTTTGTTTATTATATATATAAGCGTTTTGCAAAAGAATGTTTCAAACAAAAGTTGCTTGTCTTGAAGGGGAGTAGTGTTTTTCATTATCTATCTTTTAGTTGGGGATTGTTTTTAAGGTCATTTGAGGTCAATCTCTTTTTTGAAACGGAAATATTTTTTTTACTTTTTTTTTATTCTTATTCTTCGTAAAAATATAAACTTTTGTAGAAAGCATTTTTTCGATTTAGCGTTTAGTTTCCGAGATATTTAAAAAATAAGCTTGAATAAAGACGTTCATGCCATATCATGCATGTTGCATATTCCTTAGAGATTTGCCATAAAAAACCGTTTAGACTTTTTCCTCTACAGACAGATTCGTCATTTTTAACACACAGTAAACTAAAACTCAATAAACTAATTTATCTTAACACTTAAGCGCTAACTTTTAAATGGACGGCTGTACGACTGAAGAAGAGAAAAAACTGAATGCTTGTAGCAAGCTGCCATCTTGCTTCGGTACCAATTAGCACCACGCACAATGTCTCATTTTTCTATGGAATATAAATCGATTGTATGACTTATCAACGAATCATATTTATTTTTGTGTACAATGTCTCTCCAAGTACTGCATACTTAATTTTTTTCATTTTTTAAATATTAGTTTTCTATGATATTACATGAACTTGTTTATTCAAGTTTATTTTTTAAATATCTCGGAAACTAAATGTTAAATCGAAAAAATGCGTTCTACAGAAGTTGGTTATTTTTTTTACGAAGAATAAGAATGAAAAACAAAAAACATAGGTTCCCTTTGAAAAAAAATGAGTTTGACCTTCAAATGACCTCGAAATCGACTCCCAAATAAAAGATAGATAATGAAAAACACTTTCCCCGTTCAAGACAAGCAACTTTTGTTCAAAAATTTTTTTTTTAAATTTTTGTTCAAAATTTTTTTTGTAAAACGCTTATTTTTCGAAATATTTTACATCATCAAGTTAAATGGTCCACCCTGTATATACACACTGTTTGTCATGCAAAATGCAACACTATGAAGGATAGGAGCTATCAAAGCCATGTTTACTAGACAAATAACATAATGTACGAGGGTGAAATGATTGAAAATACAGACCCGTGTGGCTTGTGAAACACGAAGAAATCAGTATTTTGTGTAGCCGCAATGGCTGGCAATAACTGCTGTGACATGCCTCGGCATTGAAAAAAGTGGCTTTGGATGTGTGCTTGGCGTATGTCAGTCCATTCTGTTTCCACACATTGCCAAAGTTCGTCTGGTGTAATCGTGGGTTGCTTATGCTGGGCCATTCGTTTCCAACCATAAACCAGACGTGTTCGATGGACGATAGATCAGGAGAACGGGCGTCCAAGACACCAGTGGAATCTGGTGGGTAATGAAGAATTGTTGAAAGTTGCGTGCCACGTGTAGACGCGCATTGTCCTGTTGAAACTTGGCCTCAGATGAATCTTGAAGGTAAAGGTGGACCACAGGTTCCAAAACTTCAAAAGTGTAGCACTGGCTGTTGATTGTAGCGGCAATGCGAATTAGGTGGGAGCGGGAGTAAAATTCAATGGCACTCCAAACCATAACGCTGGCTGACGGACTGCTATGATGATGCATAATGCAGGAGTCATTCAGTTTGTTGCCGCGGCGCCGCCAGACTCGGATACGACCATGATATCGCATCATGGGGTTGTAGGCAGAATCGAGATTTGTCTGAAAAGACAACGTCGTGCCATTTGTTTGTCCATGTCCGGCGCTTAACGCCCCATATCAGCCGTATATGCCTGTGGTGTAGAGTCAAAGGTGATCGAAGCAGTGGACGCCTTGCAGAAATTCCCCTCTGCTGCAAACGATGTCTAATGGTACGTGCTGACAGAGGTTGTTGTGCAACAAACCCTAATTGTTGGGCTAGGGTTCTTAAGGTTGCATTGTGATCCGTCATTTCCATGCGACAATGTGCCTCTCCCATTGTTTGGTAGTATGACGAGAATGGTACAATCGTTCCCATTGGTTCGTCCGTCCGTCCGTCCCTCCTGCACCCACCGATTCCATATACGCATAACTGTTGCTTGATTTCGTTCAACACGAGCACTGATATCTCGAAAAGACAATCCGCAGTCTCTGAAAGCCACAATTCTTCCTCTGTCGAACTCCGAAACGTACACGAATGGCTTCTGCATTTCTCTACAGAACCTATTGAAGCTTCCCATACAAAGGATCAGCAAGAAAAGACAATTCCAGTACTTAGAATCAGCATCTTGATTTCCCTATTTATAGCGCTTCTTGGTGGTGTTACTGACGCACATGATTTACACATGCGCTACAATGCTAATCAAAGGGCGGTGGTCATGACCCCTCAAATTATATTTTTTCACTGTAAAAAATTCCAATTTTCATGATAAATGAAGGGTGTTATTCCAAGACCATGGCAAATTCTGTCCTTGACCCCCCAAAATGAAAGTCTACGTCCGCCCCTGTGTTAATCATTTGCATGTCCTATCGAAATCTATGCATGATGAAAATTTTAAACGTATTGGCTCTTTCCTTCATGATGTTGGATGGCCAGAAGTGTACTTACATAAGTTATATAAGGCAAATATAGATATACTGAAATATTAATATAGTAAAATATTATATTTTAGGGAAGAATATAAAAGAAATTAGGCAAAAATAGCGAAAGCGGTAGCAGAGTAAAAATTGTTTTAAAAATACTAAAAATATAGAAAAGATATTATAAATAAAATTGTTAGTAAAAAATGATATTAACAAATCCATTAAATAAAATGAATTAACAATAAAAACAGCATAATCTGATGTAATTTTCAGATATACAGGGTGTTCCAAAAATCTGTAGATATTTTAGTAATTCATAAAAATTGAACACATTGGCGTATTAAAAAGCTGTTTGCATAAAAATGAAGCACAAAGAGGGAGATTTCCCCCAAAAGAATTTCAAGTGGGACACCACCTCATTGTATCTCCAGACTTGGAGTCTGTGGATTTTGAGTTGTAGGGCTGTTCTGGTGAAGCAGTTTTCCGAGAATACATTTGGTCAACAACGACTAATCAATCGTTACTGCAACACCCTCGATCTTCGGACTTGATATCTGTGGATATTTGGTTGTGGGGTTATTTGAAGTGAAGAATAGTACCTGAATAGCATATCTTTCTTTGCGCAATTTAAGAATGCCGCGAGGTCGCTGTTATCCACCAGAGTATGCTCCACGCTGCTGTGCTGCGTATGTGGTGTTCTCATCAGCTTGCACATCATAATTTCTAGAGGAGGCGGACACATTAAACATTCATTGTTGTGATATGTTAGCGTTTCCTGCATATAAATTATAGCTTTTAATTCCATTCTGACTATTATCACCTTTTTTGTCCTATACTTTTTTAATCCTGGGTAAAAAACCTCATTACCTGCATTTCATTTTTATTAAAGCCGCACTTTAGCATACCAATTTGCTTGATTTTTATGAATTATCGAAATGTTTGTGGTCTTTTGGTGAACCCTATATATATAGAAGAGCAAATTTTGATTTAAATAAACCTTATTTAAGTAACTTATATTAATCTAATTGGGATTTTGCACTATTATCTGCAAAGATTCAATAGTGGATATAAAAATATAAATGAAATAGTTAAATATATTAAGCAAAAATAAATGAAATTTTAACTTGCAAAAGTGAGAATGAAATAAAATTTAAAACGTCCACTTAAACTGAGTAAAATAAATGAAATTTCTTTTAACTGGGCAAAACAAATGAAATTCACAATTCTGATAAGTGAAAAAAGCAACAGAATATTGAAACAAAATTAAGAACGCCAAGTCCCTAAGTAATTCATCGCTAGGGGAGACATTTCTTTGAGGTCTGAATAGTGGGGTATTTCTAATAGGTAGCCAGCTTAAGCTAATATAGTTATCCAGTCTCCCAACGTTCTATAAATATTTTTTTTTAGAAAAGAGTGAGCAAAATTAAGTACAAAATTAAAAAACGAAAATAAATACAAAACATTTATAAGTCAGTAAAATCATTCGACACTAATCAAAAGCTCAAAACAAGCAAAAAACAAAAAACAGAAAAAAAAAACCAAAACCTAATCAAGAATAATAGATCAAACGGAATATTTCATATGGTGAAACAAGCAACCATGTTTTCTTCAACAACATGTGGCTTTCAATGTTGCGCTTAAACATCGGCTTTGAAAACATTGATCCAATATTTTATGCATAAAATATTGGAGTATTTCTGCATTAAATATTGAACCAATGTTTTCAAGGCCGATAATTAAGCGCAACATAAAAGACCATGTTGTGAAGAAAAGATGGTTACTTGTGTTTCAGTAGGTAATATTCCGTTTGATTTCTTATTCTTAATAAGGTTTGAGGTGTGCTTTTTTTGGCTTGTTTTGAGCTTCTGATTAGGATCCAATGATTTTTATTGACGTGTGTATATATTTTGTAAACGTCGATTTGAAATTATTGATGAGATCAATAGGTGAGGTCGCAAGCCTTTTAAATAACGAAAGAATAATTGCAGACTTCCTTTAATGATTTAGAAGAACGTTGGCAGCAGTATATAGTAGAGATGGGAAAAATCGGTTGCAAACCGAATCGGTGTGACAATTTTTCCTGTCTCTATTATATAGCTTCTCATGGGTGATATTTTGGAGGAAATAGTTATAAATAAAGATAAAAGGTGAAATAGTTTTAGTTATTTAACTGGTCTTGGAACTTTTCTATCACATCTTGTATGATGACTAGTTGCATATAGAGTAGTTTTCTTGGAAGTAGTTCCGTAGCGTTGAGGTTTCACAATCGGCCGTTGTTTCCAGACCTCTCCCAAAGGATTGGTCTGGAAACGACGGCCAAACGAGGGCATAGCTGGGACGTTGTATAATGTTAGTTGTAACCATATGTGATTGTCAGCGAACTAGTTTCGTAGTCACAAATCGCATGGCAGAATTTGTTACCGGACACTATTGGCCGGTTATTTTACTCCTGTTATATATCGGCGTACATCGTTATCAGACGCGATTACTACATGCTAAATGTAACGTCACTGTTTGAAGTTTTTTTTGAAGTAAAATTGTAATCGATTCTTTACCTTCGAATTCTTGTTGCATCCAAAACGTTCCATAACGGCAGTATACATGTTTCAGATCTTTGACTTTTGTCAATGTGTACATAACCATATATTTAGAAAATGCATCCAAGATTGAAATCTGAAAATTAATTTTTTCATACATAACTATGAAATAAAAACCATTATTTTTGTAGGGCCATGATACTACAACAACTGGAATCAGTTGGGCTTTATATCTTATCGGTTTGTATTCAGATGTTCAGAATAAAATTTCAGAAGAATTGGACATTATTTTTGATGGCGACAACAAACGTCCTGTGACAGTAGAAGATATAAAATCCATGAGATTTCTTGAGCGAGTTATCAAGGTTAGAGTAATGGCTATTATTTAAACTAACTTTGGTGAAATGTTTAAATTTCTGATAAGTACATAATATTATTACTGGTTTTATTCATTAACCTTTAGTGTTGAAAGTTACTTAAATTATATTATATTTTTGCAAAGTATTAGCCACATCCTATTGAAACTTATTAAACAAAATTAGGCTTGCGAAGTAATAGTATAGGCGAAATACACGGTGCAAATAATTTAGGTGAAAAGTATTCACAGATATTCACAACTGTGGTTAAGATTAGTTGTTCATCTCATTTTGGCTACAATTATGATTATCTGTGAATTTTTCATTTAAAAATTTGAATTGTTTGAGATCCGAATATAAACTATAGAAGATAATAAATTGTTTTCTACATGAGATATTATTACCCTTCAAAAAGTAATAACATCTCATATATAAAAAACAATTTATCATTTAATATTACCACATCATAAGCTATGATAAGAAAAATTTTCCGTATTTAATAAGCAATTGAGTTCGGGTTCAGATCAGATATTTTGTTGTTTCTGATAATAGAGTTTTCTCTGTACAGCGCTTTGCACCTGTTCATATTATTAAAGAATTATCAACTGACAGATAAAATAATTTTTGTTACAGAACGCCCTTGAACATATAGCCCATGTGTCATTAATATAACAATAACATACAACTTTGTTTCACATATTTTTAGTTTGTTAAACAGATAACATAGTTTTCGAATTATTCGCAGTTAAATGCGTTTAAATTGCATCATAAAATATTGGAATATTTCTGCATAAAATAGTGAATTAATGTTTTCAAGGCTGACAATTAAACGCAACATAAAAGACCATGTTGCTGAAGAAAAGATGGTTACTTGTGTTTCAATAGGTAATATTCCGTGATCTCTTATTCTTAATAAGGTTTTGAGGTGTGTTTTTTTTGGCTTGTTTTGAGCTTCTGATTAGGATCCAATGGTTTTTATTGACGTATGTATATGTTTCGTAAACGTCGATTTGAAATTATTGATGAGATTAGCAGGTGAGGTCACAAGCCTTTTGAATAACGAAAGAGTAATTGCAGACTTCATTTAATGATTTAGAAGAACGTTGGAAGTAGTATATAGTAGAGATGGGAAAAATCGTGCTTAATTTTATAATAAACTAAAAAAGGTCTCCTATTTAATATATAAATTATTAAAGGGGAAATAGCATTGCCGTTTATTATTTCACATGCAGTTAACGCATACCAAACTTGACATTACAACGCTATCAGTATTTGCATAAAACGAACGGATTAGAAATTCTAAAGTTAAAATTTATAACCAAATTTCAGATAACGATGAATAAGCACACGCTACAAAAACGTACTCCATGCCTCAATTATATCACTTCTTAAAAATTTATGATTTATTCTTGTATTGGGACCAGGGTTTAAGCTGCAGTCGCATTTTTCGCAAAATGCGACGAGTTGCTCGAAAATGCGAAGAAAAAATTATTGCCCATCGCGAAAATGCGACAGGCATTTTTAACCACAGTTTATTCTCTGAAAACAGGATTCCGATTCCAGAATACCCGTTTTGCACTTCAGCGATCTTTTCTTGTTTCTTTTTGTTTCCTCTTCAAAATTCTTAACAGCACCTGTTTGAACACCTCATCCCCTTATTTATTACTCAGGTGGGGGAACTAGAGTTGCGGGGGAAGAGGAAGGCAAGTTGACCATGCCAGATACAGAGAGGAGCCCCCCCCCCCTCACACAGTTGGCTTCATTCAATGACTCTATCCCTTTGAGAAAGGGGGTTGCCCCTTTCTTGGCCAACTCATGGCCATCGGCTATGGCTATCGATGTCATCTCACCCCATATTCCCCCGTGGGCTAAAAATACACTTCAAATAATAGCCTAGCTGGGAAATAGAACAATTCTTTGAAAGAGGGGTCAAAATATTTTAAGATATTCTTCTGTGGAGGGTCATTTCAAGATTTCCCAGATTGCTGAGGGTACTTGTGGTTATAGCCCCCTTTTTTTTGCAAATGCCGGGAATTAATGTAAAATGCCAGAAAAAGAATGTGTTTATTGCAAAATAGCGACGGTTGTTTAATAACCAATCAAAAAACTTTGTCTTTTTTTAATAACTTTGATAAACGCTTCATTGTTATTTTTTTTTAACCCTAAAGTATGTTTCTTACAGAAACACTCCGCTTCTTCTTCCTATATACTTTAGGACGCGCAATGACAAATACTCACGTGCATATACCACATTCAATCTCCGTTCTTTGGTCATCTCTTTGTCACAGTAATGAACGTTGATTGGCTGTGACAGCACATTTTAAACAAGGTTTAAGTGCTGAAGCTTGTTTGAAAAGCAATTCTGAATGTTTTCCTGACTCTGTTGTTAGACAAACAACTATTTTTAATTGGTATAGTGAATTTCGAAGAAGAAGAATCAGCCTGAAAGATAACGCCCGGTCAGGCAGACCTTCAACTTCAGTGAATGAGGAAACAGTTGATGCTGTGCGAAAACTTGTTATGGACGACACACGAATCATGGATGATGAAATTCAGCAAACAATGGGTATTTCATCGGGGAGTGTGAAATCCATACTTCACGAACATTTCCAGTTAACGAAAAGATGCTCCCTTTGGATTCCTCATTTTTTAACTGACGAGCAAAAGGCACAACGTGTGTGCCGTTACGTTGAACTTTTGGTTACTGAATTTTCCTTTTAGATTTATAGTAATTAATTATGTATTGAGTTTAATAACCTTACACAAGCTTAAGAGTAAGTTTAAATCAGAATGAGTTTAAAATTATTAATTAGGTTGGTTGGTTGTATTTTTACGTATACAAGACAACCATGGTCATTCTGAACAAAACAAGAATTATTAATTAAAAATTCCTTTTAAAGGGATAGGCCAATGATCTGAAATAGTGGTTGTTATTTTATGATAACACAAAGCGAAATGTAAACAATTAAAACCCATTCGAATCAACGAAATACAAGCAGACAAAAATCAATTCAATACGATTATTTAATGATGAAAATTTTAATACAATGAACAAATTTCTTATTATATAAGATAAATAAACATAACAGCAATTATCCAAGGATACTTTTGTTAAATAAATAAAATTATAAACAAAATTTCTAAAGCAAATATTTCACAGTTACACAATATTACCTTCCAATTTTATTAAATTTCCAACTGAACCTTAGCATGTAGAATAGAACACCTATACTTAGGGGATATTCTTATAAGAGTTAGGACACTTCTAAATTTATTAATTCCTCCCTTTCAAAATTATCAACTTGACTAGAACATCTTTCGGTCTGAGTTTAGTTTTTTAAAAGCAGGTTAGCTTTTAGCAAAGCGTGTCATGGCAAGAAACGTTTCATGTTAAGGCAACCAGCATTTGGTCAGTTGCAACATAGTGAAAACTCCTTCTTATCTAGCACACGGGAACCTCATAAAAAACTTGTATGGTAGATCTCGACACGAATATAATGCATTCATCCCAACAAGTCCTTTGTTTCCATTGTTAGTATAATTTAGCTTGCGTGCCCTGACCGGATCTAGGTATTTCATTCAAAGTATTTGCCTAACCGCGGAATTAGTCGATTACATTTCCAATGTAATTACAGCATATAAACTGATAGTTATTCATCACATCTTAACAAATGTTTCGTTTTTATGAATCTTCAAGTTTATTTTTGGAGTCAACTTTCTCAAAAGCCATGAGAGATCATTGCTGTTTTGGACATCGATTTGTGTGTACAATAAATTAATGAAGATGGCTGTAATATAGCTAACTAACAGTCATTTACAATTTTAAATTTGACTTAAAAGAGCGATGGTTATATATTATGTATATATCATATTATAAACTCATTTTTATATTTCAGGAAACTATGAGATTATATCCACCCATCCCTTTCATTGGAAGAAAAGCGAAAGAAGATATAATAGCTAGTAAGTTCAAAATTTGAAATTAAATCTTTCACGATTCCAACAGGTTTCCACTGCTTAAGTAAGGGTTATATTTTCATGTTCTAATAAGGTACCTAACAACCTGCCGGTCGGGTTAAGGGGTCTTATGAGCTTTAACAAGTATAAACTCTGCCTTTTTACACGAATGTTTAGTATTTTTTTTAACTCCTTTTAAAGGTGAATATTTCAAATTTAACAGAGATTTTGCAATATTTCTTATATATATATAAATTATTTTCATATAATTAGTGTCATTTCATATTTAATGAAATTAAAAATACTAAAGGTTATTTTTGTAAACAACGGTGAGATATGAGTGTCTTGCGTGCATGGTTACAAGAGAAAAAATGAACATTTTTATTATTTTTACTTTAGATTATAGTATTTATACATGGAATTAATCTAAATGTCTAATTGTAAAAATCTGATATTAATTTATATTTTTTTATTGTTGTTATCTCTCACATTCTTAGAAAACGTGAAATTTTTAAGAGACTATTAACATTAAAAAAAAAATATGTATACATATTATATTACAAAGTGACATTTAGTATAAGCACATTGACCTTATACACAATTCTGTGAAATTTCATAGAGTTTCAATGAGCACTTTCTTAAATATCATGCGCGCAACGTGAAAAAATGAGTTCTGAGATATTTGCGATTAAAGTTAAAAATTCATTTTAACATACCTTGTACACAACATAAGCATTTAAAACTTCCCAGCAACATAGGTGACACCTTCTTGTTACTTAGCAGTAGAAAAAGAATTCAATTTTATGAGTTTTCGTACCTTCCTCGCTTCTAAAACTCACTCAGCTTCTCGCTTTTCAGCGTACTTCACACGGTATACGTCAGTTTTTAGGGCACTTTTATTTTAACTCCTTTTAAAAGTGGACGTCTCAAATTTGGCAGAGATTTTGCAACATTTCCTATATATGTGTATAAATTACTTACCCATGATTAGTATCATTTCACATTTATTTTAATTCAAAATACTAAAGTTTGTATTTATAAACAACTGTGGGGCATGAACGGCTTGCGCGCATGGTTACAAGAGAAAAGATCAACTTATTTTGATTATTTTTATTTTAGATTATAGTATTTATATATGGAATTAACCTAAATGTTTAACTGTAAAAATCTGATACTAATTTATCTATCTATATATATTTTTTTTTATTATTTTTGTTTACGTTCTTAGGAAACGTGAAATTTTTAACAGACTTTTAAATTAAGAAAAATATATACGCATATAATGTTACGAATTGATATTTAGTATAAGCATAGTGACCTTATACATAATTATGTGAAGTCTCATAGAGTTTCAATGAACAGTTTTTAAATTATCATGTGCACAATATAAAAAAAATGAGTTCGAGAGATATTCGCGATTGAAGTTGAAAACTGATTTAATTAAACATTGTAAAAATACCTTTTATATATAGTATACCTTGCACACATATTATTTAAAAATTTCCAGCAGCATAGGTGACACCTTCGTTTTGCTTTGCAGCGGAAAAAGATTTTAATTTTATGCGTTTCCGCTCCTTCCTCGCTTCTAAACTGCACTCAGCGTCTCGCTTTTCGGCGTACTTCACGCGAAGTTCATCGGTTTTTACGGCACTTGCAATAGCAAATTTCCCAGGAATCAAGTTCAGTTCAGACATTATGTTTAAACGTCCTCGCGATCCATCATTGAATATGACTACTGCTTCATATGCAGCTACTTCAGCTGGAAGCCGCCCACAGCTAGAACTTTTTGGGCAATATTTCCATAAAAGTGAATTATAGCATTCATTTGGATTTTGGGTTTTACCGCCTAGACATCTCTTCAACAATTCTGGGGAAGCCAAGTCCTTGAAGATGGGCTTTATAAAATCCATGACTGCCTGAGGAGTGAAGTTTTGTGCATAAATTTTGTAGCTTTCCTGCAGCTTCCGCTTTTCTTATACAATAATTTTTGCCACCCACGTTCATATAGCTCAAACTAGAGCTTTTTTATATTTGGAGAAAAAGAGGAGCCGTCCTCATCCTGGATTCGAACCAGGGTCCCCACGTTTAGCCTGCGGTGTCTTGACCTACTAGACGAACGAGGACAAGAACAAACGCATTTTTCTCCGTATATTAGGATGTAAGATATTATTACCCTTCACAGGGATAACACAATTGCCAAATAATGGTCAACACAGAAAAGCCTCCGGGGCGAGATTTTTGTGAGTTTTTCGTGGGGGAATTTATTATACAATAATTTTTGCCACCCACGTTCCGCTTTTCTGTACCGACACCAAGTATTTTCATCTTTGGGGCAAAACGAGTGCGTAGGATTATCATCTATAGACAGTTTGCACCAAAAAATAGCCTACATAGCATTTCTCATGGCATGAAGGTAGTCTTTGTGTTTCCGTATTGCATTGCCCTAATAGTCGGTAACACGATTTATCTCAACATCCGTTAGTCGACCTTTTCTCAGAAAGACCTTTTCCGTCGCAAAGCTTAATCCCCTTCTTTTTCTCTTGTAGTGCTCTCAACCGCATTCCCATCCTTTTCTGGATATGACCAACACATTCAATTTTCTGTGTGTCCTGTTGGCCATATGGTCTTGAATTTTGCAAATTTGAAAACGTCTTTGTGTCTCCATCGCCTATGTACTTGACGTATTTCACAGATGCAAATCTAGAGAACGTTCAAATATGCGTTGTATGCCATCACTTTCCATTTTTCCAGCCATTCCAGCATGGTTTTTTAGTCAATCACTTTTATGTCTTTTCATCCAGTCAAAATTTTTGCCTGGTTTGTTATTCAGTAAATAGCTTTTACAATAGGAGCAGATGATCTCCACATCAATAACTTTTCCCGTTGCAGCTCCAATGACGCTACATGCTCTGATGAGTGAAGAAAATCCTCGTGTTTTCCATGTTCCGTTACCGCTTACGCGAAGTTCTTTGCCGCTCGTTAATGCCACTTCTTGCTCCACAGCTTTACGCATAGACTCTTGAGCAACTTTCTTAGTTTCTATTCTTAACCGCTTAACCACAACATTATAAGAGTTCTCTGAAATGGGTGGTGGCAAATCCATAACAGAACGTTTTAAGTGAAGCATTGCCTAACCCAACACAGCGCATGGCATAAACACTCCTGCGATTAATTTCAGGAATATTGCCTCGATCATTAAGTATTTGACTGTTACGAAATTAACTGATTTCTCTGCAAGAATCACACTCGATCATAAATTTCGAAGATAAACTATTCACTAACGTCTCCTTAATTTTTACATTATCCCCACATATTTTGCAAGACAGAAAATTTTCTAGTACACTAAAAACTAAATCTTTTTCAATTATTCTGTACCCTTCAAAATTGGATACTGGATTTTTTGCACTGTTAACTGCAGTTTTCTCTCTGATGCACTGAGGTTGACATCAGGTATATTTTTTGCAATTTTTTCCCTACATGCTTTTTTTATCATAATTATGGCGTTTTTTAAGGCGTTTACTAGAGCGACTTGTGTTTGCTTTGCCTGAATCCATAATGAATATTTATGGTAAAAAAACAATAATACCAAACCACCAAAAATAACAAGCAACAAAAGTTAACAAGTAATAGGGAATAAAAACACAATATAAATCACTCAAAATTAACAAATTTAACGAGGATGTGAAAAGACGAGGAGAAAATACAGCCAGGCAGAAAATGTAAACAAATGGAAATGCCGTTAAAGTTGCTACTAGTAGTTTCCTTCTAACGGAATCAGAAAAGTTTCCTGCTTCTCCGAAATGTTTATTTTTCAATAAATAATTAAAAATGTTTACGAGGAGAGTCTACTGCTATTTCTTCAGGCCGTAAACAATTCTTAAAAGCTGCCCTTTAAACAAAAGCGGGCATTAAAATTCCAAAAGTTGGGAAACATAGCCCCACGTTTTAAATCACAACACCGGTTGTATGTAGAATTTTTTAATGCGGTTTGTTTTAAATTATTCGTAAGAACTTGGACTATTAATAAAAAAATAAATTGAAAAATCGATTTTTGGAAAGTTTAAAGGTCATAAGATCGCTTAAGAATCGAGACTGTGAGGATTTGATAGAGCTTTAAACCCTTGTTCTAACTATATAATTGCTTTTCTGTAAAACTTTCGAGAAATGATGGAGTTCAAAGTTCACGATTTGGCGATAAGTTGGCGATTAAGTTGATAATTATTCCACGGTTTGTAAATTTCCTTTCCATGATTAAAAGAAAAAAAAAAAATTTGTCATTTTCGTATCTGATATCTTATTTTTTTTAACTGATGAACGTATATGATAATATAATAGTTGGAGGTGTCGCTAAGGGGGATGGGTAGTCCCCCCAACAGGACAAACTTTCCATTGAAATCCACGGGCGGATTTACCATTTTGCCGCCCCCTCCTACATGTCCGCCTCCAATCAGTGGTAGGAACATAAAAATTGTTACATTCAATATACGCCCAAAACTTTTATATTGACAATAAATATGTTGAAAAACAAACTCATAAATTGAAACATAAACATTAAACAATATTAACTTATATTGAAGTATTATCTCTTCTTGGTATATAATAAATCAAATTCAATTTTATTGAAATAAATTTTAATTTTAGCAAAAAATAAAAGCCCATCGAACACTGGTATTTAAATGGAAAGCATGACGTCTGGCTTTCTTTTAGGCAAAACATCTAATTATGTCAGCGTATGGTATTTATTTTGTTATATCAGACTCAATACACAAAATTTTGCCGCCCTAGTCTATAGCCTAGTAAAGCCTATTGGGAAATACGGCACTGTTGAAATTACTTGTCCACTTCGCAAAATCGGTCACCGAGTTGGGAATTTCTCCTAATCCAATAGGCCACTACGCCTCCGGTAATAATATGTAATAATATATAAATAATATTTTTGTTATTTTTCTCTAAACAATTTTGCATTTTTTAAAAAATAATGTATGATGAAATTCGAAGTTTTGAAATTTATCAACCCAATTTCCTTGGTTTTCAAATAAACCCACTTTTTCAAATCCATATCATCATAGACTGGCAAATTGCTGTCTCTTGAATAAAAGAATTTTAATATCACATCCTTGGGGATAAATATTTAATTTTTTCCAATTCGAACTATTTTCCGAAATATATTTTCTAAATGTTGATATATCTTTGCTATTTTTGACCTACTGATATCTGTTTTTGGTTTGATGAATTTTTTTTGCTAGTATTATAAAATTCGACCATGTTTTTCATATTATGCAAAGAGATATTATTAACTGGATCTTTTTTTAAACGTGCTTTGACTATAATCCCTGTCGGAGTCAGAATCATCATTTGTCAGTTGCCAAACTCAAAACTCTTATTTTCAAGAGGGTCCTCCTCAAAATCTAAACTAACTTATATTTCAATGTTATTGAATGTCAACTGCTCAATATTAGCCAAATATCTTTATTTCTTTCTAATTCCTCTTCTGTTATTACTAATGTTTGTATATTATATTTCTTGATTGCCGAGTCTAAAGTCGATTTCAATATTTTGATCAAATTCATTATGGATATTACCTACCAATTTGTTGAAATGTTGAAAAATATTTTTCAAATTTTATACTAATCACATCAATGTAATATACGCTGGCTTTATAGTCTGTGAAAAACAGTGACGTGTTAGACCCAAACCTTTATAATGAAAGCTAACGTGCCAAAAGTAGTATTTTATCCGCCAACAAGGAAGAAAATTTGAACTTGTGCGTAAAACAATTTGATCGCTAAAGGTATGACGTTCGTCCATAATGTGCGCTAAATTGTGAAATTTGAACCCCCGTCGTTTCCCGATATTTAAGTTTTACAGAAAAAGAATTAAATGGTTAGAACAAGGAGTTAAAGCTCTATAAAATCCTCACGGTCCCGATTCTTAACTCGACCGGCAGGTTGATAGGTTCCCCTGTAAGGTGTCCCACTTGTTGATCAAATATGCAAATTAGAATGCGATAGAAAGGCGTTAAATGCACAACGGAGTGTCCATTTAGGTATTTTTCTGTTTACCGAGGAGTGAGTAAGTTTAAAAATATAAGGAATTTAAGAATATAATATAATGAAAGAAAAAGATACAGCGAATGAATACAAAATTAGGCAAATAATGTACAACCAAACATGAAAAGTGTTTGAAATAAAAAATTACGTCCTTAGTCCAATACGTAATTTTTCTATCTAAAGAAAAAAAAATCGGAAAAATAATTAAGTGAAAGTAAAATTGAATATTTTTAAGAATAGTGATCATAAACTTTAGTCTTCTTCATGGGAACGAAGAAGCTCGAAGCATAACGATTGATATAAGAAAATGTCTGATTATTGTAAACACTTTTCAAGTTCAGAATTTTGTGACAATACAGTTCTGAAATCGAAAACTGTTTACAATTTAAAATGCGCCGTAAAATTTTTCAAGAAACCATGTTTAATCATATATAAGAAAGAAATTAAATTTAAAAAATATAATTGGTAAGACAGAATAAGAAACTCTTATAATGATGCTTTTGCTAGACTGCAAACAAAGAATATGATACATATTTTCAGTTGTTCATTGGACAAAAGTGTCTAGAAGATTTTTAATGAATTGGAGATAAGTCAAAAGGAAAAATCATTTACGTCGCACGATATATTAGTAACAAGGGGAAAATTAAATTGAGAGCGTTAACTTGTCCAAAACGTGATGTTTATGAAGTACATTTACCATTTAGAGAATACGAAGTTTCTTCAAGGAACGATGAAATGTAATAAGAAAATTTCGCGAAACGAAGGCATACAGGTGAAACATAACATCTACCGATCTAATAGCCTCATAAAAAAAGCAGAAAGACAGACAAAAAACATTACGAAAGGAAAAAACTACATACAGGGTGCTTATGAGGTCCTTACTTTCCCCAACTTCCTTTCGGTTTCTGGATATTAGTTGACTGTATGTTTTTTTCCTAATGCTCATCAATTCGATTTCAAATTATTTAGTGCTTAACAACCTTTTTAAATAGCTAGATACAGGCAGAAAATTGTCATTAGTTTTATCATTGGGGCATGGTAG
>QLNU02015360.1:17230527-17254185 GCA_006491805.2 Dysdera silvatica
CTTTGTGGTCAAACGTGGGTTGGCGAACTTGGCGGGTCGTGACTGGTTAGAGGTATTCTCGCTTCTATCGGTTCGGGAACAAATGATTAGTTAGATTCAGCCTCTTTTCTCAACAACATGTGCAAGTACAGTTTCCTCTCCAGGACTTGATTAATCAGGGATGTGAAAGTTCATTTCACACTTCACTCGACGGCGGTGCTAAAGTTTTATAAGGCAAGACCAGTGCCATATACTTTGCGAACTAAAATGGATGTGGAATTAGATCATGTAGTTCAATAAGACACCTTGGAACAAGAGGAAACTTCGGAATGGGCAGCACCTGTTGTGTTGGTGCTTAAACATGATGGAACCATTAATTAGACTGTGTGGAGATTTCAAGCTCACAGTGAATCCAGCTACTGAGTTGGAAAAGTATCCTTTGCCAAATATCGAAGACTTATTTTTGTAGTTAGCAGGAGAAGAACGTAAACACACTCTTTATTCAACTGAGCCGAGCCAACAACTGGACCAAAAGCAACACTGCGTTTTCTAAAACAGGAAAACAGACAGAATCATTGCGCGCGAGCGCATGAACAGAAAATAATAAATTACAACACTTAGTTTGTTTGTTTGGCTTTTTTATGGCGCAAGAGCATCTGGGCTATACTGCGCCAAAAAACACTTAGTAAACTTCAATATCCCCAAGTTGCATAAACCAAAGTCTCGGCTTATTCTTTTAAAAACTAGGCGATTTAACTGACATCCTGTGGATTTCGGCGTCAGAAGAATTCAAATGTTTGAAGTCATTCGGATGATGACGGTCGAGACTCCTTTGTTCAAGGTGATCACTGGTGAGTAAAATACCCTTAAAAATAGATTCCTCTTCCTCAACCATGAATTAATTCGATGAAGTGATCAATTGATTCCAATCAAGTCCGCGATTGCCAGAATTTGAGGATGGCTTCGATTTCCGATTTTGTTATCGAAAGCTCACCATGGGCCTAACTTGGCTATAGGCTGAATACGTAAGAAAAAAAAAAGAATTTTCAGTTAGCGTAACGTTTGATCACTGTAATATAAAAAAATTCAAACAAAATACCGGGTCATTCAAATTAAACAGGAGTTGTTTAGACCTCTCTGTAAAGAAAACTACTCGGCCAATATCACCCAAATTTCGTACGTGTCTGCTCCGCAGCGCCATTTCCTCCACTAGCGGCCGAAATATGAACTCAATTTTTTCTTTCAGAAATCTAAACCGCATACTCAGGGGAGCATGTGTATGAAATTTGGGTGAAATTGATCAAATAGTTTTCTCTACAGAGAGGTCTAAATACCTCCTGTTTAATTTGGATCACAATTTACAAAGAGATTTCTATCCGAACGAAATATAGAAAACATAAAAACTGAAACTTTTTCCACTCACGCTTTCATTGACATACGTGATATTGAAATCATAAGATAACTTAAATTAATAAAAAGAATATGTCACACAAAAAATACAACGAAATTAATTAAACTAAACAAGTCAAGTCAAGTCAAGTAATAATTGAGTATCCGAGAAGTCGAGTCCCCACGTTATTACAAGTATTTTGGCACGTTAGGAATAGTTCTATGCTACTAAGATACTTAAACGTCAGGTTGAACTTGCCTCCTATGTTTTACTAACGACTCAGATATAAATATTATTTTAAAGCATCCAGCGATTTTCACCGCACATATTAGCTAATTAGATCATATTCTAACTTCGACTCTTTGTGGAAACTGACATTTTTTTAGACCTATATCAGGCCTGTGCTGTATACTTTTGTATTCCCTGCTTTGAAATTTATCATAAACAAAATGCTTATTAATTTCGCATAAGAATGAAAAAGTGAGGTTGTAAAAATTTTTTGTTGCTGTTTTTAATTTCACTTACTTATATCGCATATTTTATCACTTTTTATAATTTATACTATTTGCTAGAATGTAACAGGGTTCATAAAAGTCCGAAAATGGTGCGTTTTAAAATCGATTTTACTTATTTCTAAATGGCATAAATTACTATCTTTTTACGTCTATTGAATTATGGCTTAATAAAATATTTTACAGAATAATTCTATCTCGTTCGTAAATTACAGAACATGTAAATATTAATACTATATAAAAAAAGTAAGCTTGAAAAAATGTTTGGCAATTCATAAATGCGTTTTTTTTATCTTGTATAGTTGTATAAATTTCAAAATGAATATTGCATTCATTGATGACCACCAATTGACTGTAAACCACTAACTTGAACAAATTTTAATAAGTATTTAAAAACTGTGCAGTATGCCGGGCAATTAGAATTATTTCTGCACAAAGGTGAGTCAAAGCTGTCTTTACTACAGTCTTTGATTTTACCATGTTTGGCGCAGTATAGCCCAGATGCTCTTGCGCCATAAAAAAGCCAAACAATCAATCAATCAAAGCTGTCACATCAAAACCCACAATACACGAGCCTCTCGATCAATATATTTTTCGCAAGTTCAAGGTTAAAGCTTAATTTTTGCTCACAATAAAGTGAAAGTTTGGTGTTGTTTATTTTACGCATTTTGTAGTTTAAAATTCAATTATAATATCAATACTTACACATTTTAAATATCCATAGTCGAAAAAATGTTTATACATTCAATTAATTGAAAAAAATGTTGAAAAATAAAAGGAGATACGTATTTTTTTTAAATCATGTTATTTAAAACGTGTATGAAACAAAACCAGAATTAATGACCGAGAACGACCGTTCACAAAAATCGAGATTTCTACTTACCGTTCATTTTTATGGTTTGTCTTTTGATCCGCTTTTTTATGAACGAGTTAAGTCTATGATTTGTCTGACGAGTCGTCTAACATTCGCATTGTTCGTTGCGCGGTAGCCTTCCCGGAGCGAAAGGGTTAATTGATTGTCATTGAAAAATATGCCTCGAATAATGTAACAAACCACAGATATACAGGGTGTTTCGAAAACACTGGATTAAATGTATATGGCTGTGATCCTTGTGCAAAGTGGACCATAATGAACCCTTACCCCTTACATGGAGGGCGGAAAGAATATCCATAGAGTTATGGCTATAAACAAGTAACAAGTCACGACTGGATGAAAAAGAAAATTTACTCCCATAATGCACTTAGTTGTCCAATACACTGCATCTGGGCTGTATTATCAAGAAATTGGTATCTTATTAGCTGTGCATCTCTGGAAGGTAGAAGTTAACAATTTCGAGCCAATGAAAATTGTATTTGAAAGTTTGGCCTCTTCTCTTGAATTTATTTTTTCAAATTTTGCCGTCGCCAATTTTTGGCTAGATGTAAGCAAGTTATTTACGAACCGAACCATTGACCTTTTCCGTATTAAATTTTTTCCATGGTAAATGGAAATACAAGTCCTGCGTTCCTGTCCCCCATGCTGGCATCCATAGTCATAATTCGGAATCGATCAGAGCTTAGGCGTACGAAGGGGGTCGATGTGGATCATAACACCCCGCGATTCGGAGAAAATTAACAATAGGTCTATTGTAGCCAAGCTATTATGTACAAGCAAACCATTTCATTCGAACCAATCCCCTGTAAGAATTTTCTGCGTACGCTACTGGATCAAGGGTAATTTTTCGATACTAACTTTTATTTTTATTTTCAAGCTATTTATTATTTACCTGCAGCACAGACTTTTGATTTCTTCGACGGTAAAACATGAACGAAAAGAAAAGAATCTTTGGAGCATAAAAGTTTATGATTGGCAGGTGGAGGCAGGGCCGGATTATCGCATAGACAAACAAGGTAAAGGTTTAGGGCCCGCTCTTTTTGGGGGTCCCTGCGCAGTGAAGACTCGACGCTACTTCAAAATCGTTGCCAATCCGACCTTATCACTAGGGTAGTAATTTTATCACGGCGCCAATTTCCGCGACGTTTTTCGCAAATTTTAGAATTTTTTATATGTACGTTGTATGCAAAAATATGTTACCTGTATCGACTTTATTTTCAAAATTTAAAACTTGGATTCCAGAACGGATTTAACGATCGATCGGATATAGCAACATTTTCTTTGGTTCCAAGACCCTCGTTATATACGTATTCTACTGCAATTACACAGGCTTAATTTATACTACGAGGGGACTGGAAAAAAATTTGTCTAGGGCCCCAAGAAGCCTTAATCCATCCCTAGGTGGAGGGCATTGGCGGATCCGGTACGAATCCCAGAGGTGGGGGGGTCCCAGTAGCGCAGTTGGTAAGGCGTCCGTATACGGATCTTGTTAACGCATGCTGGGCGGAGGGTTTGTTCCTTTTAGTACTGGGCGCCCTTGGCCGCACCGGGTCCCTGTGCAATCCCCCCTTCCCCCTATTGCCTGCCCTGCCCTTCGTAGCAAAAATTGGAACAGTCCTTAGGCAAACTTCCTTAATCGGTGTTGCGAGTTTTGAAAATTTGATTTTTCAAACTAAACTTCTTATTTTGAACCAAGAGAGTTTCCACGGACCTAGGGCTCCCCATAGGCGTTCGCATAAAGTTCATAAGGGGGATTATAGGCTTAATGAGGGGATTACGAAGCTGCAACTCATATATTCCTATGTTAAATATACAAAATTTCATTGCAATATGGGTACAATCCCCACTAATAACCACCTGCGTACGTCAGTGGGTCCCCTTATGTTCGTAGTGCACCACCGGGAAATTTACCAGCCCCACGTAGGAGCCCTAAAATCTTTGTCAATAAAATTAAGACAGTCATAGAATCAAGTCGCCATTTCGCTAATCACAAGAACCATCAACACACCTTGAAATCAGTTCGGCGCCGCTATTTTGAACTCCGCTCTGGAGTTGAGATATATAGGCGGGCTACTTCTTCGTTTAAAAGCTCCACTGGTCATTAGAGATCTCGCCTCTGCGAACTCGAAGTATGCATAACTATATGGATATACATTTTAGACCCCTATGTAGGAGTTTATTATGATCACAAGGATCACAGCCATATACTTTTGGAACACCCTGTATTTCAAACAAATGCTATTCCTTGATAACCTATCGGCTGATACATCTATTGAGATAAACATTTTATCTATCTGAAAAATAAACTTAAAAACGATCTAATGCCATTGTTGTCATGAAAATAAAGCATAATATAGGAAATAAGTTTTATATCATTATATTTTGGTTTATAATTAATAATTTGACATTCTAATGAACTATATGTGATAAATACATCTCTATTACTCTACATTGCGTGCAATCATCATTTTAATTTATTTTTACGCACGCATTTAAATGTTCCATGCCTATTTTACCATTTTAATAATGGACTAACGTCGATGTAATTACATCATCCTATTTTACGGAGTAGCACAGATAATTAAAAATATTATCTTATAGGGCTTTCGCATGTCGTCTATCTAGCAAGAATTAGAGAGCGAAAAGATTTTCTTTCCACACTAAACTATATTACTAAAATAAGTGTGTTTGTTTACAGTAGGTCCTTTTTGCAAGAACAGTAGATGTATTTTTTATAAACAATGTCGTGATTGTTAGAGCACAATATGCGAGAGACAACAATACAAGCAGAAGCGATCATAGAATACTTCAGGATACACCACAAATCTTATAGAACAGTGAGAAATACCAACATTCCAATAATGGGAAAAAAAGGTATTCAAGTGTTGATTTTTTAAAAATATTTTGAACATGTAAGCCCACGCTTTAAAACTTAAAACATGTGCCACTTTTAACAGTTTGTTTCATTCATTTATAACAGGTACAAAAAATGCACAAAATGAATAGCAACACTGTGCAAAATGGATAAAAACTGCACAAAGTATGTAACAAGAATGCCCAATACAGATAACAAAATTTTTGAGTTAACAAAATTATACATTGTACCGATCGAACTTCTTTGATATAAAATATCGAAATCTATCTCAAAGTTCTGAATTCATAAGCTTTTCCGGCTCAAGTTCTAGGCAAAAAAATCATTCCCACTTTCGCTTCTCCCATAAACGCCACTTCCCACTTGGTTTTTTGTTATAAAAAAGAGAAAGAAGTTTCTAAAGTGTGTGCTATAATTTTTTTCTTTTACTCAACATTGCCCCCCCCCCTACCCCAAACGTGGTTTTCCTTTTAATCCGAACTGCAATAATAAATTTAGAAATTAATAGACCTTTCCTTTCTTTTCTTTCTTTCTAGAACTCAGCGAATTTCTAATATTGGAATATCATTGACAGTTGATCCTCTTTGCAATTTTTTGAAACTTTATGACTATAAACAGCTGTAAAAATCCATAAGCGTTATAGGATACAGAAAAGCTTAATAAATCCTATGAATATTAACAAATTCAAAAGAATGAAAGAAAGTGATGGTAAAAAACAGCTTAAGAAAATGTTTGCATCTTCACGTTTTTGCACTCGTGAAAAGGCGTCTTCCTTAAAGCAAAACGGCCGCGTTTGGAAGCTGGAGGCGTCTTCACCTTCTTGCTTGAAGATTTTATTTAGCCTAAATTTAATTTTTCGTCAACTGATTATTTGCGTTCTGATGGCGCAAGAAGAGCAAGGGTCATGTTCTGTCATGATCTATAGTTTTACCAGAAGTCCGATCTTCTCCTCCCAAGATAGCCAAACCCTGATCTACGACGGACAGAAACACAGAAAGAATTCTACAACGGACGAATGCGTAGCCACTACGCTACCGTAGGGCAGTAGCCCTACATTTTTCCGAGGAATCAGACTTCCTGAAGGCCTAAAGAATCAACCCGTACCTCGGAATACAGTGAACAGGTAGTTGGTAAGCGTTTTCGTTATTTTTTTTGGCATCTGTTGGGAGTCGAATCCGAATTAATGGCACGCTGGGTGAATGCGTTACCATTGCGTTTTTTAACTAATTATAAAGACTATCTTTAGTTTTAATTCTTCTCTATCCTTCAATTTTTTTCGCAGCTTCTTAAATAAGACTGCAAATCCAGCACAGATATCGCCAATATTGTGAACAAAGCTTATATTTATGCGTCCATCGGGAAAAATGCAAAATTATATACGGATTTAGTTGAATCCGCTGCATTTTTCTCACGTAGTTTCTGTCTAATCCTGCACATAAATGCTATATTTAACCCTGCAATGGTGTACTATTGACGCCTTTGCTTAGTGATGGACTTCAAATTGTGCCAAAAAAAAGAAAGATTACTGATTAATTGCTCATCGTAGTCCGAGGAATGGTTAGCCCTTACGACATTCGGATTCCTCGGAATATTGTAGGTCTCGGCGCAACATGACCCTTACTGTCCATGAAACTCGCACAAACACATACTGTGTTTGTTTATAATAATGCCCTGTAAACATTCACCTGAGAAATACATTGTTTCCACTTCAATTATCACATGCGAAATAGTAAACTTTTTACTGTACGTGCTCCCTCTGCCATAATGCACATTTGTGCCCGAGATAGAGCTTCTCGTTGTATGTTCAGCAGCATTTGAGATGTAAGGGTGTTACAGGCATCGGAAATATGACGTCATAAATTTTCTGGAATCGTTAGTTGTGTTTCATATACCTGTGCTTTCGGGTATCCCCAAGGGAAGAAGTTCAATAAAGTGAGGTTAGGTGACCGTGGCAGCCACTCCACAGTACCACCCCAGCCGTCCAATTGTTGGTGGAACGTGTCGGACAAGAAATTTTGCATCGATACTGAATGGTGAGGAGGAGCGCCATTGTGTTGGATCCATAGAGAAAGCCGTTCCACCAGTAACGACACATCATCCAAAAACTTCGGTAATACGTTCTGTAATAGTTGCAAATGTCTTCATTGGGTTAATGTGTCCTCACAGAACACGGGTCCTATTAGTGTGTTCCAAATACCACACAAACATTTAAGGCAAATTGTACCAGATGTCGAAATACTCGTCCCCAGGAAAGATTTTTCGGTCCTCAAAATGCATGCTTCTACTATTTAATACTCTAGATTGGGTGCATTGAGATTCGTTTGTCCAAAGAATATCATCTAAAAAGATCAGCTAGCTATCTAATATGTTTGATGGATGTCTAATATGTTGTCATAAAGAGCACATTACATGCGTATACGATTCGCCAACGCACAGACTACAAATAATAGATAATACAACTCCAATTCAAAATATCAGAATAACCAAAAAAGGCATTTCATTGTCTTATAAAATGCATGATAGCTGTAAAAATAAATAACGTGGACGAACGACAAAATTATTAAGCGTTTACAATAAGCTGACGAATGATATATTGTTCATACGTGTCTAAAGAATTGATAGAGATTTTATGAAAAATTATTGAAATTTTTCAAAGAATTAAAATATTCCCAGCGCCGATTCAAAATATTAGAATATCTGTAAAATGATGTGATTAGTCAGCATTGATGATGAAATTTGCATAAATGGGGCCACTGTAGCTCTAGTGTACGTATAAAGGCTTGTTTGAAAGTCAGCTTTAGTTAGTTGGGGGTTAAAAATGAGCCGCACGAAAGACATACCGGAAGCTATTAAGACAGTGATTGGGACTCTACACAATGAGGTACTTAGTAAACAGATGATTGCTGAAAAAGTGAATTGCTCTCAAGGAACTGTGAATAAAATTTTAAAAAATTATTCTAGAAATCAAAATTTTAAAAATAATCGTGCAAATAGTGGTCGTAAACGAATAACCACACTAAGGCAAGACATAATGCTGAAATGTATTGTGATTACAAACCGCTTCAGGAGCCTGAGATTTATACGCAGAAAGTGGCGAGAACAAGGAATGGATCCCTCAACATCTACCACACTGCGACGACTCCATGAACGTGATTTTCAATGACGTGTGCCCAAGACAAAGCCGCTACTTACTTGCAAGCAAAAATAGGCCAGAGTGCGGTGATGCAAAGACAGATTGCAATAGGGCATTCAAGATTGGAATGATGTACTTTTTAACGATGAATCGATGTTTTGCGTTTCCTGCTGTCATCAGGGTATCCGTGTTTGGCTTTGCAAGTAAGAAGATTTTACTACAGATTGCTTGAAATGTTCAGTGAAGTTCAGCACCTCTATCATGATTTGAGGGTGTATGAATGCTGAGGGCTTAGAAGTGCTGTGTATTTTGACAGAAAGGGTAAATTCCGAAGTATACAAGGAGGTACTTGAGCATTTTATTATTCTATCATCGGAAGATCTATTTGAGGATGACTTTATCTTCCAACAAGACTCTGCATCATGTCACACGTCAAAGGCCACCACTGCTTAGCTTAATAACAATAAAATCAAAGTACTTCCTTGGCCGACCAATTCTCCCTATTTAAACCCCATCGAGAACATGTAAGGTTTAATGAAGAGCCACCTTCAAGATTTAGCTCCAAAGTACAAAAATAAACTCATGGAAAGTATAAAATCCATTTGGGAAATTATCAGCAAAGATGACTGCAACAAATTAGTACATAGTATGCCAGATCATCTACGTGACATTATTAAGACCAAGGGCTATACCACTAAATATTAACTATTGACAATGTTTTTCGTTTAAGGCTACCTGGAAAGCCCTATCTCGCTAATGTTAAATTGACCACACAAATTCAGGTACCGTTTTCTTAGTAACAATTCCATCTACCACTACAAAATTCGCTACACATATAAAATGTATATTCGTACACATACTGTGTACCTCAATCATAGTGATTAAGGTATAAAATATATTTTTAATTTTTTAAACAAAACTCACTGAATTTCACGGGATTTTGAATACTAAAAAATTATAAAATTTATTTTGTCATCGTATTAACAAACTTCTGCTACAATATATGTAGAAAGACATAATATGTACAAATCTTAAGAACATACTCACTTCTAGTTTTCTGGGAAAGGTACCCGAATCTGGAAAAACGCTGTTTCGAGAAACACGTAAACACGTTAAATGTTCTTGCATACATTTCTTTAGGCGTCTATTAGTGCAAAAAATATTTAACGAACTTCTAATTCTCTCAGATAAAAAAAATTGGTATCATTATAAAGAAAAGGGTTCAAATTAAAAAAAATTTGTTAAATTTTACTTCCGGGTAGCCTTAAATGAATTATATTGTTTTTTTCCATGTTATTCTAATTTTTTGAACCGCTGCGAAAATTATTCTAATTTTTTGAATTTTTAGAAAAAATTATTATAAAATACTTTGCAATATGACACTAATTTTTTTTATGTTATGCTCATCTACAAAATGTGTAGAATGTGGTAGTACACTTTAAAATTCTGAAGTAGTCATTTCTACCGAAATAAATGCAAATCGCAAAACACTGTGTGCTTTATTTTTCATCGTTCTAATATTTTGAATTGGAATTGTATTAATTGCCGTGCATCCATGTTTTCATTTCACTCAAAGACAAAAATGGATCGACTTGTATGTTGTTTGTGTCTAGAGTTTTTGAATCCCAATGTAAGGATGTCCTCTTTTTTTATCTAAATAAATTATTGAAGATAACAATAAACGCGGAATTTATAAAGCTATGATAAACTCTATTTTGGATTACATTTATCATTGGGATTAAATCTGACACTCTCCACAATAGGGATGCGCAACCTAATATTCATTAATGAATATAAAATTAAATATTATGGAATAAATGATTATAAAATACTATAGAAGAATTAATAATAACATTCTATAGAAGAAATAATAATAAAATACTACAGGAATAATGAGATTATATAGACTATGGAATATATTGCCGGAAGAAATTAAAATATAAAATAACTTGAAAATATTTAAAAAGAATTTGAGATGCAGGCCAATAAATAGAGTTGAGGAGGAGGAGGGGGAAGAATAGGTATGGGATATATCACGATATTTTTTTCTTGGCTCACTACATGGTGTATACTGATTGTGGAAGGGGGAATGAAAAACGGGTTTTAAGATTCTATATACAGCGAAACCACTCATTGGCGAACATTCACGAGACAGAAAATTTTGTCCGTAAAATAGGGGTTGACTATAAAAGAGGGGTATTATTATGAAGGAGTTTCTTGTCATGAAATTTTTATCTGACTGTAAAAACGGGGTGTTCCTTTAGAGGGATTTTTCTGTATTATTACATAAGGTGTAAATAAATTGTAAGGATTCTGTAAACAAATTGTAAGTATTCTGTAAACAAATTGTAAGTATTCTGTAAACAAATTGTAAGTATTCTGTAAACAAATTGTAAGGATTCTGTAAACAAATTGTGAGGTTCTGTAAACAAATAATACCATTACATGCACAGCATTAATTTTATTTGTTTTATTAATTCTTTTTATTAATTTGAAATATTGTACATAGCAATTTCGCGGAAAGTTGTCCACCAGTCCCGTTAGAATTCAAGGAAGCTAAAGTAGCAGACGGGTTGTTTCATTGCAGTAGAGGTAAGGGCGTCTTTCCTAACTGGTTTTTGGAATGTGTGTCGTTTTTTGCCCATTATTTTCTAGGGTTTGACTCCCTTAACAGCAAACGTTAGGACCCCTCAGAAAACTGGAAGTCCCAGCACAGCACAACATTTGTTGTCCTCGTACTGTAAAAACAACATTTAAATTCTTAATTTTTTTAAAGCAGTTCTGGTGGTTCAATCAATCATACCCAACACTTTGCTTTCAATTGCGTTTTGTATTCACCATACCTTTAAGAGTATGATATAGCAACCCATTTTTTGTATCTTGAATGATTCTTTAGTTTTTTTAGTCAGTATCGAAGTTCCTCAGCAATATAGGAATGAGACAGTTTACGTAAGATTCGTTTTATAGGGCACACTTTTAAATTAATACAATTAAAAATTCAATTTTATGTGTTTATATATTTATTTTTTAGTGAAATTTGAAATTAAAAGGAGTAGGTCTTCTGGAAAAGGGCAGAAAGACGTTATGAAGCAGCAACGTTTTGACAACATACCATAAACATGACATCTATATGTGAAGCAGCATAGCAAGTCAACACTCACAGAAGATACCATTCGGAACGAAACTGTTACTGCCCGGTTGGACAAGATAACATTAGTTTGAAGTTCGTCTGCACTGCCAGTTATCTAAATCATTATCGCCCTCTTTCTTTGCATCTTTTTTAAAAGTTACAAATCCGCTGTCTGCGATATAATTTTGATGTCTAAAATCATGGTCATCAAGTGTTAGCCATTCGGGAACATCACGTGCTTGAGTTTTGTGGAAACGGGAATCTTCCACAACATTTCTAAAGATCCTTTAGCTTCATCAGATGCCAATTATTTAGAATAGGCTACTATAATGTGCTATATCATGGCAGCGCAAATATATTAATAGAGGGAATACATAAACCCCCAGAAGTCCAAACGTTTTACTATTCTAAACTAATTTTGGGTCCAATCAGTATTTCCATATTCGAATCTTTTTTCTAATCGTCGTTCAGGAAGCGAGTACGTACTTAAAAGAAACAATAGATTTTTTATTTATCATAGGAGACAATGCATACAATCTGCAAGTACATGCTTCTATATTACAATTAACAAATTATGTATGTAAACTACAAACCACATATACAGACGTACATAAAATGGCACCCTGTGACGGGTCCCCAGTAAAAATAATATTTAAGAGGTCAAGGATCCAGTATAGCTGCAAAAATTCTAAACTCTATTTAACAGAAAAATAAAAGAATATAAAGGATCTAAATTCCATTTAACAAATGAATAAACAATTTCTTCTTAAACCATTTAATGCTATTTGTGTTCTTAATGTCGTCAGGTTGATTATTCCATGATGTTATACCTCTGTATTCTATGCTCTTCCTATATAATTCTATTCTTAGTTTAGATAGTTTGAAGTAATCTTTTCTTCTTAAATTTTTATTACGGTCATAAAACTTTATGTCTATGATATCAACATGTTTTACTTTTCTTATTCTTTCATATATTAATGATAATATACTAAAATCGTTTACTCTGTCAAATGGTAATATACCATGTTTAATAAATAATAATGTCAATTAATATTATTTAAATATTCTATAATCTTCATGAATTTTATTTGAAAAAGATTTTATTGTTTTCAAGTTTTGATTATCTAGATTTCCCCATACGATTTTGCAATATGATAGGTGACAATGTATAAACGGGTAATAAAGTTGTAATAATACTTCCTTTGGACAATTACCCAATAGTCTCTTGATCATTCCTCTTCCTGAACAATTTTTTTCGCTTTTATTTACGTGTTGATTCCAACTAAGTAATAAATATTATATACAATAAAATCTCGTAACTCAGAATAAGAGTTTTGGGCCATTGAACAACGCCTATGAGGGAGATCAAATTATAAGGAATTGTTACATTATGCAATGTGTAAAATTGCCTAACGAAAATTTCAATATACCTCATTTAAAATTCCCAAATCGTGTACTCCAACAGGTTGAATGAATAGACAAATGTAATATCTTCTTAAGTTCACATTAAAGTAAACGCAGGTGCTATAAATTTAGAAGTTTGAATGCATATGAATAATATATATCAGGCGTACTTATTAAAATATAAAGAGTTCTGAAACCCCACTGACACTTTAAATAGTGTGATAATTCATGATCGATTCAGTAATATGTTTTGGAACAGGCAAATAAAATTTTATCAATGGTAAAATATATAAAAATGTTTACAGATATAATAATAGAGATAATAATACATCATAATACATCACAATAATACATTATACATAAGAAGACATCATAACACATGACAATAATACATTATACATAAGAAGACATCATAACACATGACAATAATACATTATACATCAGAAGAAATCGTAATACATTATAATGGACCTACTCATATCCAAATAATTTGACATATTTTTAGCGTATAAAATCATTAACGCTAGTATAAAAAATAAAATACTGATAATGGAATAAAACTTTCCAGAGTAAAACATGTCATTGAGAATATATAAACTTGGGCGTTTTAAATTCAATGTCTATAAATTTCTTTCTTGCGTACCAAATTAAATGATTTCATCGAAATATTTGATCAGTTTTCTTTTTTCCGTGGTATTAGTTTAATTCTAAGGGGTTTCAGAGGGCGTGTGATTATATCTGGCGCTATATCTATTTCATCCCGCTGATCCAACGCTTTAACTCTGAACTTTCTTAAAATATGAATAATAAGAATCTTTTCTTCTATTAATGCAAACCGTTGGCCTGAAAAAAAAACTAGATTCAAAATATTTATTTCTGTGAAAATAAATGATAAGTGATACTTAGGAAAGTTCAGTCAAGCATAGGAAAAGTATTTTACTTTGCACAATAATATAATTTTGGTAGCCATATTATTCCAGCAGGAAATTTTCCTGTCATATACTCAAGTGTTTAGGAAGCAGATAGAACACGAAAGTTGGTTTTTATTCAATTTAATATAAAGCATTGAATTCATCAATAAAAATTATTATATGAGCATCAAAATAACTATCCTAAAATGTATCTCGTTTCACGAAGACCCTGATGAATGATTACGAAACTGCCAACGTTTTAAAACAATAAAAGCTGTCTGGAGCTCACATGAAGCTCTTTATTACCATTTTAAAAACACGGCTGAAATAGAGACTGAAGATTTGAATTTAAAATCGACATTGTCTTGGTTAAAAAAAAACCTTGAAAATCCAAAACTCACCTTGGATTTGGGCTTCATGTTTGATATTTTGCAAGAATTTTCTCTACTTTCTACTGAATTCCAATCTAGTAAAAGAAATTCCCACTGGCTGAACAACTAATAAAAAGGACAATTAGGGTCATCGAGAGTTTTAAAGACACCCCAGGAGAAAAAACGCAGATAGCTGTAGAAGCAAAAGAAAAGTTGCTATTTAGAGATATCACCTTGAAACATAATTTCAAAATCGTACCTATTAATCAAAAGCAATTCATTGAAAGTATTGCCGATAGAATGAAATACAGACTATCTCTGATGTTAATGAAGAAAATTGCCAAATTTTGAAGGATATATCCATGCTTGATCCAGAAAAAATAAATACAGGGGATATTAGCCACCGAGAAAGAGAGATAAAAAGGATCTGTAGACGTTTTGGTATACATATATGAAATGTCGCCTATTAAAGGTTCGAGGAACTTCAATGAAAACGCCCAAGTTTTTCCAAAAAAAAATTGAAGCCCCTTTTAAGAACAATTGAAATAATATCATGTTCCACGGCTGAGTGCGAGCGCGGGTTTAGTTTAATGAACAACATAGTAACAGACTTGAGGTCATCTTTATTGATTTCAACCGTCTCCAATGTAGTGTTTATTACTGGAAATGGACCACCTGTAGAAACCATTCAACCAGAAAATTTTGTAAATTATTGTTTGGCCAATAACCGTTCTTCTGTTGACAATAGAATATGAGTATTAAGTGAGAAATAAGCTAAAATCATTGTTGAGAATGCCGACTCTTTTATTGCTCCTGCAATTTTTCTTCTCAGTCTGATTTTTCAAACCCTAGCTAACAAATTTTATTACAGTTAAGTGCAACATCGGCAAATGATTATGTTGATACCACTTTCATGCTTATAGGATCCGGCAAGTCCCTTTTTTCTTAATTACAGCCTTTTTCGAACGCATACTTCATTATATTTAAGTTGTTGCTAGCATACAACATTGCCAACTATGTTTTTTCAGCTAAACTCTGTTTGACGGTTCTGTTTACTTGTAAGAAGAGTGCTGCGATGAAAGTATTTACCTGGATCTCATTGCTTGGCGTGATGAAACCGCTAACCCCAGTGGATCCCACTGCTTGCTGTGAAGCAACCATTTACCTCTAGTGGATTTCATTGTTTGTGAAGGAATCATTCACCTCTGGTGGCTCTTATTAGGTGCTCTGAAGAAACCAGTTTTAACTTCAGTGAATCTGATTGCAGAGATCATTTACCCCCAGTGGATCTCATCGGTTCCTTTGAAAAAGTAATGTTCCTTTAATGGAGTTCATTAGTCCGGTTTCAGCTCTGGAGCTGCATGAACGTCCGTTCATTCTGGTCGGGGCTGGCGGGCCTTGGTTCCTGCTCGTATGGCCGAGTTGCTTTCGTTGGGGCTTAAATCTGCTTACTAGTGTATGGGACATTGGCCAGGCCTCTGGATAAATATGGATGGATGTCTGTGCACACTAGGTTTGGGACTTGGCTCCACCTGTTCTCTACCGCTTTGCGGGGCCTCGCAACAGCAGTCATGTAGGGTTCGGTGGGCTCCTATAGGAGCGTCTGCCAGCCTCAGGGTGTCCTTCCGTGCCACCCATCAATGGCATCTGCTCTTCAGGGCGGATTAATTGTAGGCTGGTTTCGTTGGACATTGAATGATGATATTGGAGCGGAGTGGGGGTGCATCTCTGGTCAGAATTGGCTGCCCTCGATTCGTTCGTTGGCTGTTGGGATCACACAACGTTGAAACCTGTCTGTGAATGAAGCGCCGCCGCCGGCGGCCTCTTTTCCCAGTAGCTAAGATGCTCGCTGCTACTACTACTATAGATCAAGAGTATGTTCTACAAAAAGACACAGAGACGGATTTCTCGCGTCAAGCAATTTGGAAAATATTTGAATCAAAATGATAGAGATAGGCCGTAAAATTTGGTAAAATTAAACAAAATTACCTCCTACTTTATATGTCTTTAAATATTTTTCTTTCAACATTTCCTGTAATTATTTTATCTCATAGTGATAATATTAATATAGTGAGATTTTCAAATTTGAATATGACTCGATGCCAGTAGGCATATTTTGCCGTTTCATAAATACAGTAAACTCCCAATAACTCAAAACTTGTGAACATTGGTTTCTGCTTACGTCGAAGTTTCTTCGAAGTTCCAATTCCTTTTTTATACAGTAAAACCTCCCTACAACGATGTCCGATATAACGATAAATCCCTCTACAACGATAATTTTTCTCGGTCCGTATAATAGTGTTGTAGAGAGGTTTTACTGTATAATGAACCCTCCCTATAATAATAACTCCCTCTACAAAGATAATTTTTCTCGGTCCGTATAATATTGTTGTAGAGAGGTTTTACTGTAATATAAAATTAATGGAATTTTTCTCCATAACTTGAACTTCGGTTAATTCGAACATTTTTCCCGGTTCTTCGAGTTATTGATAGTTCGTTGTACATTAATTTGTATATTATACACCGATATTTTATTCCAATCTTGTAAAGTATGATGTATACCTTGAATTTGTATACTTTGCAAAAGCGAAGCTATTGCTTGGGGGCGCTAGGCAAAAAGTCAATTTGGTGCCCCTTGGTTTGATTTGGTGGGCGCAAGATTGACAATTGTCAATCTTGCGCCCACTGTACAATGCCCAATTATTCGGCGCCTAGATTTCTCCATTTAGCGTCGGCTCTGATAAAATTGTTAGCGACTTTTCGTCCCATTCCTTTTAAACTATGGTGTATATCCTCTGGCTGTTTTTAAGACTACAACACTGGTTGTAATCCCAGACAGGGGTCACAGTCTGAGTAGCTAACTGCCATAGGCGTGATGTTAGCAATGAGACCATAATGGGATCGTGTCTTTCATAAACCATTGCAGTTAATGCATGATTAATTACATGATTGTTTTAGAGGAGACGTTTCTGATACATCCTTCGTGGAAGTTACCGGTGATTTGTGTCATTGTCTCTCTCCGAGTGGCTAAAACTGAATGAGACAATTGTTGAAAGTAACATTTATTTCCTAGTATTTTTTTTGATTTTGCCTAGAGTCTTATCCCTGATGAACTATTATAACCGAAATAGCATACTACTGATATGCTCTTGATATTGCCGAACGGCGATAGTGAAATATCTATATCACCTCAGGGATAGACTGGCCCATGCCTCGATACCCATCATATTTTCTTTTTCAAACTTAGTCATCTCTCACTATAAGGGGGGGGTCGTGTTAATGTTGTTGACACCATGCACCTATATGCACAAACTCTCGCCCTGGCTCGTCGATGCGGCGTTTGTTCTGGGTTTCTCCCTTTGTATTCCAATGTGTGAGACAGCTGACGAACTTTACGGAAGCACGGACGGCGGACACTACTAAGTCTAATGATATATTTTACTCATTCTAAAATCTTAATCAATCAGAATTTTTATTTATGTATAACGTCTATATAAAGCATGAAATAGAATGGATACAAGATAAAAAAACAAAAAAAAACGTGATACAAACAGTATTAGAAACGTTGTACCACCCGGATTGGGGTAAAATCATAGAAGATTGTATCGTGAAGATATATACAAGTTCGGTGGAAACAGTAATGGCCGGTAACAATAATAACGGTGGAAAGAATGTTCAGGGCCCGACACTAGATCTCGAGCAAGGGTTGTGTGCCCTCACAGCCCGCGTCTCTCTCTCAACTCTGCCAAGACATCCCCCCTCCCCCATTTCTTTCAGGAATTCCTAGAGGGGTCTTGCGTTAGATTAGGACGGGGTGTGACGTCACGTCATTTATATATACTGATATTGAATTATCTATATCAATGCCGCGATTTTCTTTTATCCATATACTTTTAGCAGTGATTAATTCTTTTTCTAGTGGGCGGGCCGATAGTGTGGTTTTACCAAAGATTCAGGTATTCCATAATTTCTGCCTATTCAATTTATGCGTATAGCTGAAATATTATAATATATAATTCCCGGCATGGTTATTTATTAATAATTGTGAAATTTGGAATCTCTATTTCCATAGTACCTATGCAATTTCGAGGGCCAGCCGAGAATGGTATGTAAGCATATGGATTTCTTCCAATACAATTTTCTGGCAGAAATCTATCAGGATCAAATACTTCTGGATTTGGATAAACTTCAGAATTTCGATGTATAATCCAATTAATTATGAGTGCGCAACAACCAGCTGGAATGGTATAGTAGGCCTATTGAATAAAAAATACAAAGAATTCTAAGAATAATATGTTAATATTAAAATTGAGTGTAAAATCATAGGCAGAAAAGTAAGCGCACCATTCACACTTATTAATTTTTTTAACGCTTTTTTAATTCTGTTGTTATATATGCTATGCTATAAGCATATTAACAATTATAGCTTATGTCTTTTTTTCGCTTTACTTTTGATAACTCAAGCCTTTCATTAATTTCTGAAGTAATTGCTACTTGATTCTCTTCACCTTTTTACAACTGATTCCCATATATCTGCTAATTCAATTACTGTTAAATATTTATTTAATTAGAGTATGTAAAATTTCCTATTTATTTTCTTACTGAGGATTTTTTTCAGATTTCTCATTGAGGCATATTTAGCATTTAATCACGCAATCTATATCGGTTTAGATGTTAAATTATCTGAAAACATAAAAAAAAGTCGTACGCATTTTTGATAGACATTATACACAAGGAAAACCGGGTGATTTAAATACAAACTTTAAGGGGTGATAAGCACACCGAAACAAACGCATTTTATCGTAGAATGCCTCGTCACAAGTGAAGAGGTTTCGTGCTAGAGGGCGCTTTCAGGCGCCGCGCGTATAAAAACTATGGTTTTCATATGCAAGGTTACTAGCGGCTCGGAATGAATCGGTATAGCAATATGAAGCACGGCCGGATTATCGCATAGACAAATAAGACAAATGTCTAAAGGCCCGCTTTTTTTTAGGGCCCCGGCGTGATGAGGACTTAACGCTACTTCAAAATCGTCGACAATTGGATCTTATCAGGGCAGTATTTTTATCACGGTGCGAATTTCCGCGACTTTTAGAATGTTTTGTATGTACGTTGTATACAAATACGTTACCAGTACCAACTTTGTTTTCAAAGTTTAAAATTTAAATTGCAGAACGGGTTTAGCTATCGATCGGATATACTGAGCATTTTCATTGGTCCCAAGATCTCCGTTATATACGGATCCTGCTGCAATTACACAGGCTTAATTTATTTTACAAGGGCCCCGGAAAAATATTTAGGGCCCCACGAAGCTTTAATCCAGCCCTGACGTGGAGAAGGCGGACATGTATTTTATTTACGGTCTCGCCAATGGTAAAGGCAGGGAAGCGCAAAGGCTTTACTGAGAGTACTCCCTCAACAGGCGTGTTTCCAATCATAGAATATTTTCTCGCTTGCACCACCAACTGTCCAGAAAGGAATCCTTCCGTGCTGCCGTGCACGATACCGATCGTGATAAAAGTGTCAGAATGCCGGCTACGTCAAAAGAGATTTTACCTGAGGTGATTAATTAATGTTTATAGATGTGATTTAATTTGTATATATAATTAATGTGTGCAATTTTGATTTAATTTCGTCATGTCAAGCAGTTATTGACATTTCTTTTGTCTGAAATAAAGCTTTATCTTGATATTTCGTGCCCATCCTACTTTTATTTTGTGTAAGACTGCGTGTGTGTAAAGAAATGAAAAGCTCCCTTAACTTTTTCACTTGCGGCCATGCATTGTATGGTGATTTGTGCTTCTCTAGATGTGTTCTACACTCCTTAAAGTTTGTATCAAGGGTTTCAAATCGCGCTATATGATGATACCTAATATTTATTCCCTTATATATATAATCTTGTGTTCTTTCGTCATAAGATTTTAATAAAATTCTAAAAAATACCTACAATCTTGGTAATTATTAAGACCTTGATAGCAAAGAATTTAAATTTATAAATTATAGGATAATTTAAATTTAATGCACAATTAAGCAAAACTATCAAACAAATTATTTTTACATTTCTTTTCTTTCCTCTTTATGTATGCATTGGTGACTTTACATTATACTTATGGAAAATATTTTATATATATGAATTCATAATTGCTTTAGTGTGTAAGTTTTTGACTTTGCTGCTAAAAAAAACTGAGAAGCGGAAAATAAATATTTAAAATTTTAAGCTAGCACCGTCTCTCGAATTAAGCATCACATTTTTAACTACTTTAAATTCTACATGCTTACCAACAACAAGATCTTCCTTTATTTCCCTAGTGAATAAAAAAGCTGGTGGATATAATCTCATAGATTCCTAAAATGAAGTAGATATTTTTTATCTATTAGATATACAACAATTAAAGAAAGTGGGATATCACAAACAACAAACGTGATAAACTTGATATTTAGTCACTGAACCTTAAGTACAGCTTATTCCAGACAACAGACAGCGATGATACAAAGGTTCAATTCATAGATTAGATTTATCCTTAAATGTCTAAATAATTTCCATAGATGTATTCAGAGGATATATCAGACGAACTGTAATCTTTGAAAGACATATATTTACGCTTTCTTCAATTGCACAATCTATCAGCCGTGATTTAGGGATTATTTTATCACGTAGTAAGAGTTAAAATACGTAAAATGGATTGTAAGATTAATAAATTCCACTTCAAGCACTTTACAAAACTAGACTATGATACACAGTATCTACACAGAATTATAAATTTGTTTCAGCTTTGCGCTTTCAGGATAGCAAAGGTCATATTTCTCAGGGACCTAAAGTTTTTTGAGGGACCCGGACCTTTTTAGGCCTTAGGTAGTGTGTCTCAATCGCCGGGCCCTGGCATCAATTATACCGGGCCGCGAGAGATTCTCCTGGAATTTTTCATTTTGGTTTTCTGAGCATTTTTTGTGAATAAATATTTAATCTTGGAAATATTCTGGTGAGAACAATAGTCGCGAATGCGTCGGAAAGAGAATCAGGACGCTTAAATAACATCTCTGCAGCATCTATCAATGACCAAGCCGTGTTTTTTTTTTAAATATGTGAGTATTCATGAACGATTGAGAGTTTTAAGATATCAAAATCTTTCAGAATTCAAGAAAGGGTGTACCGTTCATTATGAATTTTGATGGTAAGTGCTTGCAAACCGATAACAATAATGTGTGGTGTATCCTCTGTTCTTAAAACTGAGCGAAATAACATCTGTGTTGCAAATGCCGGTGACGGGTCAGCAAGGAAGCGTACCAAAAGGATGTGTGTTAATAAAAGCAGTGTACTAGTAATTTTTATGATTATGTCATGATTAATTATTCATACTTATAGTTTAATGTAGGAACTTTAGCAAAATTGAAGGCATTTGGGAGTAAATTTGTCGAGACCGGGCCTTCGTCTTATAGAAAAAGAAATTACCGGGCTGCGACCTCATGAAGGTTGAGAAACACTAGCTTAGGGAACCAACCCCGAACTACAATGAGCAGATAATAAGCTTTCGTTTTTTTTTTTTTTGGCACCGTTGGTAGTCAGACCCGAGTTAACGGCGTGCTAAGCAGAGCGCGTTATCATTACTACCTCTGCAGAGACCAGCGTTATATAGCAGGATTTTTGTACCATACAAAAGTACACTTATTAAGTAAATCCTTCCAAATAAAAATTGAATTTAATAATTAACAACAAAGTATAGAAATGCCTGTACCTTGATAACGCGATCAAGAAATTTCATGTCTTTTATATCGTCTAACGTGACGTGCCGTTCGTTGTGCCATCAAAGATATAGTCTATCTCCTTTAAGATTTCGTCTTGCACGTTTGGATATGTCAATCGGGTATAACGTCCAACTAATTCCCATCGCTACTGTTTCATTTGACCCTAAAGGCAAAATTTTTTTATTCTAAATAGAAATAGAAACATAGTGCTGCTGCTTTCTCTCACTTACTGAAAATATGTAAGCACATAGTCTTCAATATATACGTCGTTATAATACCTTAACACCTTTACATACGGAGAAAGAGAGCGTTGTTTCCTGTCCTCATTCGTCTAGCGGTCCAAGACACTCCGGGCTAAACGGAGGGACCCTGGTTCGAATCCAGGATGGGGAAAGCGTCTCTTTTTCTCCAAAATTACACAAGCTCTAGTTTGAGCTGTAATTAAAACGTGGGTGGCAAAAATTATTGTATAATATATACGTACTTGAATATATACTGAATAGATAGAAATGATGGGATATCTATGTAGTGACATGGGCATGTGCACCTTTCTCTCGAATAAGAGTAGCCACACGATGAAGCATGAGTCTACTAGTTTCAAAACCCATTCCATATATGTTACATATTGTTTACGTAACGTGATGTGAGCAACGAAACTCTAGTGAATCAGTGGCTTCCATAGACTATCGCGGATGGTGATCGCTTGCTGGCCTTGGAGACACTTTTAGCACCTTCCCCATTGAGTAGGTGGTGATGTGTGTTACTTACTCTTTGGTTGCAAAAGTAATGCGGGACAGACATAAGCAGTTACATCCCCAGTTTTTCTCCGCCCACACAGTGTTTTATCTAACGAGATGTTATTCCGGAAACGGAATATTCCGAATACATTTTCGATACTGTTGAGGTGAGGTAGTACAATTTCTGTATCAGCAGCGTAATAGATTGACCAATGCATCGGACATATTTCAGACATCTATCTAACACATTAGTTTAGATCACGATATTTATTATACTGACATTGAATTGTCATCTTTGGGAATATCTGGAAGTTTTCTTACCTATAAGTGTATACTGCCCAAGTGATTGACACGTCCACTAGCGGGGGGAGGTTACAGTGGCACATTGCTTTCAAACTAGGCGTAATACCACTTCTGCCCATTCAGTATACTAGAGTATGGAAATATTTGCTTACTGCGACCATAAACGTAGTGACTTCATCCAGAATATCCTTTTCCGTGAATGACGGATCTTGGAAATGAAGATCTAAGAGCAATTCTAAAAAGGGTTTTCTTTCATTTTGTACGACTTCCAAAACTTTTTCTTTAGTTTTTTCATTTTC